>JAOWBW010000849.1:98513-421830 GCA_026119855.1 Campanula takesimana
TTGGGCGTCAAAACATTTTGGGCCTAGTGCAAAGATGAGGTTTAACATGCTTTTTGAAATTGGATTTCTAAAAGAATCTCATAAAAGGAATTAAGAGTCATATGAGATATGATTGACAAGAGTTGTCTACCTAATTAATTTGATTTTGTGTAATCCGCCTTAGCGGACTTGAAATTAAATTAAAAAAGTTGGATCTTAACCCAATTAAATTATATTATACATTGGATTTATAAGAAGGTTATATAATTTAGTGGGAGTATTTTGTTTAAAAATACATTATTTATCTCTTTAATGAAAATCGGTACTATTTAAATTTTGGAAATTTTGCATATTTGTAGATAATGACTAATAACACTCAATCAATGTCGTTGCGATCGATCCTTGAGAAGGATAAGCTCGAAGAGAATGGTACAAACTTTATGGATTGGATCCGAAGCATAAGAATTGTTCTTAGGCAAGAAGATAAGTTGTACATTCTCGATGGGCCTCTCCCTGCTGAACCACCGCCTACTGCCCCTAGGGTAGAAAGAGACAATTACAAGAAACATCGTAATGATTCTAGAGATGTAAGTTGTCTCATGCTTGCTGCTATGTGTTCAAAACTCCAACAAAGTTTGGAACATTTGGAAGCCTTGAGATAGGCGTGGAGTTGAGAACCATGTTTCAAGAGCAAGCTAGGCAAGAGAGGTACAAGACCATTGTTGCATTCACTACTAGTAAAATGAATGAAGGGCAACAAGTGAGTCTCACTTTCTTAAAATGAAGGTTATGTAGAGCACCTTGAGAAACTTGGCTATCCAATTCCCATTGGAGCTAGCCACGGATCTCATTCTTATTCATTGCCTAAAAGTTATAATCAGTTTGTGATGAATTATAACATGCATGGAATGGATAGAATCTCTCGAGTTGCATGGGATGCTCAAAACTGCAGAGATGAAAATGTGGAGAAAGGTTCTCCCGTGCTCTTGGTTCATGATGGGAAGAAGGCTAGTGCCAAAGGAAAGGGTAAGGCAAAAGTTGTCAAACCTAAGATAAGCAGGGCAAAGGTTGCCAAGGCTTCTGAGGCAAAACCTGATTCACAAAAGGATGCAATCTGTTTCCATTGTCAAGAAATTGGTCATTGGAAACGTAATTGCAAGGCTTTCTTGGAAGAGCAAAAGAAGAAGAAAGAGCAGCAAGGCTGCGTCGACTTCAGGTATCTATATGATAGATATTCTCCTTTCTACCACTGATTCTTGGGTATTGGATACCGGATGTGTTCTCACATTTGTCTAAATGTGCAGGGACTAAAGAATAGAGACTGCTTAAAGAAGGTGAAGTAGATCTACGCGTGGGAAATGGAGCAAGAGTTGTGCTGCATTAGCCGTAGGGACTTATGAAGTCACTTTACCTTCCGGATTAATTCTTGTTTTGAACAATTGTTATTATGTTCCGGATTTAAGCAGAAAATATTATTTCAATTTCTTGTTTGGATAATGAAGGTTTTAAGTTTCTTATTGAGAATAAACAAATTTTCTATTTATTTAAATGATGTGCTTTATGGTATTGCTAATTCATTTAATGGCCTTTATGTTCTTGGATGTCAAGAATGAAAATAATGTCTATCATGTAAATAAGAAATCTAAAAACCTAATGATGTAAATCATACTTATATGTGGCATTGCCGTCTTGGTCATATTAATGAGAGCGTATCTCAAAACTCCATGGGGACGGACTTTTGGGTTCATGTGACTTAGAGTCATATGATACTTGTGCGTACGTGTCTTCTGGAAAATGACTAAGACCCTTTTACCAAGTTGGGTGAAAGGGCAAGCGACTTATTGGGTTGATACATTCGATGTATGCGGACCATTAAGTAGCAATGCTAGGGGAGGATTTCAATACTTCATAACCTTCACTGATGATTATAGTAGATTTGGGTATGTTTACCTAATGAAACATAAAAGTGAAGCATTTGAGATTTTAGAATATTTCAAAATGAAGTAGAAAAACAACTTGGCAAAAGCATTAAGGCACTTCGATCAGATCGAGGTGGAGAATACTTAAGTCAAGAATTTGATGATCATCTAAAGAATTGTGGAATAGTTTCACAATTGACTCCACCTGGAACACCACAATGGAATGGTGTGTCCGAGAGGAGGAATCGGACTTTGTTAGACATGGTTCGATCAATGATGAGTCAAGTTGATCTTCCAATATCCTTTTGGGGTTACGCCCTAGAAAACCGCTGCTTTACACACTAAATCAAGTTCAACTAAATCGGTTCCAAAGACTCCATATGAGATGTGGAGTGGAAAGAAAACCTAGTTTATCTTTCATGAGGATTTGGGGTTGCGAAGTTTATGTCAAGGACTCATCTCTCTCTGACAAACTAGCACACAAATCTGATAAATGTATTTTCGTGGGATATCCTAAGGAAACTAAGGATATTACTTTTACAACCGAGAGGACAACAAAGTGTTTGTTGCCCGAACTGGTGTCTTTCTAGAGAAAGAGTTTCTCTCCAAAGAAATCATGGGAGTAAAATAAATCTTGAAGAAATTCGAGACCCAGAAAATAACATTGAACCAATAGTGGAACAAGAACAAGAACCACAAGGAGTTGTGGAACCTGTTCAAAAATACACAAGCATCTCGCAGATCTAGTAGGTCAAGATCCGAGCCCGAGAGATATTGATTTCTCGTAACGGATAGTAATGAGGTAGAAATCATTGAGAATGATGAACCGTCAACCTACCAAGAGGCGATGTCTTCTCCTGATTCGGACAACTGGCTTGGAGCCATGGAATCCGAATTGCAATCCATGCAAGACAATCAAGTTTGGAATTTGATTGATGCACCCGAAGGTGTAAAAACCATAGGATGCAAATGGGTCTTCAAGAAGAAGACTGACATGGATTGGAAGTGCATACTTACAAAGCTAGGCTTGTAGCGAAGGGTATAGGGAAGTTCATGGTATTGACTATGATGAGACCTTTCACCCGTAGCAATGATCAAGTCTATAAGAATTTTGCTTGCCATTGCCGCATATCATGACTATGAAATATGGCAGTGGGACGTCAAAACCGCTTTCCTGAATGGAAAACTCCCAAGAGGATGTGTATATGACACAACCAGAAGGTTTTGAACAAGATTCTAAGGTATGCAAATTGCAAAGATCCATCTATGGATTGAAGCAAGCTTCAAGGAGTTGGAAATCTCCGTTTTGATGAATCGGTCAAAGAGTTTGGTTTCATCAAGAACGAAGATGAGCCTTGTGTATACAAGAAGATTAGTGGGAGCATAGTGCTATTCCTTATTTTATATGTGGATGACATATTGCTCATTGGAAACGACATTCCTACACTTCAGTCTGTGAGACTTGGTTAGGAAAGTGCTTCGCAATGAAAGATATGGGTGAAGCCGCTATATACTTGGCATTAAGATCTATAGAGATAGATCAAGAAGGCTACTTGGTTTAAGCCAAAGTACATACATTGACAAGGTCATTAGAAGATTCCGTATGGAAAATTCTAAGAGAGGCACCTTGCCAGTGTTACATGGAGTTTCTCTAAGCAAGACTCAATGTCCTAAGACAAATGATGAGCGTGAGAAAATGAATGATGTTCCTATGCTTCGGCAATTGGGTCCATCATGTATGCCATGATTTGTACTAGGCCGGATGTATCTTATGCTTTGAGCATGACAAGTAGATACCAATCCGACCCTGGCGAAAATCACTGGATAGCTGTAAAAGCGATTCTAAAGTACTTGAGAAGAACTAAAGACTCGTTTTTGGTCTATGGAGGAATGGAAGATGATCTCGTTGTAAATGCCTACACGGATGCAAGCTTCCAAACTGACAAAGATGATAGCCGATCGCAATCGGGTTTTTGTGTTTATGTTAAATGGTGGAGCTGTAAGCTGGAAGAGTTCCAAGCAAAGTACAACCGCTGATTCTACAACAGAAGCTGAGTATATTGCTGCATCGGATGCTGCAAAGGAAGCTGTTTGGATTAAGAAGTTCATAACTGAACTTGAAGTGGTTCCTAGTATTGCTAATCCAATAGACTTTATTGTGATAATAATGTGCTATTGCTCAAGCAAAGGAACCAAGAGCACATCAGAAATCCAAACACATACTTAGGCGTTTTTTCATATCATTCGAGAGATCGTTGATAGGGGAGACGTAAATATATGCAGAGTACCTACTGATGACAATGTTGCGGACCCGCTAACAAAGGGACTTCCACAAGCTAAACATGATGGTCATGTTAGGTCCATGGGTATTAGATACATGGGAGATTGGGCCTAGGGCAAGTGGGAGATTGTTGGTAGTGGTGCCCTAGGCACGTTTAATAAACGTTGTAATTGTTATCATTTATTTCATATCAATAAAGAGATGTTTTTGATTATTATTGTTGTTCATGCTTACTTATAATAATCCCCGTCCCTAGTACTTATTAAGCACTAGTATAAAGGCTAAATGATCATGAGATGATCATGTTAGATTTATGGGTACTTGTTTGAACAAGGTACTGGACATGACCCGCTGTATGAGATTTATGTCATGGTCTATGTCGAACATATATCTCATATAGTTATGTCATTTGAATCCTTAGACATGAAGTTATTATAGTCTTCCACTTGATGAACATGTTTTTGACATATTCAAACGCTACCTTAACACGGTAGTTATAAAGGGTATGATTGGCATAATCGGATTCCCGTTGGGAAGAATAATAAGCTAAATGGATTTGTCCCTCCACGGAGAGATGTCAAGCTTGGGCCTCTCGTAGGAATGATGTTGATGAAATGTTCGGCCGGACTCAAATGAATTGATTGGATCAATGTCATTTGGATTATCACATATTCGGAATCGAGAAAGTATTGAACAAAACAAGTTGACTGTTTGACCATGACTTGTGTTCAATGACATCGTGGACAAAGGGATTGTGACATATTCTAAAGGAATGCGAACTTGTATCTAGTTATACTATTTGGGTAGGTATGACGGTTTGCTAGAACCTAATCATATCTTATGGGATCATGTTTGAGCCCATTGCCAACTTAGTATAATCCTAGAGGGTCACACACATAGAACGAATCTTTAATAAGAGGACTATATTGGAATTTAGAGTCAAAGGACCTTGGAGGAATTTTGGAAACATTCTGGGCTGTTTGGTCTACCGAGCGGGCGCTTGGTTCAAACCAGGCGGGCGCCTGAAGTAATTCCAGAAAGACAGGGACCTTCTGGTCATTCAGGCGGGCGCCTGGCCCTTTACAGGCGGGCGCCTGGTGCTGCCGACAGGAAAATTCCTAATTCGATTTGGAAGGTTTTTGGCACAAGATTCCTATTTGGAATAGGTCTTAATTGTGTATAAAAACCCCAATTCGGCCAGACCATATCGACAAGTGATTTTGTGAGTCTCAAAGAGTTTGAGAGAGATATTATTTTGTTCTAAGATATCCTTGATTGAGGAACAAAATAATTCACAAATAAATTCCTATAGTTCTTTATTATATTGTGAAAGTGTGTTTCATAATATTGGTCTAGCAACCAAGATCAAAGAAGCTCCTTTGATATTCGTTCGTAGTGTGGATACCGCTAGAGGGTGAATTTTATCATCTTGCAAAGTTCGTGATTTGTTCGCGATAAAGCTTCAAGGTTTCTCCACCAAAGATCAAGAGAAAATTCATAGCCATCAAGGTTAGTTATTCCTCTATTCATCTTGTTGTATTTGATTTAATCATATGAACGGATCCATGGCTTTGGGTTTCTTAAAATTTTAATTGCTATATTCCGCTGCGCATGTTACTTAGAAACCCAACAGCAGAGATGAAGGGTTTGGGTAACGCGAAGAGAATTATGGGTATGGAGATCTATAGAGACAGAGCCAAATGAAAATTGTTCTTATCCCAGAAAAGATACATCAAGAAAGTTTTAGTGAGGTTTGGTAGGTCAACAGCTAAGGCTATAGATACTCTGAGTGCAGTGAATGCACAGACAGTCGCGTTTGGGCCCAAATCGGCTGAGGAGAAAGAGTATATGGCTCGAGTATCCTATGATAGTGCAGATGGTAGTTTGATATATGCTACAGTGCGCACTAGCGACGTTGGTCTCGTCTATTGAAGTGGGACAGAATGTGCAGTCGAAGGTTTCTCAGATTCAGGGGATGTTGATACAAGAAGATCGAAGACCGGATATATGTTCACTCTTGGTGGGTCAGTTGTCAGTTGGAAGGCTACATCGCATGCGACATTGACGTTGTCTACAACAAAAGCAGAATACATGGAATTGACAGAGTCCGCTAAGGAAAGAATATGGTTGAAGGGATTGATCAGCGATCTTGGGATACATCAGGATCAGGCTATTATTTATTGCGATAGTTTGAGCGCGTTTTGTTTGGCCAAGGATCAAGTTCATCATGAGAGGACTAAGCACATTGATGTCAGATATCATTTCCTAAGGGATGAGAAATGGGTAAAGGTGAAAAAGGTAGGGACGGCGGACAACCCTACAGATATGTTCACAAAACCCGTGACGGGAGAAAGTTCCAACATTGTTTGGACTTGCTTAATGTTCGTAGCTATTAGATGGCAGAAGAGGCGAGGGGGAGGAAAAATTTGTTATTTGGGAGATTCAAAGTCAAGGTGGAGATTTGTTAGGATTAATGACTTTGAAATTGGGGACGCTAATTTAAATGGATTAAATTAACAAGTTCGTAATTCAGAGACAGAAGGAGTAAAAATATTTTTTGGCAAAGGCCGCATGCCAAGGCCATAAAAATAGCGTGAAGAGTACAGGTTGCAAAGCGGACTCCCTTGTCCGCATACATTAACGCCAAGAAGGAGTAGGCCTTGGTGACTTGCTTTGTTTTGGCCAGTGACTTGCAGATTCCTTGTCAAAGGAATCAAGGGCAACCTATCTCCTTATTGAACTAGAAGTGGATTGGCTGGTTAATAAGAATTGGTCAACCAAGGAATCCTAGTTAGTATTAATTAGGCACTTAGGCCGTGTATGTACATGCGTGTATATATACTCCCTCTGTCCCAAATTAATTCAGCAGCTCAGTTTGCTCAGTTTACACAGAGAGATCAATAATTCTAGATCTAGGGTTTGCACAGTCAGGAATTTTGTGATCAAAATTCGTGCAAAGTAGATTAGTGTGATCTTATGTAATTGTTTCTCCAGTGATAATAATATTCTCTCCCCTCCCCGTGGATGTAGCCAAGTTGGTGAACCACGTAAATCTATGTTCTTGTGATTGCTTTATTTTTTCATCAAGTCTTGTTCAATTGCTCTAACAACAACACACTCACAAAAAACCATTTTTTTTTCAAAAAATATTAATAACAAGATTATAAAAACACCAAACCACCACCCCTTTCCCCTGTAAACTCCTCCATACCGCCCAGTACCTCTAAACCTCCTCCAGCATTCCCCACCACAGCACCAACACTGATAAATTCATTCCAATAAATAGTGTATAATTACATAATGCTATTTAATTATTTATTTATTTTGAAGAAACTATTTAATTTTTAATATTTATTATTTATTTTCTTTAATTTAGAACGATCAGAATTACACAAATTTCAATTTCACCATAGAGAGATAATGGCGAACCCTAAAGTGTTTTTCGATATGACAATCGGCGGTGCACCGGCCGGTAGGATCGTCATGGAGCTCTTTGTCGATACTACTCCCAAGACCGCCGAGAACTTCCGCGCGCTCTGCACCGGCGAGAAAAGCACCGGCAAGTCTGGGAAGCCGCTCCACTACAAAGGATCCGCCTTCCACCGCGTGATCCCCGGATTCATGTGTCAGGGAGGCGATTTTAGTGTTGGTGCTGTGGTGGGGAATGCTGGAGGAGGTTGAGAGGTATTGGGCGGTATGAAGGAGTTTACCGGGGAAGGGGGTGGTGGTTTGGTGTTTTTATAATCTTGTTATTAATATTTTTTGAAAAAATGGTATTTATGAGTGTGTTGTAAATATAATTGACGAATTAATGGAAATGGAAAATCTATAATGTTTCAGGGGTGGACAATGCATTTTTAAAGACGCTCGTTACACTTTCCATCCATTTAGTTAGATTTTGTCATGTATCATCCATTTTTGACTTGGATTGCAACACATTGTAAACACAGTGTACTAAATTGCCAAAGTTGGAACTTTAAGTCCTACATTGCAACTCGATGTGAACTTCATGGCAGTAAAGTGCAATTTCCCCATTAAGAAATGTAAAGTTTTGACTTGACTTTTCTATGCTAACAATTGGTTGATCCAGTAATATTTGAAAAATAAAAGGCAGAGTAAAACCAATAAAAACAAATGATGTGTATGTAATTACCTTTTCATAATTAATTGGTCATTTAAAATTTTAGGTTTTTACATTATCTTTTAATAAAAAATATGTGAAAATAGTAGAACCTATTGTAAATGTATCAATTAATTTGTCTAATAAACTATTAATGCTAGTATTCATTATGCTGTGCATTATTAAAGAGAAATCGATAAATGGGTCTTTTGGGATTTATAATATTTATATTTGTGACAATTAAAATTGGAGCTAAGGTACTACCTAACCAATATATAGTCCATGTTAGAGTTTTGGAGGAAAACTAAAATAGAAAGGGGCTCTAATGGCTTCAGCCTTTATATATATATATATATATATATATATATATATAATATATATATATATATATATATATATAAATTAGTTAACATCACAAATATCTTGGAGGATATCTTGGTGGATCATACCAAATATATCTCCTTATATCCCTTCAAATATTCGGTAATAACAACCGAATTTATCAAGATTTTTTTTTATGTTTCAATTTTTTTTTTTGTAAGAAACTAGTTCCTTCATAAGTTATAAAAAATCATATTTTAAATAAACAGACTTGGTGTTTTAAGCCTTAAACTCACTGTTTTAAAACCTAAACTTGATATTTTATTTTCTTGGTGTTTTAAGTCTTAAACTCACTATTTTAAGGCCATTTTCTTGGTGTATTAATGCTTAAACTCACTGTTATTGTTGGTCCCAATGGGCAGCAAGGGTATGAAAAATAGATAGAGGGGGTGAATAGCTGTTTTGAAATTCTTTTCGAACCCTTGAAAACTCAATTACGAATGCGCACTTAAACAAGTAAGCGTAATGAAATGCGCCTAAGTGAGTGAGTGAAATGCACAACGGAAATTAAGTAAATAAAATAGGCGCAAATGTTTAAAGGAAAGCGCACACACACTCTAAGTATTTTTGGCTCAATGTTTGAATAAGATGAAACTAAGGAAAGTATTAAACAAACACAACAATATTATGGTTGCCAGGCTGGTTAAATGCTATTAATGAGAATAGTAATTCACTATTCTTAACAATAGGTCCTGGAGACTTTTTGGTTCATCATGCTATTGCTCTAGGTTTACATACAACTACATTGATCTTAGTAAAAGGCGCTTTAGAGAAAGCAATCGATTCAATGAGCGAAAAGGAGAGAGAGAGGGATTCGAACCCTTGATAGTTCTCCAACTCAATCAATCTACAATGAATGAACAAGCAAATAGTGAGATAAGTAATTGATTTGAAAGTAAATGACAAAAGGTAAATATGCGCTATTTGGAGAGTTTTGATCGGGAAATGATCTACTTTCTCTACTAAGATAGTTAGTCTTGGATTTCTAATGGAGATCTTATAATATGAGTTGCTTACATATTACAACTTGTTAGTACAATCAAACTCGAAAATCTATTATTATGAAAGAACAAATCATAGACTAAAACCAGTGTATCTCTCTAAGTAAGTTCTAAAGGATCAACTTAAAGAGGTGTGTGTGTTTTCTTAGATTCAAAGCTCTTTTGATCTATATGATTTAGAGCACAAGAAATCTAAAGTGGTTTGGCTTGAGGATCTGGGCTAAGTATGAAGGTATAAAGGTGTTCATGAGAAATATGAGAAATTAATGAGCAATCTTCAAAGTATATTCTTGAGAACAAAAATTCAGAGCAACTTAGCAACTTCAAATGGTTGAAGTAGTGGGGTATTTATAGGTGAGCTCTTGAAAACTAGCCGTTGTAAACCCTTGTGGCTAAGATCAAGGACAAATGTGCTGGAGCTCGTTGATTGGAGCATGTTTCTTTTTATAGCCATTAGACACATAACATTAATATGACCGTTATGGACAGATGTCCTAATCTAGCGGTGCATATATTTTATTTTTCCATCGTTGGATTATTTGGTGTAGTTTGAATTCTTTAAGTCTTCAAAATTTCTTCGGAGTGTTGAGATGATCATATGAGGCGCATACTGTGTTCGGCGAATAGACCACTCGCGCACATAGGTGCATGGGCACAATGCGCATAGGCAGTAGGCGCATAATCCCATTCCTCAATGATTTTTGAGTTTTGTCATGGTTTCCTCAATACATGATATTTTTAGCCCTATCTCTAAACATATTCTATTCAAATGGACTATCTAGAAAAATGAAGTATAAATACTTCTTACATGTGAATCTAAAGTTCATAAAATAAAACTTAGGTGATGGAATCGCCAAACCGGTCCGGAACTGGAAAGCCCAGAACCGCCTTGAACCTTGACAAAAATCGAAACCGTGTGAACCGGGACCGTTTGTAACATGGGTCGGTTCCGGTTAATCCCCTCTGAAAACCGTGAACCGGCAATTCCGAACCGCCATGAACCGCCTAGACCAAACCGGAACCGTCAACAAAACCGTTAGAAAACTGTCAAAATTGTCAAAATCGTTAGATTTCTAACCGTTTCATCAGAATTAACCGTTACTAGCGGAAATTTGACAAGAAAAGTTGAGTTTTGACTGAATTTTTAGCTAAATTCAGTGAATAAAAATAATAAAAAATTCTTGAGTATACAAAGGAAAAGAGAGACGGACTTCTTTAATATTTTTTAAAAAATCTATTCCTTTTTGTAAAAAAGAATGGTAATAAAATATTATTAAAATTGTTTTTTCTATTAAAAATTCATTTTTTTTTAAAAAGGAAACTGTGGACCGACTGTTCCAAACCGTGAACCGGCAGTTCCTATCGGTAACCGTAACCGAAAGAGAAACAGTCCGGTTACGGTTCAAGCTTTTCCGAAACCAAAACCGGCGGTTCGGAACCGAAACCGTAACCAGAACTGTAACCGGAATCGTATTTGGTCATCCCTAATGTTTGCTATGATCCACTAAGATATCCTCCAGAATATCTCTGATATTATCAAATTCCTACAATTATGTCTTATTTTTTCTAATTTTGGATAAAAGCTTTTATTCAGAGACGTACGAAAATAGAAAGTACGATTTTTTTAGCGACTAAGGGAGTTTTTTTTTCTTTTCTTTTTTTTTTCTTTATGTATTGTTTGGAGTGCTCGTAAACGTGTGTGTATAATAATAACACCCGTTACTAATCTTATTCACAGTTGGGCCACTTTGACTTAACGAGCCCAATCCACACATTTCGTTGAAAGGAGTGAAGCACAAGAAAAGCCCACGCCGTAACCTCCGCCACTTGCCAACTCAATCCCCAACAACATAAATACCAACGTCCCCAGAGCCACCGCAACCTCCATCTCCACCGTACAGCCATGGCGGAAAATGAACCCACCGTCGTAATCGTTCGCAAAGACGATGATGATGAAGAAGACTCAACCAAGCCTCAACCCAATCCAATTATCTCGTTCTTCTCCAATTTTCTCCAGTCCTTCAATTTCCCTCCACCGAAGAAAGTAGAGACGGCGAAATTCGAGGCTACTGTATTGCCGAAGGCGTCGACCGCCGTTTCCGTTGAGGAGGTGGAGGAGTCTGAGCCGGTGACTGTTATGTATCCGGGAACTCCGCCTGCTGTTGAGCCGTTGAAGCTTGAAGCTGAAGAGTTGAAGCAGGATACTAAGCCAGTGGTTCTCTGGCAGGTACTTGATTTTTTATTTTTATTTTTGGTAACCCTAGATTGATTGTGTGTTCCTAGTTTTTCTGTTTGTTATGCTGACTTTGTTAAGTTGATATGATCATTTGGTGGTGATTGAACAGTAGTAAGGGTTAAGAATGGAAATTTGAATTTTGAAAGATAAAAGGAAAAGGAGAACAATTAGCTGAAGTATATGAGCACTGGAGCGAAATTTAGGTTATTTAGTTTTTGTGATAGAGAAAAGGAAAAAGAGAACAATTTAGGTGAAGTATATAAACTCGTGGGTGAAATTTAGGTTAATTAGTTAATCGTGATACTTAAGGTTTATAGCTGAACTATATGAAATCTTTAATGAAATTTGGGTTAATTAGTTAATTTTTGAGACTTGAGATTTATGCTGTTAGGTTGTTTCATTCGATTTTAGGACCTTTTGGTTTTTTGTACACGGTACTTCTTGCTTTTGTATATCAGTGACCGACTGAATTCTAGCCTGCTTCATATGGTTGATTTTTGTTGAGGCTAGTCAATTCCTGCCATGATCAGGAATTCAGGAGCGAGTATTTATGAACATCATTCTTAGCTAAAAGCACAATTTTTTAGTTAAGTTGTTGGAAATTCTTCTAGTATCCATCACTGCCGCTACTGGCGCATAATCTTAAAAGCATAACTATGAATGCAACTTGTCAGAAATTCGAGGTCACATATTAGTTGGAGAACCAGTACAATCTATATATTCACATACATTAAACAAATATTTACATGAGAAAACAATCTGCCAATAGTAATGTTCATACACCACACACCTCCTTTTGCGCATTTTCTGACACTCGCCTTTCTTGCTGGTTAATTTTGCATTTGTCTTCTGGTATATGATAATCGTGTTGGATTGCAGTTCTCTCTCTCCTTTTTTTCAGGACCAGAAATCTTTAAACGTTCAACGCCGAGGTCATTTCTTTTATATACCTTGTTATACCTGAATGTTAAGCCCATTGTTTCCACTAAAGATAAAGGTTTGACCGTTTGAGTGGTTGAAAGCAAGACTCAAAGCATCCTCTTCTTCTCGTTGTTATTTGTTGGAAATTGAAAGAATTTCAATTTTGCCTTTCAGTTAGTTTAGTCATATATGCATTGCCCGGACTGTCAGAGTTAAGTTGCTTGATTAAAGCTATATCATTGTGGTTTTACTTTATCTTCTCTTCTTCTTCTTTTTTTTTTTTTTTTTTTTTTTTTTTTTGCCTCTTTAAGGTGAAGATTTCTTAGCGCCTCTATGTCACAGTTCGGTGTATTTTAACTTCTGTTATTTGGACGGAGTGACAAACGTATGGGTTTTTTGAAGCGATAATTTCGAATTTATCTGTGCTCCACCTCCCACCATTTTTTCAACATGCGTGCTGCGTCTTTATTATTGATGTCATTGGGAATCCCTAAATAAATGTGTGGGCGCCTCATTTAGTCATTTAGCCAATGCTTGCCTATTTTCGTATACTCCCTCCTTCCCAAAACAAGCTTCCCATTTTGCCATTTTGGGCATCCCGTTGGAAAGTACCATTTTCCCAAAAAGGAATCCACTTTCACTCGCCTTCCCACTCACAACAACTATCCACATACTATTCCCTACCCCACTTTCTCTCTCTCCTTCCCCCTCACACGACCTACTTTTTCAACATCTTTCCTTAATTCTCGTTCATAAAATGAAATGGGAAGTTTGTTTTGGCTTTTGAAACAGAACTTCTATTTTTATTTCTGTTTCAAGTTCAAAATCTATTACTTTGGGAACAACAATGACCAAGCAAGGAAAAATTATATCTAGGTTCATTCCCATGATTTTATGACTGACAAATAAGTTATATTAGAGTCATTGTTCTGATTAATGGACTGAGTTGGTGGGCATTTGTGTAAACCTGCGCTGGATAAAGAGTAGTCGTTCTGAAACTTATAATGATAACCTTGTAGACAAACAAAATTACAGAGAATAAGATTGGAGCACAGCTAGTTATGTAGCTTTGGGGTGACTATTCTGCTAGTCGCACTGATGATTATTATCTACTACCTCCATCCCAAAATGAATGTCCGAAAATTTTCTAAATGTACTCCTGATTTAGAGCAAATTTTGAATTTTTTGGACATCATTTTGGGACGGAGGTAGTAGCATTTCTTACGACATGCTAATGTTTGATATGAACCTTTGATGGTTGTGAGCAATTCCAAATGACCTATGCGTATATAATTACGGGTTGTCTAAGTTTACTTAAACTTAAACAACCTGAACCCGATGGTGGTGGTAGTGTTTTCTTGGAGTTGATTAGTCATTGGGACATATACGTTGAAACCAAAACAGACGACAAGGAAATGAAATATAGAAAAACGATGTTTTTGCTGGAGTATTCTTTCACCCCTTTATTTTTTTTGATTCATGTCATGGTAACGTGACAGAATTTTATGCTGGCGTTCACACGCATGTTGCATCCCTCGTCCTTTATCCTGGCTTGGGGGCATGCAAGAATAGTTTTTTTGATAAGTAGGACATGCAAGGATAGTTACTTGGCCTACGAATCTATATGGTGTTTCATGTTAGGCCCAAATCATTTTGGGGTTAAGGCTTTGCTGTTGTTTTTGTTGTTGTTATTGCTGTTGTTATTATTGTTATTGCTGTTGTATTCTTTTACCCCTTGTTAAAACAGCCACTATGACTGCAAGAGGAAGAAGTTATCAACCGCAGATTCGAGTTGAGCTGCCATTGCAGCATAATATAATGAGCTTCTGAGTCGTAGAAAGGACCCGAAACTTTTTCCAACGGTTAATAAATTGAAATGTTTTAGTTGCTTAACATTACAAGTCCACCAAAGACATTGAAGATTGTCTACAATCTTAATTTTGGGGATAAAAAGTAAGAGCTGATGTATGTCTCTTAAGGGCTTGTTTGGTAGAGCTGTGCGTTCAAAATGGATTGAAAAAGAATCAACTTTTTGCAAATTAAGCGTATCAACGGAGAGTTTTTAAGTCGAGCTTTTTAAAAATCTAAGCACTTTTTAGCCGGGCAATCTACCAACTCATGCAACGTACCAACACTTTGTTTACAATCAATGCAACTAATTGGATGGAGTTAAATTTTTATTAACTAGTTAAAAAATTTACATAGGGTCCTTGAACCCATTTATATTTATTCGAAATGGCAAAATTACCCCTCTGACCCTACACAAAACCACTTCCACCCCCTCTCCTCTGTTACACGACACAGTCTCAAATACACGCATTCTCTCTCCGCCATCCTCTCCGGCGATCCCTCACTCATCTCCGGCAGTCCCTCCATTTATCTCCGGTGACCCCTTCCCTCACCCATCTCCGACCTCCGGTGACCTCTTATGCACAGTCCGGTCACCCTTCTCGGCCAGAACCGACCTCTTTGATGACCCAATCGACTCACATCCATTTTGGTTCAAACGATCCTCTTTTCTGAGCCCTAATTTTGACCTGAGTCCAATCTCTGGCCTCCGCACCTTCGCCCCCTTTGAGCGCTCAGATCTAAGCTTCCAATCGCATCGCTCGTCCCTCAAACACGATCTTGTTGAGTTGATAAACCATGATTAGGCCGCTGAAACAGAGAGATTTGAGGTTTCGGCAAAATCCCAAGCGACATCTTTGCGCATCTGAAGTCGATCTGGGTGGAATCCCAAGTATATCTGGGATTTTCAATGGTTCTTTTTTTAAATGATATTCTGCGTTGATTTTGTGCCGGAATCTAGGATTTTGTTGTGATTGAGTTCTTCCCCTCTTTTCCTCTTTTTTTCTTTTGCTGCTTTGGTGTTGGTTTTGTGGTGTTTGGGTTGTAGTATTGGGAGTTGCAGCAGCCATGGATGAATTTGATGGTATTGAATATTATTGGTGATGGTAGACGGAAATAGTGGTAGTGGGTCAAAATGTTGGTAGTGGTTTTGAATTTCTAACATTCCTGTTATTTTGATGAGTTTTGAGTTGAAATTTTGATGAGTTTTTGAATGATCTGACAATTAGGATGTCAAGCTAACATTCCTGTTTTTTTTTTTTTTTTTTTTTTTTTTAACTACGTTAGTTGATTTAACGAAATTTGCATTAATTGTAACCACATTGGTAAAGTTCGTAGATTTAATTGTTCATTTTTTTTGTACGTTGCATTAATTGTAACCTAAGTCATAGTACGTAACATATTTTGGTAGATTGCCCCTTTTTAGCCGCTCAAAATAGTAGCGTAAAAAAAGAAGCTCGGTTTTGAAAAATCTCCGTTTTTAAGACCATGCACCAGACAAGCCCTAAGTCAAAGCCATATATCTTCAACATCCCACCTCGCTCTCCCACATTTTTTTTTTAAATCTTATTTCATTGATGCAGCAAGAACATTGCTTAGGGAAATTTGCATGCCAAAGTAGTTATATTGCAGACTCATCAGACTTTGTTACCTCTGATCTGATGGCCCTTTTCCAGGTTTACGCAATTGGAGGGTTTTTTGTGTTGAGGTGGGCTTTGGCAAGATGGAAAGAACGCAGGGCAAAGAGGCCGCCACCCAATGATCCATCATCTAATGAAGATCCACCTGCGACTGCGAGTGAGTAAATTGTCTTTAACACTGATGTGTGAAGTTATCTTGTGGAATACCGGAAAAATAATCCAACTACTATTGACTACCCTGTTTAAACATGAAAGTTTGGTGAATATATTTTGTCCAATGTTTAGAGTTGTCGTGCATGATTTTCAATGTCAGTGAATGGTTTGTTTTGTTTGTGCGACTCCAACAATCAAGTCCGTTCACCAATAGTGGTTACTTTTTTGTTTTTCTTCGTCTCCGAAAAAAAGAAAAGAGATACTCCCTTTATCCATCCGGGAAAGTTTGTCTCGTTTTGACTTTTTACGGTCAACTTAAATGATGTTTGACCAAGCATTGGTGTCAATCTAATGATTACAATGAAGTTTTAAAAATTGTTATTAGTAAATCACTTAATGATTTGTAAATTACAAATTTTAGAATTTCACTAGAATGATCATATAGACATCAATGTGTGGTCAAAGTTCATTTATTTATGTTGATCATAAAAAATCAAACCGAACCGATTCTAAGAAGATAAAACTTGTTAAGAAATGTGCTTTAATTGTACCACAGTCCATTTCTTATGAGATTTTGAGGCAATATGTAGTGAAATTTTGGAGCCAATTTTACTTGTGGTCATCTTCATTTGCCTGGCCGGTGGAGCTAGGATCTTCAATACATTTCTATATCACTGTTAGTTATGTCTTGCAGTGTATAGGGGGTATGAAATGTTAAAGTCCAAACTCTGAATGCCAAATACTCCCTCCGTCCCAAAAAAAACTATTCAAACATTTTAAGGATATCATGTTGTGTTTATCCACATTTAAGCTTAAATTATAGAAATGAGAAGAACTTTTTTGAGATATTAAAAAATGGCAAATGAGAAGATCATTTCGGGACGGGACGAATCTTTAAAGATAAGGGGTCCTTTTAAATGGCAGAAGAAAGTGTTTGGTCGGTTTCACATACTTTCAGTTGAACTTAAATGAACTTTGACCAAACGCTTATCTAATCATTATAGTAATTCTTAAAAATTGTGATTGGTAAATATCATTAAGTGATTGAATAATGCTAGGGGAACAAAAAAGTCACAAAAACTTGCTCACAAATCTTAGGTGTAATGATGTTATTGGTGTTTTTAATTAGAGTGTGGCGGATCCTTTATCGATGCAACCAATAAAATTTCGCCACCTCATTTTGTGAGCAAGATTTTGTGATATTATTTTGTTCCCCTAGCATTGCTCTGAGTGATTTATCAATAATAAATTTTAAGATTCTATTGTAATCATTAGATAGACACTAATGCTTAGTCAAAGTTCGTATATCATACAAAGTCAAAATAAGACAAATTTTCTAATACATTGATGAGCGCATACAATCTACTTGAATTATATTGAGACAATTTTTTGGGAATAACTGAATATCATCACATCTAGTAGAATATGTTCAACTTTTATATATTAGGGACTATTTCGGAAGAGAGGTGGTCTCCCATGAGAACAAAGGGATCCGTCTCATGTATGAGACGGGTCGCCCCATGACCCATGGGCATGACCCGCCATGTGGCAGCCTCCCAGAGGTCTTTTTTTTTTTTTTTTTTTTTTTGAGTTTTTATATTATTTTTTCGGCTTTTCAGCCGTTGACCAAAAGTAATAGTTACCATAACTTAATGTAATGACTGAATACTTATAAGTAATATTGTTCATAAGTAAACGTAACACCTGTTTTACAAAAACAAAAACTCATTTTACCCATTTTTTCAAATGTAATACTAACTATAATTACATGTAACCCAAACAATATCTAAATGTAATTATCATTTATACTGAAATGTAATAATGCTTTGCAAAAATGTAAAATATTGTGTATTTTGATTTAATTTTTGAAAGAAAGTAACATTTGAAAAGTAACAAACTCATATACATGAATGTAATTGTTTGTACAAGTAAATGTAACACTTTAATAAAAGAAATTATAACATATTTCTATAGATAATGTAATACTTTTACATGTAACACTAATCAAGTGTTTTTAGCTCTAAAAATGTAAATGGTTGAATTATTACTTTTTCTATACATATGTGTTACAATTATGTATAAACATTATTACATATAAGTAACACGTTCGTTACATTTTAGTTGGAATAAGTATTACTTTTGGCAAACGAAGAAAACATAAAAAAAAAACACTGTTACTTTTCTATATATATGTATTACTTTTATGTATACAAACTGTTACTTTATATGTATACAGTCATTACATTATGTTATAGTAACTATTACTTTTGACAAACAGAAAAAAAAATATAAAAATTTAAAAAAAGCAAATTTTTTTTTTTGGCCTATGAGAGGCTGCCACGTGGCAGGTTCGACCCCTGGGTCCTGGAGCCAGTTCGTGGGTCGGGCGGGTGGGTCAAAAACCGACCCGTCTCATGTATGAGACGGGTATAGCAGGTCTCACGGAAGTTTTAGTCTTCAGAAGATTATTCACTCTTTTTTCTTAATTAATGTGAATGAACTTTAAAAAATATTTTAAGTTATTAATTATCTTAATGGACATCTAAAAATTGATATTGACAATATTTATAGTGGTGTATCAATTATAATTTTAAATTTTCACTAAGATAATTAAAAGTAATTTTAATTATTGCTCAAAATTTATTCGTAGTAATAACATAAAAAAAAATAAAAAAGATTAGCTTTGCGGGAAAGGGGGAATATTACGTGAATGAATTAAGCAATTTTTTCACCTATTCAAACTCGAGAATAGAACTAATGTTACAAAAAGAACTTACAAAATTTGGTTGTAAAATAAAATAATTTGTTGACGTTTCATTGAATTTTGTGTTTGTAGGCCTCAACATTTATTAACTAAATATCAAATCAGTGACTGTTAATTTATTTATAATCAAAATTTTGTGACTTCTTATTGTAATCCTAACATTGCTCAAGTCAAAATTATGTCACTAAGATAAAAAAAAAAACAAGTTTAAGCACTAAAGTGTCAAGTTTTCTTTCTTAGTTTATAAGTGTTGTATTTTTAGTTATGAGATAGTTTTAATCACATGTAAAACATAATTTTTATAAACTCAGTACGAGTATATAAATATTCCAAGTATTAACTGAAAAAAGGTTTTGAGGGAAACTAGTTGCTCAATAAGTTATAAGAAATCCATTTTTTTAAATATAGTTTCACCCTTAAAATAGCGAGTTTAGGCTTTAAAAACAATGAGTTTATGCCTTATCACAAAGAAAATAGAGTAGCAAGTTTAGGCCCTAAAACAGCGAGTTTAGACTTTAAAACATCAAGAAAATAAAACAGCAGGTTTAGGCCTTAAAACAGTGAGTTGATGCGTTAAAACACCAAGTCTGTATATTTAAAACAAGACTTTTTATAACTTATAAAAAAAAGAACTAGTTTTCTTCAAAATTTTCATATGAAAATAAGGCGATAATGTGTGAATATTGTATTTTTATAAGAAGTCATTATGTCCATCCAACGCGGCCTAATTGACTTCCAAGAAGCTGACGGGCACAGGAATTTAACATTAACCATAGGGAGGCAATCTGGTAGGACCGTAGGGAAAACACAAACCTACTTTAACGGAATCGTTAAGAATCTTAACGGCATTCGTTAACGTTCCGTTTAATAATTTAATGCCCATTAACTCAATTAGATCCGTCACTCCACACCCTAACGTCGTCCATCTCCTTCCTTCCCCCTCCGTCACTCTCTCATCAAACCCTAACACTCAATCAATCGATTCCATGGCGGCTGCAGACGACGGCGAAACCCCTATGGTCGTTGACGAACCCATCGCAGCTGAAGGAGGAGACACTACTAATACTAATGTCGCTGCTGATGTTACCAAAATCGCTGAGTTCTATAACTCCGACGAAGTCGCTGACGTGACCCCGATCTCGTCGGTGGCTGCTGAGGAAGCCACCGCCGGGGAGACGAGTAAATCAAATCCGGACACTCCTAACGGGAAAGCTCTCGTTAGCGCTGGCATCAGTAACAGCAAGAAGCAAAAACTCGATACCGCCGGAAACTCAAGCGGCGGCGGTGGTGGTGACGGACGGAGGGAGAGGGAGGAGTGGAGTGAGTCTGAGGTCGGGATCCTTCTTGATACGTACTTGAAGAAGTACATTGCGCTGAATCGAAGTAATCTGCGTGGACAGGAATGGAAGGTGGTGGGGCAGCAGGTGGCTGATGTTGAAGATAGAGTTTCGAGGAAGAGTGTGGAGCAGTGTAAGAACAAGATTGATAATTTGAAGAAGAGGTATAAAACTGAGATTCAGAAGATGGAGCGGTTAGGTATCACTACCAGTAGTTGGATATGGTTCAAGAAACTTGAGGCTATTGTTGGTGATTTGCCACCAACACCAAAGACCATTAGCATTTCCGATGATGATACTAGGTCGGTTGGTGTAAACTCCAGTCAACCCAGGCGATCGTCGAGGTATATGTGGGTATATGTGCTCACCATCATTTATGTTCTATTGCTTCATGTTTCTTTGCACGCTTCCATTATTTATTGAATTGGTTGATCTTACTGGAATAATGTTCGAGAATTGTTTAATTAGCTGTTGTACTTTGTGTCAAGCCTTCATACTTTGTTTTCAAATTGGTGCTCAGAGTATATTTGAAGTACGGTAAAAGTGACTGATTGTTTGAGCCTTTTGATGTGGGAATATTTAGGATGTATTTTTCAGGGTGTAAAGGAAGGATGAGATGATGCCAAGATTTTTGCTGGTTCACTGAATTGAAATTTGGTGGGGGTGGGGTGGGTGGGGTGTAAGTCCATCTTTTATCTGAGTGTGCATCTCTTCAGTGGAAGATGAGAGCTTTATTTGCAAAGATTATTTCACTGCTTTTGCCCTCAATGTTCCATCCATATCCCTCCCTACAAACTGTCAAGGTGACGGACCATGGGACCTTCGTACTGTTTCTCATACGTAGAGTTTGCTTTCCGAATGCTCAATGTTAGTTGGGAGTTCATTTACATGCTGACAGAACAAGAGAATCCAAAATGACACTGACCATTATATGTTTTTAAGCTGGTGTGAAGATTGAAGAAGAGTACTCAATGCTAAGATTTTACTACTAAACTCTACGTAGTGTGTATATGTCAATTGTCATCTACTCCCTCCGTCTCATACCAACTTGCACCAATTTCCTTTTTGTGTGTCCCATTGGTAAGTGCCACTTTCCTATCCGTCTCATACCAACTTGCACCAATTTCCTTTTTGTGTGTCCCATTGGTAAGTGCCACTTTCCTAAAATGTCCACTCTTTATTCTTTTTATTTACCCTACCCACTTGTCATACTCACAATTAAATTGTGGGTCCACTCTCATATCATCATACTCACAACGCCTTTCACACTCACAGTACTGTAGAATATATATATTCTCTCCTTAATTTCTGTGTAAAATGGTGCAAGTTGTTATTGGACAGAGGGAGTTCCCAAAATGATAGCCCATTTCTCCTTTTTGTTTGTCCCAAAAAGTTAGCTCCATTTCCAAAATTAAGGCTCAAAATCAGTGAATGTTCAAAACTTATAGTGAACCTTAAGATGTTTGAAAAGTCAAACAGGACTATCAGTTTGGGACAGAGGGACTACACCCTATCTTGTTAACAGTTTGTAATATTTTATTTTTTTGCAGATTTAACTATGGTACTTCCCCTGTTGTGAACAACATCAAAGCAAAATCAGGGAATAGTACAAAATGGCGGAGAGTGATCTTTAAAGTTAGTGGAACAGCATTAGCTGGAGATGGTGAGAATATCGACCCGAAGGTGCAAGTTCTTCACACTTTTATAATTGCTTCTTTGTTGGATATGAAATGGATGAGAATCACAAAATCATTAGCCTGATGTATTCGAAATGCAATCTATAAGCTGACTTTGATCCTTCTGCTATTAGGTGGCGTTGCAGCTTGCTGATGAAGTAGCGAAAGCGAGCCGCCGAGGTGTAGAGGTATTTACTGTGTATCTACTCTTTCTATTTTGTATACGCTGGGCTTATATTTATAATTCTGACGCCGTGTCCTATCATGACGCGCATGAGTGTTGCTTCTGATCTTCTAGGTGGCTATCGTCCTTGGGGGGCGTAACTTTTTCTGTGGAGACTCCTGGGTTTCATCAACTGATCTAGATAGACCTACAGCATACCAAATTGGGTAAGTTCATTGCTCCCTGGTGTTGTTTGGATACTCACTTTACTCATACTTGCTACTCCCTCCGTCCCACTTGAAATAAGACAAATTTCTATTTTGGGTGTCCCACCCGAAATAGGACATCCCAAACTAGAAAGTTTTTCTTACTTATTTATTAATGGGACCCCGTTGTCGTACTCACAACAACTTTTCATTTAATATTCACTACCCACTTTCTCTCTCCTTCATACTCACAACATCTACTTTTTAAACCAATTTTTTCAATAAATTATTATTATTTTTAGTCTCCGTGTCGGGGCCACGAATCTTAATTCGGGTGGGACGGAGGGAGTATATGTTTGCTGTGGTCTAATAGGTGGAAATGATGACTGTTATTGTAAACAAGTAAAGTATTCCTCTCGTCACAACACGAGTATCATGAGTATATTTTCTAGTGAAGTTACTAAAGTTCCCTTTATATACTGTCCTGTTCTAGTGTGCACTTGTAATGGTATAAGGAGTTCAATTTGATGAGGGTAATTGACTAATTGTGTACATGACACTAAAATGGCATAAAAGCCAACTTCCTTATTTTCATTTAAGAGTCAATCTCGGACACTCATTTTTGGACAGAGGGATTACTAGTTACTTATTCACAATTGGGGGTGATTGTGGTGTGTGGAGGAGGACTGGGCCCACTGCGGAATACCAGAATGCATTGGATATGAAAATTCTTTCTTTAATGTTGTTGCCATCCCATGTTTGCAAATGTGTATGGTTAATGATACGTGTAATACTAAATTATTTTGATGGCTACCGCTCTTTTTTTGTTGTATTTCACTATTTCTATTAAATGTGCGACTCTATGGCTATCCTATTGTCCTATTGATGAGTCGTGCTGTTTTGCTGCACATACACTAAGACCAACACACATGCACGCCTGTGTGGCTGCACTTTAAAATCCTTATAGATGGTAAAAGAGGAAATTGCGAATGCATGGGTCGTGACAAAGCCGCTTAAAAACCTTTATGAACATTTATGCAGTGAAGCTCTATGGACTAAAAGATCAAGTTCCTGCCGTTTCCTTCATTTTTATTTATACCCCCTCAGTCTCACTCTCAAAAAAAATTCATACTATCCTTTCAGTTTGTTCATTGAAGAAGAGTCGCAATTCTAAATTTCAAGCTGTAACTTCCATTATATCGATTTCTTTTTCTATTCTTGAAAACATGATACAACACTCCTTCTGTCCCACTGTACTTAGTCAAGTTAATAACTTCACCTTGCCAACTATCATTTCCAATGTGCTATTGATTGCCATAAGGTTGATACTAACGTGAATTATGTCAATGTGAAACTAAATTTACTTAGAAGTTGGTTTCTTTAGTTTTTCTTGAAATTCCACAAGGAGACTCATTGTAGTCGGAGGTAGCATTTATCTTCCAGTTCATACCTAGAAAAAGGTTTTAATTTCTGGCAATTGAAAAAAGTAAAGTGAACGAACAGTATTAAAAACTTTATCTTCTCATGTGTGGGTTTTTTTTTTTTTTTTTTTGGAGGAAGGGTGGGGGATATGGGGTGGAGGGAGAATAAGTGTCCACGGACCTCCCGTCTTTCTATATATTTTTGTTGTGTTAACTCAAAATTTGTAGGTATGTAACAATCGGAAGTCTATATTCACTCTTAACATGCATTGCTATTATTTTCAGTATGATGGCCACAGTTATGAACTCTGTACTGCTTCAGTCAGCTTTAGAGAAGTTGGGCATTCAAACTCGTGTGCAGAGTGCTTTTGCAATACCAGAGGTTGCTGAACCATATAACAGGCTAAGGGCTATGCGTCATCTCGAAAAAGGAAGAGTTGTCATTTTTGGTGGCATTGGTGCTGGCACTGGGAATCCCCTCTTTACAACCGATACAGGCGCCGCGTTAAGAGCCACCGAGAGTATTTCCTCAACTTCTATCCTTTTAGGCTTAATATATTCATTTTATGATACTTCTTTATTTAATGAGTCCCACATCATACTCACAACAACTATCCACTTACCCTACCCCAAAAGTCATTTCTTCCGCAAAAGTCAATCTTTATTTATAATTTTGAATGGGGTTTTTACTTTTTTTTTTTTTTTTTTTTCATTTCCGTGTATTTTTCATCATGCCGAGTATGTCTCCTTGTTCTGGATGTGAATTGTGATAATATTCTTCTTGTATATGCACAGTAAACGCAGATGCAGTACTAAAAGGTACAAGTGTAAATGGCATCTACGATACCAAATCCCGTCACAGACATGCTGCCAAACATCATCTTTCCTTTAGCGAGGTAGTTATTAAAGACGTAACAGCTATGGATGCAATGGCCATACAGTATTGCGAAGAGAATGACATTCCCGGTTAGTTTCATAAGCCTGCTCTTTCATTATAAATTTATAGTCCGCATTTCTCCCTCTTCAACGATAAATTATTTATCCCTGTGCTTTATTTCTATAGTTGTGATATTTAACCTGCTCGAGCCTGGAAATGTTGCGAAAGCTTTGTGTGGGGAGCAAGTTGGTACCTTGATTGATCAAGGCCCAAAATAATGACTGTGTTTGATTAATGATGTGATGAAGGAGAATCATGTGGGATTTTTAGTGTTCAGTTGATTATGCATTTTTTTTTTTTATGTAGATTGCTGTGTATTAGGTTGTAATATGTATTTTATTATCATAATTTATACTCTGTCTTTTTAGTCTGTTCACTTTTGGTCAACGGGAGTAAACTTTGACCAAGCATTTAATGTCAATCTAACAATCCTAATGAAAATTTTAAAATTATTATTGATAAATTAAATGATTATTTATCAATTACAATTGTTAGAATTTCATTAGGATGATTAGATTGACATTAAATGTTTGGTCAAAGTTTACTCCCGTTGATCAAAAGTGAACAGACTAAAAAGACGGAGGTACGTGGGATTAGAATTAGTTCAGGAGCAGGGGTAGGAAGAATAATAATCTCCTTTGTACCGTGTGTAATGTATTGAATCATAAAGTTTCTTCAACTCTTTCTTTTCGGTTTGTTTCAGCTAGTCATTATTGGATGTTGCTTCTGAAACATTTTGGTTAAAATTCGTTTGTGCTGTAAAAAAAAATTAAAAAATTGGACAAATTTTGATTGTCATCTTAAGAAAAGTCTAATGCATTAGATTAGACAAATGTGGGTTTGAGGTTAAAAAATTGAGAGCATAAAATATATTTATACTCTTTATGGTCCAAAATAACTGTCGCTTTTGGTCAAACAGATGTAAGCTTGACAAATAAATTTAAACAAAAAATAATGATCCTAATGAAAATCTAAAAATTGTTATTAATTATAATATAATGACAAATTTAGATTTTTATTAGTATCATTATTTTTTATTTAAATTATTGGTCAAAGTTACATCTGAAAATCTGAAAAGCGACAGTTATTTGACAGTTATTTTGGGGGCAATTTGCAATTTGGTTCCTGACATTTACAAACTTTTGCAATGTGGCTCCCAACAGTTTTTTTTTTCCGCCAATTGGTTCCCAACATTTACATTTTTTTGCAATGTGGCTATAAAAATAACTGGACGTTAGTTTTCTAACAGATTTTATGTCATGTGAATAGCACATGACGTTTTAAGATATTCTTAAAGCTACACATATCCGATTAATATGATTCTTCTTTTAAATTGAAGCTAATATTTAAATCTACAACATATATTTTCTTTGGAAATTTATTGGGTAGTTGGATTGTTTTTACATTTAATCTTAATTTTAAATATTAAAAAAATAGAAAACACGTAAAATATAATCTAAAAAAGATATTAGCCCAAATATGTTCCATATGAAGTAAATTCTATATGTAGATTATCAGTTCGTAAAAATGTTTGATAGAAAAAAAAGGGAGAAGAAGAGGACGATGAATGAGGGAAGAGTGTGTGGAATGGGTGTTGCGGGAAAGTGACAGAGGGGTGGAGAAAAATAAACTTTAGGAAATATACATATAGAAATTACTTCATATGAAACATACTTAGGCTAATATCTTTTTTTTATTATATTTCACGCGTTTTTTTTTATTTTTTTAATATTTAAAATTAAGATTGAATGTAAAAATAATTTAGGTACCCAACAAATTTCCAAAAAAAAAAATTATGTTGTAGATTTAATATTAGTTTCAATATAAAAAAATCATATCAATCGGATATGTGTAAATGTTGGGAACCAATTGGAGGAAAAAAAGGTCATGTGCTAGTCACATGACATGAA
Organism: Campanula takesimana; assembly: GCA_026119855.1. NCBI lineage: Eukaryota > Viridiplantae > Streptophyta > Magnoliopsida > Asterales > Campanulaceae > Campanula > Campanula takesimana. Next base: position 125,407 of record JAOWBW010000849.1, read on the forward strand.
ATCTGTTAGAAAACTAACGCCCATTTACTTTTATAGCCACATTGCAAAAAAATGTAAATGTTGGGAACCAATTGGAGGAAAAAAACTGTTGAGAGCAAAATTGTAAAAGTTTGTAAATGTCAGGAACCAAATTGCAAATTGCCCGTTATTTTGGAGCCGAGGAAGTAAAATTTAAGCCAAAAATGACAATTATTGATTTGATATTTAATTGATTAGCATTGGGTCTTACAATTTACAATGAAACTGTAATAACCCGAAATTACCCTTTATATTTTATTATTTTAAAGCTCTTAATAACTAATTGGGCCGAACTTTTAATAAAAGTTAGTTTAGTTATTGGGTCAAATAGAAAGCCTAATTCTTTAACTAAGGGGATAGGAGTCCTTTTATTAGGGATTTTGGGAAACCCTTTTATATAAATACTCTCTCTTAAACCCTTAGTATTATAATACTCCCCCGCAAAGAAAGAAAGAACGGAAGAGGGAAGGGGGCGGCGCTTGGAACAGATCGCAGAGAGAGAGAGGGAGAGCCGGTGGAGGAGAAGAAAAGAGAGGAAGGATCGATTTCACAAAGGTAATCCTAGAACCCTTAAACCCTTCTCTTCATCTTTATTAATCAAATTGTTGGATTAAGAAACCCTAAGTTAGTGATTGATCAACTAGGGCTTTGGTCAATTTGGGGCTAGGAATTAAGAAGCTGTGTGTGCTGCCTGGTGCGTGTGTGTGTGGGGGGGGGGGGAGGTGTACTCAGTATGTGTGTGCAGAAAGTGTGTAATCAGTGTGTGTAATTCGTAAAGTGAAATTGAGAGTTGGGAATTAATTAATAAAACCCTAGGGGTGTTTTAGTAATTCATAAGGATATAGGTTAACTATGAAAGAGGTTAAAGATGACTAATTCATAGGGTTAACCAAGTAAAAAGAAGTAATTTGGGATGGAAATAAAATAGTGTTTACTTGTGTCTAAGATTGGACTATTGCATGTTTGTAGATTGTCCAAGCTGAGTAAGCGAGCTAGTTAAACGCAAGGCTAAGGTAAGGGATTATGCTCTTAGTAGTATTTGATTTCAATCCTTTGTGTAGGATTCCCAATCTCTGTTTTGTTAAAGTAAACTATCTATGTGGCTAGATAGTATTTTAAAAACTATTCCGTTCTGCGAATGTTACCTTCCTTTGTTATCCACCCTATTGATATTGTTGTTGTTCAATTGGGTTATCATGTGTATGATTCGTATTGTGACTTGGTGTCTAAATTGAGATGTACACCTTTCAAAAGTAATCAAGTAAAGATTTGTAAAGTTAAGCTTTGTTTTGCAAAAGCTCTTTAAAGTGAAGTTTTGTAATAAGAAAAGTGATTACAGTTATCTATAATCCCGAAACGGATAAGTGGACCCCTTACAGTTATCCATAGTTCAAAGTTGAACATGTGGACCCCTTTGCGTTGCTTGATGAAGTAACGTAGGTTATCATGATATACCGATTTTGGGTGCGGTCAGTAGAAACCCGAGCTCTGAGTACAGCGCGTGCTTATCCCTAAATGAAGTAAAGTAAAGTAAAGAAAAGTAAAGTTTTGTGAAAATGTTGTGTTTTGGAAACTGTCTCTGAAGCCACGTGTTTTCAAGAAATGAATTGTTTTTATCAAGTTAAATGTTTTCAAACTGAGAGTTGTTTGATCATTGAGTTATCCTTTCGTTGTGAATTCTTGTTACCGTTCCTTTCGGTTATCTCCTCTTAGTACCCGAGGGGATTCCGTATGAACTTGCTGGGCATTGTTCGCTCATTCCTTTCATCCTCATTTTTTTTCCAGGTTATAAGTAAGGATACTAAAGGTCACAAGGAACCATTGGCGTAGAGGCTACTTGCGATTAAAGTTAATTAGTAGTTATATGTTTCCGTTAAGATAAGTTAAGTTGAACGTTATATTTCCGTTGGTTACCATTCTGAGCTAGTGACTTGTACTAGCCGTTAGGGGTTTGATTGTTAGTTAAAGTTTGAATTGTGGTTATTTGTAGCCATCGAATCCCTCTCCATAGTAAAAGATTTCAAGGACGTTTTCCCTGAGGATTTGCCAAGAATACCGCCGGAGCGAGAAGTGGAGTTTTCGATAGATCTAGCACCTGAGACTGCACCGATTTCGAGAGCACCATATAGGATGGCTCCGTCGGAACTTAAAGAGTTAAAGGAGCAGTTACAAGAACTTTTGGACAAGGGTCTGATTAGACCGAGTGCATCACCGTGGGGTGCGCCGGTATTATTTGTAAAGAAGAAGGATGGGTCGATGAGGTTATGCATTGACTATCGGGAGTTAAACCGTGTGACAATTAAGAATAAGTATCCCTTGCCAAGGATCGATGATTTGTTTGACCAACTCCAAGGTGCATGCTATTTCTCTAAGATTGATCTGCGTTCTGGTTACCATCAATTAAGAGTGAAAAAGGAAGATGCGGCAAAGACGGCTTTTAGGACAAGGTATGGACACTACGAGTTTTTAGTAATGCCGTTTGGGCTGACCAATGCGCCTGCTGTGTTCATGGAGCTTATGAATAGAATATTTCAAGAGTTCTTAGACAAGTCTGTAATTGTATTCATTGATGACATTTTGGTGTAGTCTAAGTCAAAAGAGGAGCATGAGGAACATTTGAAATTAATATTGCAGATTCTGGGAGAGCAAAAGTTGTATGCCAAATTTAAGAAGTGTAAATTCTGGCTTGAGGAAGTGGCATTCTTGGGGCATGTGGTATCTAAGAATGGGATAGCAGTTGACCCTGCAAAGGTTGAGGCTATAGTTAATTGGGAGAGACCAACTTCTGTTAGTGAGATAAGGAGCTTTTTGGGTTTAGCAGGATACTACCGTAGGTTCGTAGAAGGGTTTTAGAATTTATCTCTACCATTGACCAAGTTAACCACAAAAGGGACAAGATTTGTGTGGTCAGACGATTGTGAGAAGAGTTTTCAAGAATTGAAAGGGCGATTGGTGTCTGCGCCTGTTCTTACGTTACCAACAAACAGTGATGGCTTTGTGATTTATAGTGATGCTTCATTGAAAGGTTTGGGTTGTGTGTTGATGCAAAATGACAAAGTGGTGGCTTATGTGTCTAGGCAACTCAAGAACCACGAGAAAAACTATCCTACCCACGATTTGGAGTTAGCCCCGTAGTTTTTGCATTGAAGATTTGGAGACATTATTTGTATGGAGTACCATGTGAGATCTACACCGACCACAAGAGTCTTAAGTATATTTTCACTCAGAAGGAGTTGAATATGAGGCAGAGAAGATGGCTAGAATTACTTAAGGATTATGATTGCAAAATCTTGTATCATCCAGGGAAGTCCAATAAAGTAGCAGACGCGTTAAGCAGGAAGAACCATGAAACATTAGCGACTATAATTTCTAAGGGGGTAAGTGAATCGAAAAATAGTGGAATAGTAAAGCTAGAAGTTCAAGTTAAAGGTTATTTGGCTCAGGTGAGTGTCCAACCAACATTATTAGTAAGAATCAAGGAAGCTCAAAATGTGGATGACGAGTTAGAAGCGATTCACAAGGTTATCAGTAAGAAGGGAATAGTAGATTTCCGTGTTAGTGATGACGGGATTATGAGATATCGATCGAGGATTTGGGTGCCTAATGATGAAAATATTAAGAGGGAGATTCTCGAGGAGGCTCACTGTTCAAGGTTTTCGGTTCACCCTGGAAGAACTAAGATGTACAGGGATCTAAAGGAATCCTTTTGGTGGAACAATATGAAGAGCGAGGTAGCGGAATTCGTTTCTAAGTGTTTAGTGTGTCAACAAATGAAAAGTGAACACCAGAAACCCGCGGGACTGCTACAATCGTTACCTATTCCAGAGTGGAAGTGGGAACACATCACTATGGATCTGGTGATTGGACTTCCTAAGACGTTGAAGGGTCATAATGCAATTTGGGTCATAGTGGATAGGCTCACTAAATCAGCTCACTTTCTAGCAATCAAGGTGACTGATTCGTTGGAGAAGTTAGCTAAATTGTACGTGGATGAGATCGTGAGGTTACATGGGATACCGGTCTCTATAGTGTCAGATCGAGATGCGAGATTTACATCGAATTTCTGGAAGAGTTTACAGAAAGCGTTGGGGACGGAATTAACTATGAGTACAACGTTCCATCCTCAGACAGACGGACAGTCAGAAAGGACGATTCAAACTCTCGAAGATCTATTGAGAGCAACGTCGTTAGATTGGCAAGGAGCGTGGGATGATCATCTACCACTAGTGGAATTTGCCTACAACAACAGTTACCACTCTAGTATTGGAATCGCGCCGTATGAAGCTCTGTACGGGCGGAAATGTAGATCACCTGCGTGTTGGGACGAAGTAGGTGAGAGGAAATTAACTGGACCTGAGATTGTTCAAGTAACGGCGGATAAAGTTCAACAGATTCGCAAGTGGTTGTTAACTGCGCAGAGTAGACAGAAATCGTATTCAGATAATCGAAGGCGCGATCTGGAGTTCCAAGTAGGGGATCACGTATTCTTGAAGATCTCACCGACAAAAGGAGTAATGCGATTTGGGATTCGCAGGAAGTTAAGTCCGAGATATGTGGGACCGTTTGAGATTCTAGAGCGAATAGGAGCGGTAGCCTATAAGTTGGCTCTACCTCCTGTGCTTTCTAGTGTGCACAACGTGTTTCACGTGTCGATGTTGAGGAAGTACGTATCCGACCCGAGCCACGTCATAGAATACAAACAGTTACGTTTTCATGAAGACTTGAGTTATGATGAGAAGCCAGTAAATATTGTAGACCGTAAAGATCAAGTTTTGCGGAAGCGAGTGATTCCGTACGTAAAAGTGCAGTGGAGCAATCACACGGAAAGAGAAGCCACGTAGGAGCTCGAAAGTGAAATGCGTGATATGTATCCCGCTTTGTTTGATGTTTAAGGTACGTTTAGTTTGGAGGACCAAACTCTTATAAGGGGGTAAGAATGTAATAACCCGAAATTACCCTTTATATTTTATTATTTTAAAGCTCTTAATGACTAATTGGGCCGAACTTTTAATAAAAGTTAGTTTAGTTATTGGGTCAAATAGAAAACCTAATTCTTTAACTAAGGGGATAGGAGTCCTTTTATTAGGGATTTTGGGAAACCCTTTTATATAAATACTCTCTCTTAAACCCTTAGTATTATAATACTCCTCCGCAAAGAAAGAAAGAACGGAAGAGGGAAGGGGGCGGCGCTTGGAACAGATCGCAGAGAGAGAGAGGGAGAGCCGGTGGAGGAGAAGAAAAGAGAGGAAGGATCGATTTCACAAAGGTAATCCTAGAACCCTTAAACCCTTCTCTTCATCTTTATTAATCAAATTGTTGGATTAAGAAACCCTAAGTTAGTGATTGATCAACTAGGGCTTTGGTCAATTTGGGGCTAGGAATTAAGAAGATGTGTGTGCTGTCTGGTGCGCGTGTGTGTGTGGGGGGGGGGGGGGAGGTGTACTCAGTATGTGTGTGCAGAAAGTGTGTAATCAGTGTGTGTAATTCGTAAAGTGAAATTGAGAGTTGGGAATTGATTAATAAAACCCTAGGGGTGTTTTAGTAATTTATAAGGATATAGGTTAACTATGAAATATGTTAAAGATGACTAATTCATAGGGTTAACCAAGTAAAAAGAAGTAATTTGGGATGGAAATAAAATAGTGTTTACTTGTGTCTAAGATTGGACTATTGCATGTTTGTAGATTGTCCAAGCTGAGTAAGCGAGCTAGTTAAACGCAAGGCTAAGGTAAGGGATTACGCTCTTAGTAGTATTTGATTTCAATCCTTTGTGTAGGATTCTCAATCTCTGTTTTGTTAAAGTAAACTATTTATGTGGCTAGATAGTATTTTAAAAACTATTCCGTTCTGCGAATGTTACCGTCCTTTGTTATCCACCCTATTGATATTGTTGTTGTTCAATTGGGTTATCATGTGTATGATTCGTATTGTGACTTGGTGTCTAAAGTGAGATGTACACCTTTCAAAAGTAATCAAGTAAATATTTGTAAAGTTAAGCTTTGTTTTGCAAAAGCTCTTTAAAGTGAAGTTCTTAATAAGAAAAGTGATTACAGTTATCCATAATCCCGAAACGGATAAGTGGACCCCTTACAGTTATCCATAGTTCAAAGTTGAACATGTGGACCCCTTTGCGTTGCTTGATGAAGTAACGTAGGTTATCATGATATACCGATTTTGGGTGCGGCCAGTAGAAACCCGAGCCCTGGGTACAGCGCGTGCTTAATCCCTAAATGAAGTAAAGTAAAGTAAAGAAAAGTAAAGTTTTGTGAAAATGTTGTGTTTTGGAAACTGTCTCTGAAGCCACGTGTTTTCAAGAAATGAATTGTTTTTCATCAAGTTAAATGTTTTCAAACTGAGAGTTGTTTGATCATTGAGTTATCCTTTCGTTGTGAATTCTTGTTACCGTTCTTTTCGGTTATCTCCTCTTAGTACCCGAGGGGATTCCGTATGAACTTGCTGGGCATTGTTCGCTCATTCCTTTCATCCTCATTTTTTTCCCAGGTTATAAGTAAGGATACTAAAGGTCACAAGGAACCGTTGGCGTAGAGGCTACTTGCGATTAAAGTTAATTAGTAGTTATATGTTTCCGTTAAGATAAGTTAAGTTAAACGTTATATTTCCGTTGGTTACCATTCTGAGATAGTGACTTGTACTAGCCGTTATGGGTTTGATTGTTAGTTAAAGTTTGAATTGTGGTTATTTGTAGCCGTTGGGGCATTCTGATTTAAGGATTTATTCAAGTTAATGATTATTTAATAGTTGTGGAAAGTTGGGGTGTTACAGAAACCATCCAACTAATGGTTGCCATCATTATATATTCAAAATTTTATGATATTTTTTCTTTATAATTTTAGTACTCCCTCTGTTCCAGAAAGATAGTCTCATTTTTATTTTTAATAGTCAACAAAAATGAACTTTGACCAACCATTGGTGACTATCTAATCATTCTAGTGAAATTCTAAAATTTGTAATATATAAATCATTAAGTTATTTATCAATAACAATTTTTAGAATTTCATTTTGATCACTAAATTGATACCAATGTTTGGTCAAAATCTATCTTTGTTGACTATAAAAAGTCAAAATGGAAACATCATTCCGGGACAGAGGGAGTATTAGTCTATTGATGAACAAATTATAACCCTTGCAAGTGCACAAGATCACCGTAGTAGTATATGCAAAAGCAGGGTGTCGAATCCACAGAGACTTGTAGAAGATAGCAATTTAACTAATATTAAAATAAAATAACATAAAATAAAATAAAAGATTGTTTTTTTTTTTTTTTATGATTTAATCTAATTAACTAAAATAAATAAACTAATTACTTAAACAAAAATAAATAAATGGATATGAATATGAAGGAAAAATCAATGAAAAGGATTCACAAGTATCTCCTACTTATGCTTATGTGATTAAAGGTGTCAATTATTGTGGTGTCACAAATCATAAAAGAATCAATCTCCAAACAAGGGTTCGTTCACTAAAGTAAGAATTGGGACGGTCCGGTCGCCCGATTGCAATCCTATTATCTATTTTATATTATACTTTCCGCTAGGTCTATACAATATGCAAGAAATTCATGAAGATCTCAAGAACACATGAACCTAGATCCTTTTGACTTCCGCTTGGTCCTCAATTGAATCTAATAGTTAAAATAGTGGTCAACGTATAATCACCCACGCAAGTGCAGTAATATATACCCAATAATTTTAAAGCCAATTTATATCTTAACATATAATTGAAACTAAAGAATTAATAATGATGAATATTTTAATGAACAAGAATTAAGATTAAATGGAAGAATTAAAACTTACAACAAACCAACAAATAATTGAATTAAATTAAAGCATAAGTATTTGATACAAGTTACCTCCAATCCATAGATGGCGAAATTAGTTCTTCATAGACAAAGAACCAATCTCTAGAATAATATGGAGGAATGGTAGAATTATGGATGTCCTAAAACAATTAATCTAAGCTAGTATTTATAGGAAAAACTAACCTAAAACTAAAAGGAAATACAAAATAAAAAAGAATAATAAAAGAATTAGGAAACTAGTAACTAAACAAGTCAACTATTTCTTTTTCTCAAAGGCTTGGACTGATTTTTTTAGGGCTCTTCAAGGCTGGACTTTGAATTTCCTCAATGGTACCTGAGATATTACTAATTTCCATAATGGTCCTTCAACTTTCAGAATTTACAGAACAGTCCCTGAACTTCCAGTTATTTGCAAATTTTTCCCTCCAGTTTTCATCTTCTGCACAGCAGTCCCTGAATATTCAGCTTCAGCCTAACAATCCTCAGCTTTCTGAAATTTTCCCTTAAGTCCCTGGAATTGTAACTTTTGCCATATCTCATCTGAATTATGTACTATTCACCTGTTTTACATGCTTTCTAAATAAACACTAAAACCCACATTAAATAACCAAAATTCAAGGATTTCACTAAGAATAAGTCTAAAAAAATACCCAATAAATGAGTATAAAACTCATCCATCATCTATAAAATTTTAGAAAGTAGAAAGTGTTCTTGGAATGAAACATTGAAAAATTCAGTTAAATCACCCGCTCATGCATAAGCTAAAATTTCTCAAAAAATGCGTTTTTCTTAAGAAAAAAAACGTGTTTTTGATATGTCATTAGTGTAAGAAAATGTCAGTGTACAAAGTGTCAGTGCATGAATATGAAGTGCGAGTGTGTAAAAAAGTGCCACGGTAAAGAGTGTCAGTATCAGTGTAAACAAATGTCAGTGTCAAAAAATGTCAGTTTTGAAGTATTAAAAGTTAAGAGTTAACTAAAAAAATTACGGAGTATTTCAAAAAGTAAGAAACTAAATTTATTCGTTCAAAAAAGAAAAAGAAAATTTAATTTTCATAACCACCCCCTCTACTCCATTTTCTTAGCATCATCAACCCCTCCCCTCCACGGCTCCACCCTCAGTTACCGACCATTCATCCTTTCCTCCACGAGTGTTGTTATACACACCCGTAAAATTAATGAATACACCCGTAATATGCTTGAAAACACACCCGTAAAATTAATGAATACACCCGTAATATGCTTGAAATTTTAGATTGTACAACACTGTGATACACAGTTACGGATGGATTCATTAATTTTACGGGTGTGTATAACTCCCTCTACTCCAACCTCATCACTGACCCCTCCTTTTCTCCTCCTCTTAATCCCCCAAATCATTACCTTCTCTCTCTCATACTCCTTTCCCCACCCCCTCTTAACCCTAGAATTTGAACTTCGCAATGTATTGCATGAAACTTTACCTATAAGCAAATGAAATCATAATTTATGGAGCTGATATCTACTCCATGTCCCATACTTATTGCTACTAAATAGGAGTGAACGGGGATTAAGTATTGATTGAGATGCAATTGGAAATTTTGATTTTTGATTATGTTATTGTGCGTTTCGAAATGTAATGTTGAAATTTTGATTGTGATTTCTGGATTTTTTGTTTCCATATGTGCGTTTGATTGATTAGTTGTTTGAGATGGTATGATTATTGTGTCCATTGTTCTAGAAATGGGGATTTTTTTTGTTGATAGTGGTGGTGGTTATGGTGGTCTGAGTGGTGGTGGTTGCTATGGTGGGTTTAGTGGTGGTGTTAGTTATGGTGGTTATAGTGGTGGTGTTGGGTGTTGGTCTTAAAAGTGATATTTGAAAGGGTAAATATAAAGTCACAAAAAAATGTCACAAAATTTGGTCTACAAAACGAGGTGTCAAAATTTTATTGGTGTTTTTAATTAGAGTGTGCCGGGTCTACTATCGATGTAACCAATAAAATATCATCACTTCATTTTGTCTATATCATTTTGAGGTAGAAGTTTTGAAACTTGAAAGGATAAAATAAAAAATTAGACTAAAAGATGGGAAACAAAATGACTAAAATGCCCAAAGATAAGTTGTATGTGCTCAACACGTGATTTAATCAGATTTTCCAACATTTATGTTCAAACACCCTATCGATTTCGAGTTTTTTGCTAAACAGACACGTACAATCAGATTATTGCAAATTCCCACTAGTACTGTCAAAACTCCCAATGTAACCTGCGTACTTTAGTTAATTAACAATTTAACCGAGTTTTTTTTAACTGGTGTTAAAAACTTAACGGGTGAGTTCACATAGGCGTCCGGTTGGCATTTTTTGCATTGATGTGAAAGTTGAGGGGGTAAAGGGTATTACATTTAAACTTTTGACCTATGAAAAATATTTAATATAAAATATACAAATTTTATATGTGAAACGTATTTGTAAATTAAAATTAACAATTTACATACATATCCTAAAATTTTACAAATAATCTGCCCACTAACGACACACAACCACCCACCACTCAACCACCCACCATTGCCCCGCACCACCGCCAACAACACAGCCACCACCAGAAAAACCATCATAAAAAACAACCAGAAACCTACAACTACAGCTACAGAAACCAATAACTGCACCTCTGTAGTATATATGAGCCAAGCTATGATACCTCTCTTAACCAGTCGTATCTCAGATCTCAAATTTAACTGTGGCGTCGTTCACAGCAAGCGTCGACGGGAAGAAGGCCGCTCCAATAGTCGATTCCTAACATTATCGACCAGAACCACAATCAAATTCAGTAATTGATCATCTAATCAAGCAATTACATTACAATAAGTATCAATCAAAACCCTAGAAAAGTCAACGGGAAGTCAAAATTCACCTGGAATTTGAGAAATTGGCCCTTGACGAATCGTAAAACGGGACTGAATTTACCGGCTCCCATGTGTCCTACCAAAACCTAAGTAATCGACGAATTGTTGTTAAAAGGCGAAATTACACAAAGATATATAGAGTATTCGATTGAAAAAATGAAATTGATGAAACTTACGAGTTTTGCATTGAGGTTGTTATGGCCGATCGTCGCCATATATACCAGAATGGTCGACGGGAGGATTTGTGTGTGTGTGATCTTGTGTGAGAGAAATGGGTGTTTTGAGCAAAGACGTGACGAAAGAGAGGCGCAAGAAATATGAACACAAGATGAGGCGGCGACCGGCACCTGAGGAGGTGCACTTGGACCGGCACCTGAGAAGGAGGCAACGGGCGTAGCATACGAGCATGAGAGGAACGTCAATACAAAAGGGTTTTAATTTGGGGATAATGTGTAATTTTGGAACCCCTTTATATTTAAGAAATATTTTTCAAAGGTCAAAAGTTTAAATGTAATACCCTTTTACCCCCCTCAACTTCCACATCAGCGCGAAAAATACCAGTCGGACGCCTACATGGACTCACCCGTTAAGTTTTTAACACCAGTTAAAAAACTTGGTTAAATTGTTAATTAACTAAAGTACGCAGGTTACATTGGGAGTTTTGACAGTACAAATGGGAATTTGCAATAATCTGATAGTACGCATGTCTGTTTGGCAAAAAACTCTATCGATTTCCTAACATTTTGTCAGTAGAGACCCTTATTTGCCAAATTTGAAACATTACTCTTTTCTGCGCCCCCAAAACTTTAGCCCCCATAAATGAAGTGACTCCAATCTTTAGGCATTGGTGTTGTGGTGTACTCCCTCCTTGCCCACTCACTTAACACTTATTTTTATTTTGGTTGGTTTAGATCATTTGAGACTTTCTAAAATAGCTTACTTTTCATAATTTTATATTCACTATACCCCACCACTCATTCTATCTCTTCATTTTCCACCACACATTTTCTTTATTTTATGTGAAGTGGGACGGAGTAAAATGTTACACACTGACCCACATGGGTAAGAAAATCAATTACTTCACATGCCAAATGGATCCACTGAAGTACACCTTCCTGGTTGTTCCTCAAGAGTTGTTAAGCCAATCAACAATCTAAAAAGTCAATTCTAGATAGTCAATCTAACCCACATTTTTTCTTTCTCTGCTCCTAATTGCTTCGTCCTCTCTTCTACTTCCATTCTTGATTACTCTCTACAACCAATTTTTTTGGTCCAAGGTTAATCAATAATCTGGTGGCCTGCATTCTTTTGCTGAAAGAGAAATGGTAAGCTGTCAAAACCCCCTCTTTTAATCATCTGTTGGTCCAATTTGATTCTGTATTTACATTTGTGAACAAAAAGAATCGGTCTAAAAATACCCAATAACACCCAGAAAGGAATGTCACAGGAAAATAGTTGACTGATTTAGCTGTTTGTCTACTCTTTGTGTTACGTTCTTTCTTTTGTATAAATTGCTGGAGATCAATTAGGGGAGCTGTTTTGCCCGTTGGAAAAGTTAAGCAGCTAGAAGAAAGAAATCTTGTAGTTGAAGAATGACTACTGTGGATATTGTTGTTTCTATTGTGGCGAAAATGGTTGAGTATGTGGTTGTACCGATTGGGCGCCCATGTGGTTACATAATTGACTATGATAGTAACATCAATGATTTAAGGAGTCAAATCCCGAATCTGGAAAACGTTCAATTTAGGGTCAAGCAGCTTGTGGATGCAGCAGATAGGAGTGGAGAGCTTGTTATGCCAGATGTAAAGGAGTGGCTCGCACGAGCCAATGGGATAGTAGAAGAATCCAATAAGTTTTTGCACAATGATGTTAATGGAAGTCAGAGGTGCTCAAGTGGGTCGTGCCTTAACTTGAAGTCACGCCACCAAGTTAGTCGGAAAGCCAAGAAGAAGGCGAGGGTTGTTGATGAGCTATTACGTGATGGAAAGTTTAATGAAATTTCTTATCCTGCACCTCCACCGCCACTGTGGTCTTCAACTGGACAAGATTTGGATGTCTTTGAGTCCAGAAAACCAACTTTTAAAGCGATTATGGAAGCTTTGGAAGATGACTGTGTTGACATCATTGGGGTGTACGGGATGGGTGGTATCGGAAAGACCACTCTCGTGGAAGAAGTTGCCAAAAGAGCTGCGGAATACAAGCTCTTTGACGAGATAGTCATGGTTGTGATATCCCATGTGCCAAATTTGAGAAAAATTCAAAGTGATTTTGCAGAAATGTTGGGGCTAAACTTGAAGGAGGAGAACGAACTCTTAAGGGCCGCTCGGTTACGTGAAAGACTGAATCATGTGAAAAGTACTCTAGTAATACTAGATGATATGTGGGAAGCTCTTGATTTGCAGGCTATCGGGATTCCGCAAGGTAACATTTATAAAGGCTGCAAAATTATTTTGACATCACGAAGTCTAGATGTATGTACCACAATGAATGCTCAGAGAAATTTCCGTATCAATGTCTTATCTGAAGTAGATTCTTGGAATTTATTTAAGAAAATGACTGGCGAAAAGGCTGATTTACCTGACCTATATCCTACAGCAACTAAGGTAGCTAAAAGATGCGCAGGCTTGCCTATTGCGATTGTCACAGTTGCACGGGCTCTCAGATATAAGAACAAACATGCATGGCATGATGCGCTCCATCAACTAAAACATTCAACACCGAAACATATCAAAGGGATGCATGCAAATGTTTCTCGGTCTCTAGAATTGAGCTTTAGCTTTTTGGATAATGAAGAGGTCAAGTCTTGCTTCTTACTTTGTAGCTTGTTTAAAAGAGATCCCGACATTCGGATTGAATATTTGGTCAGATATGGGATGGGACTAAGGTTATTTCAGAATGTTTATAAAATAGAAGAAGCACGAGATAGAGCACATACATTGATTGATAACCTTAAAGCTTGTTGTTTATTATTGGATGGTGATGGGGACGAGTTTTTCAGAATTCATGATGTTACTCGCGACTTTGTCATATCAGTTGCTTCGGGTAATGATTACGTGTTCCTGGAAAATGGTGATGTGGGGTCGGTTGATTGGTCTAGCAATAACACACTCCACAATGCTTATGCTATGTCAGTGGTGTCAAGTGATCATCTCGACTGTCGTGATGGCTTGTACTGCCCCAGACTTCAGTTGTGGCGTATGGAATGCAATCATAGTTTAACAGAGTTTTCACATAATTTTTTTCAGGGCATGAAAGATCTCAAGGTTGTACATATGCGTGAAGTGCCTATTCCATCAATGCCGTCGTCATTTCTTGCTCTGAAGAATCTCCTAACGTTGTGCATTGAGCATTGCAAGTTGGGAGATTTATCACTAATTGGAGAGCTGAAGAATCTTGAAATTCTTAGCTTTATTGGCTCTGATATTGAGCAGTTACCAAGGGAAATCGGAGAACTTTCCCACTTAAAACTATTAGATTTGACTGATTGTAAGAATCTACAAGTTATTCCATTTGGTGTCATTTCAAATTTGTCTCGTTTGGAATGCTTGTACATGATAAACAGCTTTGTGAACTGGGGGTTTGAAGGTGAAGTTACAAGAGCAGGTAATGCAACTCTTGGTGAGTTGAAGCGTTTGTCTCACTTGAACACCTTAGAAATGCACATACCAGATGTCAATCTTTTCCCAAAAGATGTGCTCTTTAGAAACTTGTTAAGATTCAAAATTTTCATTGGAAAGGATCTGAGCGAGTTAACTAGCTATTCATATTCCAAAACCTTGAGGCTCAGACTTGATCAAGACACTACGCTACATGGTGGAATAAATGCTTTGCTGAATGAAGCTCAACATTTGATCTTTGACTTTCCAATCCTAGATGATCTTGAAGACTTGCAAAATGTCGTCACTGACTTGAAAAAAGAAAATCTTGAGAGCTTGAAGTGTTTAGAGGTTTATGGTTATAGTGGGATCGAGCATCTGATTGACACCAGCATATCATCCATGTTGGAAAAGTTGAAGGTGGTTTCCATGGCGAATCTGAAACAGATATGTCATGACCATCTCCCCCCAAACTCTTTTTGTGAACTTCGTGAATTGAGGTTAAGCATCTTACCCGAACTAACCAAGTTATGGAAGGATCCATCCGGAAATGCAAACTTAGGAAACCTAATGACTGTATTCATCTCCAATTGCCATGAATTAGAAGATGTATTTTCACAACACACAGCAACAGATTTTTCGCAGCTTCAAGAACTACATGTGACCTATTGTGACAAGCTCCAAGAAATACTTTCAGAAGATGGAGGAGTTGCAACGAGCATGCAAGAGATTGTGCTACCAAAGTTAACTTCGTTAAAGCTCGAGTCTCTACCAAACCTCCGGGGTTTCTGCCCAGAAACAAAATTAAATTTGGCTGCAGATGGCAGTATTGAGGCCGTAAGGCAAGAACCTCTGTTCAATAAAAAGGTAACCCGGAATGATTTTTGAATTGTGCTGATACTAAATGTAGTATATATAGCAACTACTAACACTTATAAGTACCTTGCAGGTTCTGTTTCCCACCTTGGAGGAGTTGAGTCTAGGTGAACTTGACAAAGTGAAAGAGATATGGCACAGACAGCATCCTGATACCAACTTTGGCCGACTGAAGGTTCTAACTGTTTCCAACTGCAACAGCCTCCAGACAGTTTTTCCATCATTTTTTTCTCAAAAATTGAAGAATTTAGAAACACTCTATGTTCATTGGTGTGGTTTAGTGGAAGAGATATGCGAAAAGGAAGACCCTGTTATCGACAGTGAAACGAAGGGAACATTAGTAGCACTACCATCCATTGGAGACCTTCAGCTGGGAAATTTACCCCAATTGAAGCATCTGTGGTGGAATAATCGCTCCCATGGATATTTGAGCTTGCGAAACCTCAATTTGTTGTATATCCATGGATGCGATAATCTGAGGTATCTCTTCACAGTTTCTGCTGTGAAGGGTCTTGTTCAGTTACAACAGCTAGAGGTACGTTCATGTATTATGATGAAAGAGATTTTTACTAATGAACGAGAAGATAAAGAGGGGAGCTCAGCCATTGTGCTCCCTGAATTACTCTCTGTCAAGCTTGAGGATATGCCAGAACTCTCAAGGATTTGCCACAGGAATCACAGTCTGGAGTTCCCATCATTGGAGACAATGACAATCGCAGGCTGTCCCAAACTGAAATCTTTTGTTGTGTCTGAAGTTAGCCAGGAGGAAACCCTTGGAATCATCATACAACCTCTTTTCACTGAAAAGGTATGGATTTATTTCTACATCACCTATTACGTTATCTAACTTTCAGGAACGGGTGACACACAGCCTGGAGATTACATGTGCGTTCTTGATTAAAAATCAAGTTGGCATGAAAAACTAGTCCATTCACTGTCTGCCCCTCAAATACTCTTTACTTTTTAGCAGGCAATAGGAGAGAATGTTTAGTATTCCCACCATCCCAGAGTAAGAGGCCTACCTTGGTTTTGCACGCTTCTTAAGAAAGCAATAAGAAATGGGTAAATGATTCAAGTAGATTGAGGACATATTTGAACAAAACACTGTTCATATTGCAAGTGGGTAAAAGTAGGTTAGTAAAGTTGTGTTTTTTTTTTTTTTTTTTTTTTTTGTAAATATACAAGCATTAGAAAGACGAAGTTGTCCAAAACATTATTCATCTTTTGCCATTTTGGGAATGTGACTCTTACTCTGGGACGTACCATAAATGGAAGTATGACTCTTACTCTGGGACGGAGGGAGTGTGATACCTATATTACCTACTTACAAATAGTAGGTAATATAGGTTGAAATGCTAATCCATCATTTCTGTCCTCTATCTGCATGTATGTATGTTATGTTATGTATGTATGTGTATGCATTTGAGTTTCTGCTCAAAAATAGTTTAGAGGCCATACTTTTTAATACTATGGAATGAATTTTGTAGGTCGCATTACCAAGCTTGAAGGTCTTAAACTTATCTGACATGGATAGCTTGGCTGAGATATGGCAGAACCAACTTCCAGAGCAGAGCTTCACTAAATTACTTGTCCTCGAAGTTGCTAGCTGTAACCAGCTACGGAATATAGGGCCCACCAACATGATTTCAAGATTTCAAAGATTGAAAGTATTAGATATAAGGGGGTGTGATTCGTTGGAAGTGATTTTTGTTACACAAGGTGCGGTACCTAATCAAAATGCTGCTTCTGCTGCTGCTGTATCACTGCCCAGCTTGAGTGAGATGAAGTTACATAATTTACCCAAGTTAAGAAATATATGGTGGGATAGGGATTTACAAGAAATTGGTAGATTCCAAAGCCTATGTTTGATAGAAGTTTCAAGGTGCGACTCTCTTAACTACGTAATCTCACCTTTAGTGGCCAAAGGTCTCGTGCAGCTCCAGAAACTAAGGGTAGACTCGTGTCAGTTGGTGAAAGAAATCGTTGGGAAAGGTAAAGGGAGCACAGAGCCAGTTGATATGAATCTACTTCCTCGACTACACAATCTTCAACTCGAAAATTTGCCAAATGTCATTAGTTTTTGCACGAGGACTTGCGCATTAAAATGGCCATCCTTGAGAGAGCTTCGGATCTTGAATTGCTCTAAAATGAGCATGTTTCTTTCAACTCCAAGGGTTGAAGAATCAGAAGGAACACTTGGTGGAAGCTTGTTTAACTCCAGTCAACCCTTCTTCAGCGACAAGGTATATACTTCATTCAATGCATATTCTGTACTGGCAATAAGTGGTTACTGATGTTGTCCAGCTAAACGTTTACATGGCTAGTTTGCTTGTGACTCCAAATCATTTCAGTATATCATAAAAGCTGAATATATTAAATGGGATTATGAAACCTAAGTTTTGTACTACTGCCTTCCCAAAATGAATGTCAAAATTTGTTCTTGATGACATTGATTTTGGGACGGAGGGAGTAAAGAAATCCAGAGGCCTGCCGTTCTTTGACATTGAAATACTGAATATTGCATGTAAACCTAACCAATGGATCTCTGAACTTCAAATATATTTTCTTAAAGATTTGTTGTTCATAATGACACTAATGGATATAGATATTAAATTTGTACAAGGGAACTTAATTGAAAAGCCGGTTCTGACAGTAATGTTGTGGTCCAAGGTTGTTGTTCAACTTCCCTTTTCAATTTATAAATTAACGGGTCTCCATTAATATTAACAGACATAATTTCTTCGTAATATGGTAGATGTATCACTCTTTCATTCATTAAGCACTCCAACAATCGTAAGCATAAGATTTAATTTTTTTTTTATCATGTTTCCATTTTTTTGTTATTGTATCGTAAAGTATGGATGTTATTAATTAGGTTATATTTCCCAACTTGGAGAAATTGAGGATGGACAGCCTCGAAAGCTTACATGAAATATGGCACAAAGGCCTTGCAGCCGAGTCTTTTTGTCAGTTAAGACTTCTGGAGGTGAAAAACTGTGACAATTTACTGAAAATCGCTCCATTCAGTTTACTGACTAGGCTACAGAACTTGGAAGAGCTCTCCATTATACACTGTGATTCACTGGAAAAGATAATCGAACAAGGACAAGATTCGGGTGACGTTGCGATCTTTCCACTACTTCACACTCTTCAACTAATAAAACTTGGGAGTTTTTGCTCTGGAAACCATTGTTTGGAATGCCCAAACTTACAAAACATGACCATGGAGGACTGTCCGAGCATGCAAACTTCCGCTTCAGGGCTCCTTGTTAGCCCAAAACTTGTGCAATAAAAAGAAAACTACAGCGGGCCCCGCTGGAACCATGCAACCATCACTCCAAATGAAGGTATGTACTACTGGTGATACCTTCCTGACGAAGAACTTTTTATTATGAAGTTTCATTATTGGCAATGAGTTTTGCTTTCCTCTTTCCTTTTCTACTTCCTTGATATTATCAAACGAGTTTTCAAATCTCATCAAAATTATAGCTAGGGGTAGAGTTTCTGAAAATTAAGTACAATTTTTAATTTAAACCTTCTTATATTGAAAGGTAGCTGCTCAACTTTTCAGTTGTAGCAAGTTCAAGCATTATTTATATACGTTTACGGTTAGACAAAGAAGAACCTTAAGAAGCTGCAACTGCTCCTGTATTCTTCCGTACAAAGCAGCAGAGATGGAAGTTTGAAGAAAGCAGGTCATTTGTGTAGTAGGTAACTAAACTTCCCACTTGTATCAAATGTCAACACGCACGCACGGAACTCTCTGCTCTGTTGTCTTACCTAACATTGTTCTGCATGAACGGGTTGGCAGATGGATTCGCACACCAGCGTGACATAAATGCCTACTCCAGTTGATATTGGGAAACGAAAATAGGAAGTCAGATCCTGCATCAGAAAGACGTTTCTACAGAAGACTCAGCTTAAACTTTTGGTGGGATAAACTGACAACTTCCTGACTGTGTATTGCAAAAAGTGTTCAGAGTTGGACGTGGCCGCAGTGAGAGAATATCTCTGTATTCTTGTAACCCTCGTTGATCTAGAATGGTTAAACTCGATATTGATGGTGCAGCGAAAAGATCACAATATTCAAAGTGTAAAATAGGCGCCTCTTGGGCGCCTCTTCCCCTTCCTACTAAACGTTTTTGCATAAAGAACGAAACTGTGTTGGAATCACATCCCACAAAATGTAATTAGAGTGGTCCATTTATGCAAACTTTGTTTCCAGATACTAACTCTTTGACATACTCCCTCTGTCCCACATTGATCTTGAAACTTTTTTGGAGTGTGAACACTTTCTTCACTAGCCAAACTGACTGGTTGGGATTGGGATACAATAAAATAAAATGTAGAAACTAGAACAAACATTAATGTCCCAGAAGAAGTTGAATGGATTTCATTACAAATCTAGAAATTTCTTACGCAACGTACATGAATGCAATTAGATGAAGCCACAATAGTCGACCAGTTTAGAATCTATACAAGGACAATAAAAGTCAGAAATATACAAGGCTCTGGACCACCTCAAACGCGACGACGACTCTTCCAAGACTATCTTCGCTTATTTCTTCCATCTTCCCCAAAACTGAAATGGCCCGGCCCACAACCAACTCTTTATACTTCGCCTGTACACTTCCAGGACTAATCTCAAAATTCTAGGGTCAATTTGATCTTTTTTTTGACAACAGTACGGTACACTAAACCATACCTAGTCCTCAAAACTTTACCTACAAAATTCCATGAAGTTTGGAAGGTCCCTCTACTGCATAAAACTAGGCTATTCCGCTTGAAAATAACCGTCATAAATAGAAAGGCGATCAAATGCTTCAAAGTTTGCCTTCAAACCCACAAACTGACTTCCGAGTTGAGCACAACCTGCATCAGGCCACCTGCATCCTCCGTCCCGTGTACGTAATGGGCACAAAGATTCACAAACCCGAGTTATTGGATTTCCAGAACCGTCATCATCGTCTTCTACTACTGTAATAGAGACTGACATATCTGATTTATCGTCATTTTGTTGCCCACTCCCCTCGCTCCTTATAGGAGAATAAACTATGTTTGGAGGTACTTCCAACCGGTTGCTTTCAATGCCGACTGTACAATCACCACTTCCAGAAAAGTGAACTTTCAAGCCCAGTGATTGAATCGCTCGCTTTATGGCTGCACTTTCCCTGCTGGCCCTCTGGGCCAGGTTCATGGCGGAACTGCTGACCTGTTTCTCATTTCGTAATTCAGTGGCCAAGGACTCTACAGTAACCGTTGCGTCTCTTGCTTTCCATTCTGCCATTTCCTTCCCCTAGAGATATAAAAATTCAAGAAAATCAACAAAACAATTCTAGTAGCAATAATATAATTAAGGACTAAAGATCATAATCCATTAATTAACATCATCATAACGCAGGAGCCATGAAAAAATGAACATGGAAAAATAATAAGTAGTTGACTTTGCTTCTTTATTTTTTGTCAAGATTACCTATAACTTTAAAGAGTAATACAAACTTAATTATCTACAACACTAATAAGGTATTCACAATTTAATAAAAACTAAATATTTCATCAAGACTTAAATTTGGATTACTGGTACAATCATGAAAGATAGAGCTGGGCACGTTTGCAGCAAGAAATTGATTGATTACCTTCTGCAGTTCGGAGAACTTTCTAGCCATGCTCCTACATTGGGCTTCAATCTCTCCGGCTTGTGCTTCTGAAGGGCAAGCCCATCGAAGGTGGAATTGGGGCCACAAAGTCGGAGCTAAAGCAGCAGCTGGTGGTAATAATGGACCGTTGTGTTTAGATGGATCATAAAAGAGGTTGTAATGCACATGAGAGTTTCCCTCTGAAACACGCAAATCAGTCAGATATGCCCACATGCAACCACAAGCCTCTGAAATGTTACATTGTTCTCTTTCCTTCTCACTGAAATACAAAATTAAATACTCAAGTAAGGCATTCCAAAATCTAAAAATATTGAATACTTTGATTTTTTTTTTTCTATTGCATTATGCATCATCCAAAGAAAGCTAAAGTTGCCCGTAAAGGCCTTAGTCCCCATTGACCAAAAGGTGTTGATGTCGAGCTAAATTGAGACCTAGGCAACACCATAGTTGTTGCATACAAGAATGTCTCATGAGTTTATTTTCTTTTGTCTTTCCTAAACATAAAATTGACAACTTTATTATATAGCCTCCAACCTTTTCTTACAATGACAATAAACTACAATGCTTGTCTTTTCCCTTCAACGTAGACTAAACCTTTGCAGACCACTAAAACTTCAACATTTGTTTGAACCCCTCCATATGAAGAGATAAAATGATGGTATACAAAACCAAGCTAAGTCGAAAATCATCTGTCAGAACTTTCACTTAATTTGTATAAGCTTAACCTAACTCTTTTGCAGAAGAGACTCAGAAGTTGAGAATACAACAAACAACAATCTCAATGAAAGATATCTATACGTGTTCAAAGATCAAATAGGTTCAAAATTATGACTCGGCGACGGCCACGTGGAGAGACAACAAATACCTGTTGCACAAAAAGTTCCCAAAACGACAAGAAAGCATGCAATCAAGGAAATCAACCAGAAAAGCCTGCATCACCAATTTAAAAGAGTCAACTCATGAAAGCAAGAAGCTGATTAACCAAACAAAACAATAATTAGATATGGATTCATGTACAAAAACATACTGAGGAGAACTCAAATGCGATAGGGTACATCCGCAACAATTGCGAAACACAATCAACCCACTGCAAAATGAAATTGAAATCCAAGAAACATTAGTCTAATAACCAGAGATTATATGAAGGAAACTAGAGTAATCAATATCTTTGCTTTATTGCACTGCCAAGACATATTTCTCGACATATTTCTCAGTAACATCGATATTATGTTCTAAGAGATGAAGATGAGGTTTTATGATTTGTCAAACTATAAGAATAACCTAACCATATGCACTTTAGATTATTCCTTGAGAGCATGCACCAGAAATCCTCAAAATTATAGAGCAATCGTGATAAAAGCTCTAATGCACTAATAGCAAAAGAAATGTCTAATGGAAACGTGAGCACAGAGCTAGGATAGGTCATAATGACTGAATTTCTATACCAATCATTAGAGCCAAAAACATATTAGGTATTCTTACCGTGCAAACGAATGAAATGTGAAGACGAATAATGTAGGCTCCTAGAACTTCTTAATGACAACTTGTTAATTAAGGACATGTATGAATTAGACACACCTGCAAAAATATAGGTGAGGAATGGTTTTGTCCATGTGAGGCTGGAGCTTGAGATGTGTGTGAATTTGATACTTGGCGCATAGGAGATGATGGAAAGTGACCAGTTGAAGACTGCCTCGTTAATTCAAATGGTATGCCACCACTTGCAGATAATGATGGCACTCCTGCACGATCTGAAAATGGATGACCAAATGCAAGCCAGTCCTTTTCAACGAGAGCCTGCATATTAATGAAAATTTTGTGTCAATCAAGGAGGTTTATATGGAGACTACTGAGTCCATTATTGAGAATGACATGAGAAAATGAATTATTATCTGACACAAATATAACTACTTGAATAGTAAGACGGTAATATATGAGAGATGAACTAGTGTCCAATCCATACCTGAAAACCCTTAAATGTCCGATAATATGGATCAAGCAACAAACTAGCAAGAGAGACTAGCTGAGTTGTTCTGTCCCAACCATCACTGCACAAGACAGTTTCATGTTACTGAGTAAACATGATTTCAGAAGTCAATTATTTACAGCTGACTTAGTGCAGCAGCAGAGAAGAAAAAAACAACAGTAGAAGCTAGCTAGGGCTTGGTAAAAAAAAAAGTTGTATAAAGAAAATTACCAAATTCATGAGGTTGATATAGAAATGAACAAGAAAAAAAAAGATTAACATACATCTTAAATGGTACTCCCTCTGTCTCTAAATGAGTGTCCATTTTCAAAAAATTCTTATCCCAAAATGAGCGTCTTTTTTTAACATAACTTTGTCCCTAAATGTTTTTTTTTCGAATTTTTTTTCACCGGTATCTTTATACGTGCAAAACTAAATGTTTGGAAGAGAGATCACAAGATTATATATGAATCTTTGCCACCAAATTGTACAAAGAGTTGAGATTTTCAGATGTCCCTTAAAATGAAATTTGGACACTCATTTAGGGACAAAGGTAGTACAAAATAAGGTGTACTTCTTCACTGTATCATGTAGGCTTCATGCATCCAAGAGATCATCACAATCTCAAATTTTGATGAACCCTAAACTTTCTAGAACCAAAATACTACAAGAATCAGCGGTGTCTTTGTATTATAAAGTTACTGTTTTACCTTTGAATCTCCAACAGTTTATCTGAAGTCTTACAACTGACATGGAACATTATCCTTGACATCATAAACGCATCCAAATAAAATTTTGTTAGCATAGTTAGCACAGTGATTGAGGAGTGAGAACGAACAGAGTCTTCGTTGTTCATAATCACCACTATAATGAGTGCTTAAACTGCCAAAAGCTACTTTTCACGTGGCACATAGGCAAACCCCAAAAAAGAACAGCTAAAGATTAATAGATTCTCTCTTAGTGGGCTATTTTTCCAAGCAAAAGAGCCGTGATCTGATGAAAATGCTTCAATAAGTATGAAATTTATAACGTGCCAAGGTGATATGCCACACTTGGTCAAATTTCCCATCTTTCATTTTATTTAGGATATGGGAAATATATGAAGCTGATGGAGGAGAAAGAGGCAACAAAATATTGCAGGAAAAGAAAATAAAAAATAGAAGGTTTAGTTGTGGAGAACAACAACAACAAAGCTTTAGTCCCAAAATGAATTGAGGTCGGCTAACATGAATATCATATGGAATCCTCAATGAAATGAGGTGAGGGAAAAAATGTGAAAGCTGCGAAGAAAATCCAAAGAAGAAATAGGTGGGGGAGAAATTTGGAAAAAAAATATCTAAAGAAAAAAATAGGAAGGAAAAAAGGAAAAGAAAAAAGGGGGAAAATAAAAAATTAAATTAAACCCCCCATCATCCACATGAATTTTCGTCCTCCACTATGTTCTCTCCAGCGCCACATTTTCCTCAATTTCAACTAGACCCATACCCTTTTCAATTACACTTTTCCATGCTTGCCTAGGCGGCTAGGCCTTCCCTCCACCCCTCACCATATTATCACTTACCCACTCTTAAGGCCTCCTAACGAGTGTGTCACGTGGTCTGTGTCTCACATGACCAAACCATCTTAACTGATTCTCCTTCACTTTCTTTCCGCCTAATCACCTCATTCATCAACCAATCCTCTCTTGTACCCACACATCCACCGTAGTCTAAGCCACATTCAGTTGTGGAGAAACTAAAGGAAAAACTCATGAGAAAGAAAAGCTATTAAAATTGTACATGAGCATGCAATTGAAGCTCACTCAATAAAAATATTTTGAAACTACCTTACAAACAATAAGCATAATGGTTTTGGAAAAAACAAAGGTTGTTTGCTTCATCTTTTCCCACTTCCACAGTTTTTTAAAAGATCACAAAGCAAAATCCAACCAAATAATAAAAAACTATGATATGAAAGAATACAATTTTAGAAGAACTTCTTGGTTTAAGCTTGTGTAACATTCTATTTTATTAAGAGGCAGGTTTGATGATCATTTATGTGAGTTCAATAGTATCGCAACATGTTAGTGCACAAGCACACATAAACGCATATTTTGCTTGAGGTCAGCGGGAGTGAGGAAAAATGCAAACAAGTTGTTGCTAGTGCCTCTAGCTTGACTTGTCATTGGCCATACAGAAGCTTACCATTATCATAAGTATAATCCCTTCAATAAGAAGTATATGAACAAGTTTAGAACAAACATAACAAAATCATTACTGAAACCTCACGGCAACACAACATCATCTAAAGTTGATTACTAATACTAATACTGAACTATTTTTGCTAAAAATGAATTGCAACATCATTTTAGAGTGATGAAACTGACTTGTACCTGCAATGAACAAGCACAGAAGCCGACTCCAAAGCAACACGTGCAGCAATCCAGGCAGAACCAGCCAAGACGTTCTGGACATGTACTAACCAACCAGTGTCACCAAGGGTAGATACAGAAGCAGACATACTACTGAGATTGCCACCGCCCCATGTGGCTCCACCGTGTCTCTGTAAACACAATTATAAAACCAATCATATGAGAGAATTTACAATAGTCCAAAATGCAGACGAAGGTATCACAAATATTTTTAAGTGTTGTCAATGCAACACGGCTACAACATACCAAGAAAGATGATTGTCCATCTGATGAAGTGGCACCATGTGTATCCAAGTAGTCTCTAAGGCGAGAAAGGCTCTCCCTCATGGCATGAATATTGTCTATCCCGAAAAATACAATCTGAAAAGTTATCAATATGAAGTAAAAACAGTGTCATCAGAGAAATAGAAAGAAGAATTATTATGACAATAAATCTCAAACCTACGTCATACCTCAGACTGATAATTAGAAGATGACTCTGAGCCACCTCCCATTGCCCCATTCGCTAAAGCATTTTTCCGGGGCCTTGCATCCGCAATATATACCTTCCTAAAGAGTGTAAAGGAAAACATAAAAGAATGACTACATTGAACAGAAAGCTAATGAACCTTATCTACATCAGAAATACGAGGATAGGACATCTAAGATTAAGTCGATACCAGATCGTTTTAAAAAACAAGAAGGTAAAACATAAGAGTGATACCTTTAAAATGGCAAAAAAGATAGAGATAATGATATGATAAGTTTGTGAGAGGATGATTATCTGAAGTTGTTACTTATCGTCAGGTAAGTTTTACCTTCTTTCATCCTTAAGGTGAGTGCAGAGTGCAGCTACCAGCTTCTCATCAGCATTGCTGCATTCACAGAATAGGTAAATCCCATAAGAAAATATAGCTCAGAAGATAAAGATAAAGATAAAGAACGAGTTACTTCAAAAGTGGCCAACGGAAGAAGTCTCTCAACCCACTCAAATTGCAGTCATCAAAGTCCAATCTAAACTTAATTTAGAGACTCGGGTGTTGTTCCGGTAGGACACATGAAAAGGCAAAAGAAAAAAAAAAAGCGCACCCTTATAATATTACCTTCTCATATTCATCATAAGACCAACTAATGGTTGGGATGACCTTGCAAGAACAGCTCTAGTTCCTGAAATACATCATAATTGCTAACTCATCAACTGCTTCAACAGATTAAAAAGTTGAAGATAGATATAATAATGCATGTTGTTTGAACAAAAAGAATAGGGAGCAGGTAAAGTTGAGTAAAAATATCTATGAGGGAACTCAACACATACGTCGATCACACCATGATATTACGGGCAACCTACACCGTGCACGAAAAGTACAAGCTTGGAGAATATCTTCATCACTGAAAAGAGCAGATAGAGTCAGATGCAAGTGAAAGATGAGTATAAAAAAATTCAGACCGTTCATATAAAGAGGAAGTATAAATTTAACAAGGCATTTACCTAAAGCTTTTTGGGATAAGCAAAGCGAAGGGATAAGTTGGGCACATGGTATAATTGGCATTCACATCACTTATTCTCCACAAATCATTAGAAAATGTAAAAGAACCATCTTCAATAGCATTAATTGATGAATTACTTGATCTCACTCCAAGGAGCCGACAGTACTCATTTAATAGCCGCACTTTAGGGTTGTCGTTGTTGTTACTGAATCTAGAAGGACTGGAAGCAAAAGCATAGAGATCCCACAGTCTTGCAGGTCTTGTCCATCTTGATAGCGCATCAAAGACGCCACGTCTCTGTCAACATAAGTTTCCAATCAACTAAACAATTTTGAAGCAGCATTTTGCACATGTATTAGCTAACATATATACAAGGAGTTACTGCTACATAATTATTGTTTTCATTCTGCAGTTAAAGTTTCAAAAATTGAATAGCAAGTTGAGGACAATTAATAAAGACTTAAGTTGCTGGTTATGAAAATAATAAAGCGGTACGGACATGGCTATAGCCAAACTGAGCAATACTGCAAATACTGAGAGTGGAAAATTATTTCACGATGAAGGGAATAAGACTATTCAAACAGCCAGCAAACAATCCTATATTCCTGCTCCATTTAAGATGTCAAGGTCAACAAAATTCAAGAATGTCTAGAAAAGCTCATATATGCCTGCTCAGTTCAGGGGTCTTAACTGCAAAATGTACTGAAAAGATACGATTGTTTCAATTCTTTAAAGAATCATCACATTATGTGGCTTTTTCACATTCTTATGTGAGCTCAGAAAAAAAAAATTGAGGAGAAAGTGCAGGATAATCTGGTTCTAAATGCAAACTAACCGACCTTTCCCCCTCCCTTTAGCTTAAGAACACCTATTTTGTTGTCGATGTGTCCGTCTCACATCTTGTAATCAAAGAGAATAGGAAAACAAGTAACCCTTTTGCATGCTATAAATCATAACTAACATCTCCGAAAATAGGTGAGCTTGGCTCCATGAATGAGGAACCAGCAAATCAAGGTTCTTACTTATATGCCAATGTCATTTCAGCCACCATTAGATAGAATTTAACATTATTATGTAACTTGAATAGAAATATGATCATATAAAGAAATATGCAAAATTATCATAGTACCTGCTTCGTGCGGGGGCGAAAAGCAAAGACTGCGATTCTCATATCTTTGCCTGCAAACACATTAGAATAATTAAGTATGCATTTAACATTTAACATCATGTAACAAGGTTCTACATGAACCACCTACAAACAATCAACGGAATCACATAATAGGCTAGCAGCTCACTGAATCATAATGTCGCAGTCACCGAAGGATTAAGACATGAATGGTTTGCTAAGTAGATTAGCTAATTCGAAGAAAAAGAAGACTCCATCAGGTGACGATATACAGAGTGAAGTGGTAAAGAAGACCACTTACAGATATTGGTGGGTAAAATGGCTACACAGCACAAGGCACAAGGCGCCTCAACTCTTGAGACAAGATGCACAATAGAAAGAAGTTAACTTCTGTTTAGCTAAGGTAAAACAGAATGCAGGGCAATCTTCTAGGGTAAAAAGAACCAATCATTTGGTAAAATAAAGAAAATCACAGAGCATTAACAAGCATCCATAAAGATGTATAGCTGCAAAGTCTGATCAAATTGTCAGGAGGCAGAGCGGAAAAGTTTGAGAGAGCAGTTCATGTGAGATATTATCATTTATGACACATAGTAAGCGTGTTGGATGTAACTGATACTTGAGCAGTACAAATTTGATATTAAAATTCAAGCATAAAAGTCACTGTTCTAAAAATCACTAGGCGGCGGAGCCGGGCCTAGCGCCTAGGCGGGGCCGAGAATTTACACACAAATCATAATTTTTTATACCAGTACACATATACTTTACTTTTTCCATTAATATTAATTTTAATAACCATTTTTATTTTCGAAAGGAGAGATGAAGTATAATTTTATAATTCTCAATTCAATAGTCTTTAAAGAAAAATTCACTAGTCATTATACATTGACACTTACATGTGATTACTACCCACTTTAATTAGGTCACCTTTTAGTTTAAGTAAAGCATTAAATTCTGTAAATACACCAGCCAATTTTCCAATTATATCCCTACCCTGAAAACTGGATACGCATTTTAAGTTACACACCCACTTTACTTTTTGTAAATTGCTACATTACCACTTAAATTGGGATTTTCTCAAATTCCCAATTTTGCGCACAAGACGATGACACCACCACTACGAGGGAGACCGAACCACGAAGGGATAGAAATCGGCCGGGAATCAACCAACGATAATTGAAAGTGAGCAGCACAAATCTCGAATCATCCCAGGTAACAACTAATTTGGGATTTTATGATTTTGTTCATACCCAGAAGGCCAGAACCCTAATTTCAGCTCTGGTGAAATTACGCCAACGGATATTAACGTTAGGCGAGCCCAGAGCGACTAGTCGGCGACTAGACCGCCTAGGCGCCGATTTCCTCAGTTGACGCCTTATTCTGCCAATTTGGTCTTAGGCGTGGCGGCTTAGGTCCGAGTAGCGCCTAGGCGCCCGCCTTTTAGAACACTGATAAAAGTTAAAGGAAATGTGGATCATGGTGAGTCATGGCATACAAACCAGCTAATAAGTGATAACTCAAGTATTTATCAGTGTTAATGATAAATGCTACGCATTGGCAAATGAGCTCAGTGTGATAAGTCCCTGGCTAGGTTACAAAACAAATCCTCTATCAGCCAGATCAACTCTCAAAACATCAGCGATAATCACAAATGTAATCGATGTAAGACAGAACTTAATTTGACAAGTACCAACTCCCTCGTGGGTTTACAAACATCCCCTCTATCAACCAGATCAACTCTCATAACAACTAAACGGAGAGTTGTCTCAAGATAGAAGTAACAAAGTTAACAGAGATACTTTTTGGGATAAGCACTAACTTTTTTGGGATATGCCTAAATCTGGTATAAGCAGTTAAGCACCAAGCTTTTTTCAGTTAAAGAGAGACTCCGTCATTTCCTCCACACATGACAGCTTCCCAAACAATTTCAATTGATGAGAAGCTTCACACATCACTTGAACAAAAAGACATGCTACGTTACTCCTCTACATCACACATATTTCTAATCTAATCAAGGGGCAGCGCTCAAAATGAAGCTCTCTCAAACTTTTTTGGCTTGGCAATTTACCTGCAAAAGTAACTAACCACCCACCCTTGCCACTATTTGTTGCAAGGAACCATCTAACTCTTCTTACTCTCTAAAATACATTTATAAAGATTAAAATTAAGGACCAACAATTTTAACAAAAAGTACATATGTAAAAGTACGTAAAGTTAATGTACTTAATACACACACACATTGCGCGTGTCACCGTACTAGTGCACGTGTAATTAACTTCTAAAGAAACCAAAAGTGAGGATAAAACTAGTTGGCATACTAATTTAATATAAATGACAGGTTTTGTTGTTAGTACATACCAACAACCTGGAGAAGTCTTCGTGATGGAGTCTTCTCTGACTGCCGGGGGCCCGATGGAAGCTTAATGGCCTGCATTCCCAAAAGAATTTAACGAAGATCAACTTCTATTTTCCAGAAAAGATTAATCTGACATCAGCATCAATTTCAAAACATTAGAAGAACTGAAAGACCTTATTTTGCAGGAAAAAGATTGTCATCGTGAAAATATCAGAGTCAAAAAAGATAATCAAGCAACATACTAATAACATCACTGAGGATCTCAATTAAACTCCAAAGGGTTAAAACCGTAATCTTCCCTACCAGGAATTCATGTTTTCAAGTAACAATGAGGAAAAGTAATTAAAGATCATTTCTTTAGAAAAAACTAAATACTGACAGCAGCGAAACATGTGCAGAACATGCTCATAAGAGCTTCGATAGTTCCTTTAAAATTTAAAGTTCCATATTAACTGACATCTCTAGACATGCTGAGACATTGAAATACAGATTTATTCTTATTTTCGTGCAATTAAAGGCCAAAACATCACCCTATCTATCATTTGGCTAGACACGGGTTTGGAGCATTTCCTGGGGGAAAGAGAGTGGGAAGAAGCCCAGAAAAAATAGCATCAAATGGATAAAATGGGATACGAAAAGGCTATGATCTGTTATAAAATGTGTGTGTTATATATGGGTTGAGACTTGTATGGCAGGTGCATCTTGACGCTCTTAGGTCTTCACTAAATCTAGCTGAACTCGTATATATTCCCACTTTCTGTTCATTGCAAAGTTGTGGGCGTAGGCGTATATGAGTAGACATGCATGTGAGTGTCCACAAAATGCCAATTCGGGGAAACATTCTGTCACCATACATTTGAGGTATCATGGTGAGAAGTTGGCATTAGGACAAGAGATATGTCGGACGCAATAGTGAAGTCTTTATAATCTAAGAATTCTGACACACATAAAAGCTCTTGGGTCTTTCATACAACTAGAGTCTACACGAACTAAGTTTTTCCCTTTGGTGTTAAATTATGAATTTAGGTTTATGTAGATAATTATATCAATATAAATATGTATATGGTAACATATCTACACCAATGGCTATTGTCTTAGTTCTTACAAAATTTCTATGGCAAAACACAGCGAATATCATGCCAATCTTGTATTTCTGAAGGATGGTTGGAACATGAGTATTTGGACAAAATGTACAGAGGAAATTAAGATATATACCCAGCTATAAATACTTACATTCATGCTTCTTTCCATTCGATAAAATCCAGTCACAACTCAAGAGGGTGTTGTAACAAAAGATAAATACAAAACCACAAGTTTTATGGTTGGAACATGAGTATTTCGACAAAATGTATACAGGAAATTAAGATATAGACCCAGCAGTAAAAACTTACATTCATGCTTTCCCTTCAATAAAAGCCCGTCACAACTCAAGAGAGGGTGTTGGAACAAAAGATAAATACAAACCACAAGTTTTATAGTTGTGCATAGACTTTAAATTCTTCATTAAATCTATTAGTAACGCAGTGTAGGGCTCATCAAGACTTTGATTAAGTTTCTTCTATCAAAAGGCTATGATCTGTTATCAAGTTCTTAAGATGAGAAAAACTAGCAATAACTTTTGAGGAGCCAGCTTCCAACTTTAGTTCAAGAGAGAGTTACATATCTCCTTCCGTTCTTTTCCTCTAATTACCTCTTTCTTTTATGTCCCTTTCTCCATTTTTTCTCTAACTGCAATCATTTAGAACCCAAAACTCACTCCGAACATAGACCCAAAAGCGACAATCATTCAGTAGCTCTCTTTGTACCATCCCAAGTCAAACAAGTATGCTACTATGCTTCTGGCTAATGAACAATCGTGCATCAAAAATATGGAAGTGGTATTAACATGCTTAAATGAAACAAATACGAATACGTAATCACCAAGCAACTTACAATTTTGTTGAACTTCTCAATCGTTGCCAACGGTATCGTTCCTTGTGCAATAATATTTCTCGATCCTTCACTCTGAAATAAAAAATTCACAGTATCAGACATGGGAAACTGAAGTCTCAAGAGTGATATTGAAGTTAAGTATTCAACTTATTCTCTGCCATATGGTTTTGTGCTAAGCTAGGCATCCAGTTACATGCATATGCAGCGTAGAAAAGTGCTAGGTCCCATCCCTCAGCTTGACATAGTAGATGTTGCTTGCCGCTAATTATATTTCAAGTTCATCAATTGCTCGTTAGGTACAAAATAACCATTCCAGTCCATGATGTTTTACCGCAAATTTTAGTAGCAAATAGTATGGAAAGAAATCATCATTCTTTGATACCAAACAAGTACTAAGAACCTTTTGCTCATAGAAACAAACAAGGCCGAACGAAAAAACAAAACACCAAACACCTCTAACATTAGTTCTTCTACAGCCAATATGATGCGTGATTGGGATATTATAATGAAGGTAATCTTTCTGAATTAGAGAGGTGCAAACTCATGGAACTGCCTAGTGCAAGTGACCAAAAAACATGTGAAGTAGTAAAATCACCACTTACTAGAAAAAGAAGACGGAAATTTGTCACAAACAAGGTACCCGCTTCATCCGTATTAACAAGAACAACTCCATTCCCCTGGATGCACATCCATTAACTCAGTCAGTATCAACACATACCAAAAAACACATGGCCAATTATCTTACATAGAAGGAGCAATACAAAATTATCAAGAGAGAGAGAGAGAGAGAGAGAGAGAGGCGGGGAGATAGTACTCCCTCCGACCCAGATGTTCCAACTTGTTTTATTATTACTTCAAATGAACTTTGAGCAATAATTTTAAGTTAATTTAATCATCCTAATGAAAGTCTACAACTTGTTATTGATAGACCATTAATAAATACTATCAATAGCATTTTCTAGATTTCCATTAGGATAGTAAAATAAAACTAAGATTATTGCTCAAAGTTCATTCGAAGTAACAAAAAAAAAAAAAGTGGGACTGCCATTTTGGGACGGAGCGAGTAGTTAGTTCATTTGAACTTCTACTGCTGATGACAAAATTGACAGCCAAGATATTATAGTAAGCATAACTAGATTGATAAAAAGTTAAGACACATAAACTAAAAGAAATTAGTACTTCGTAACAACTTCATCCAGCAAAGACTTCATGAAATTTACTTTAAAATATCTCCATTTGCAGGCATGAGAAACTCTAAACTACAAGATATATCACTCCACCATTCCGGGGGGGGGGGGGGGAATCCAAATCATCTTTTGGGATTTTTCAAGAAAGATGTTCATAAAGCATCTTTCCTTCCGGAAGTAATATTTTACCACTGTACCCTTTAATTTAATTCAATAAATGACCTTTAAAGCATCTTTGTTTCCAAAAATTCAATGGTTATTTTGAAAATTAAACAGTGTACAACTATTTGTAAGAGAATAGGCTTTTGTTTATCTGTATGCCCAGCTAAAGGGGCCTTTCTTAAAGAAGGAGGGAGTACAAGAATCAGCTGCAGATTTTGAATAATTGCAAACGCACCTCATATAAAAATTTCTAAATTAAAATGTAGCTTAGATAATCCATATAATAATTGTTACTATTGATTTATATATATCTTCGTGATACCCTGCATTTTCACATTTTCTCACTTGTTCAGACAGCTTCCTAGAGCTATTGAAAATAATAATTATCATTGAAGCTTGTATATGATAAAGTGATTATTACAGGTACTTTTGGCTTCATCCATTGTGCTTTCCAATGGGTTTCACTCTCTGATATTTGAATGTTAATGAAATATGCTTCCTTTTTTTTCTAGTTCTTCTTGCATTTTACTTCTTAATTTCATAATGCTTTCATTATGTTGTGATTGACTCCTTGCCCATCCCCTTATGTTTCCCTCTTTTAATCTAATAATACATGGTAAAACAGACCTTCTCAAACTTTCCTACTCTGTTTCCGATCACGACTAATAAGTAGAGATAATGAAAATTTTACGAGGGACTTTCCACTCAAAGACTCTGCGGAGACAAAATCTTCTTCATGATCGTGACAGGTCCGATCCATCATGCAAGATGGGAGCCATGGGTAGACAACATGGGCAGGTTTATAATGCTGTGCTAGCCAGGTAAGTGCTCCCGGGTGTCATTTGAAGGGGCAGTATTTGGAACAGGGTGGGCGTGCATGTATGAATAACTCCACCGTTTGGAGTGTGTTTTGGAGGAAACTAGTTCCTCCATAACTTATAAAAAGTCTTGTTTTTAACCCTTAAACCCCAAACCTAAAGCCCTAAACCCTAAACCTTAAACAATAAACCCTAAACCTTAAACCCTATAAAAACAGACTTTTTAAAACTTATGGAGAAACTAGTTTCCCCCAAAATTTTCTCCACCATTTGTGGTATCCAGGGATAATGGCTACATATTGTGGTGTGTACAAGTATTATATTTAGCTTCAAGTTGAAAATGGAACTAGAATTTACTCCTGCCAGGATGGAGTTCGTAGAGTAGCTGTACTGTCTTTCTGTTTTATCTCTTTGAGAAGCTATATTCAAAGATGCCAGAAAGTAACTGAAGGTCGAAATGAAGCCAAAGTGGAGATTTTTATGAAAGCCTTCTACTACCATTGTATCAAGTTAAGGTGGTCCTTTCCCTTGGAAAAAGAGGTTTCACAACAAAAGCCCCATTCTATTTTATTTTTAGGAAATGTTGTTGGTAAGGAGAGAGAGAACATAGAAAATCACATGGATCACAGGATTCCTAAAAAAACATTTTTTTTTTCACAAAAAAAAAAAAAAAAAAAAAAAACACAAAGACCAAAATGAAGTAAAAGAACACAGCTCTCTTTGCAGGCTCCAAAAAATCTAAAATCCCAAGAAAGCTCCTGATGCCTTAACTTAAGATAGCAAAATATAGTTTGTCTCAAGAGATACAGGCATTCGTACCATGCACAAGCACCAAGCATGCTCACAATAACACACCTCTTCAACGACCTAAGCCAAAGCCTCATAAAATCAACAACAAAAAAATGCTCCAAACAGGAGTCCTGTTCCAACATGTCAAATAAGAAACTACACAAATGCCAAGCAATGAAACATTGTAGGAAGACATGCTCATGTGCCTCACTCTGCTTTATTGCAAACCACACACACTCCTTAAGGTAAGTGAAGCTTCATTATAAGAGGCATTTTGAATGGGAGGCAACAAAAGAAGTCATCCTAATCGGACAAAATTCAGAAGGGCGAGGAAATCTATTTCAATTGGCATTTAGGTGCAACCAAAATGGTAAAGGTGAATACTACTCCATCCGTCTCAAAATATATGTCGCATTCGAATTTTCACGTTTTCAAGAAGTGGGCTTTATTTGTTTGTATAGTGATTGTACCATGGCTAAAATGCACTAAGATTGTTTCCTTATTTAGAAACGCGACATTTATTTTGGGACGGATTAAAAAGAAAAGTACTACATTTACTACGGGATAGAGGAAGTATTAATTTTCTAATACAGTGATTAGCCTAGTCACTCAAGGACCATCTGCACTGGATCTATTTAAAAGTAAATGAGGACGTAAAATGAGTGTTTGGATGCAGTATAAAGGCGTTTCATTTAGACTGTCAAGACAAAAGAAACCATCTAAGAGAACAATTTTTTTTGTCCATAGATAAGTTCAATACATCTGTCCCTTGCATTCAGGACTGATGGGCTAGTCAAGATGCAACCATTTGCTCACTGTATGTCTGTGAGAACAAACAAGGACAATAGATACAGTTTTGATAGAATGTAAAGGTGTTCAAATAGACGGTACAGACGAAAAGAAACCACAAATATTAAGAGAGCAAAACTTTTCATCCTTCAAGTTTGAGTGGAGATAAAAGAAACAATAAACGAATTTAAAGTCATTCTCAAAGCACATCATAAAGGTTTCTTTTGTTTTCGTTTCCTCTTTTTCTTGGATATGCACACCATTCACCGGAATCTCGTGTGTTAATACATCTTCAAGATATGCCAAAAATAACCTTTTAAAGTTGCAATCATTAACAGTAATTAAATAAACTGGAAATCGTGGTATCTTTGCTCTAATGGCATCGTACAGTCCGAGATTCCGGTGCATCGCACCCACAATGTATCATTATTGTCTCACATTTGAATCTGAAATTCACTAAGAAGCACCGGCACTGATTCTTCGATACCAATCCCGCGGACACACTGATTCTTCAACACCAACTCCTCGGAAACCGCGACACAATTTCAAAAAAGTTTTGACACTGACACGACTGGGACAAGCTTCATATATGTATCTACTATTTCTATTATCAGTATTATATGGCCAAAGACCAATCAATTAAAACTACAAAAATGTAGGTCTCATAACGACAGTAAGACTAAATTAATTTCACTTCGCTCCATTTCAGAAAATCTACAATTTGACTAGATCAATATTTTCACTTTGGCCCATAAAGTCTTACAATAAAAAATGTGTCTTAAGGTACCCCAAGAGTGTCGAACAATCTCTCTACACACACACACACAACCCCGAAACTTTTAATAGGGTAGAGGACGTGGTGAAGGAATGTCAGAGAGTGTCTTAAATGTGCCACACTGAATTAGAGAGGTGTCAGTGTTCCTAGATGATTCACAGCGCTCTCTCTCTCCTCCTCTCTTGTCAATCACCCAAAGAAACCAAATAGAAACCCATAATTCAAAGCAAACCTACCCCACATATCACCTTTTTCATCCACATTTATTCCTTCACTTTAATTAAAAGTCATTTCCATGAATTTTATAACATGATATTATATCTTCACATTTTAAATCACCCATTTTTTAGGAAGGTTATATTTTCTATTAAGTGCATAGTGCCATGGATCCCCAGAGCGCTTGGCACTCATGCCAACCTAATATTATCCCACACAAACAGGGAAAGATTTTGTTATCTCCTTCCATTTTCAACATCATTAATTTCCTGATTTGATCAGAATGTATTAGGGGAGAGGCAGAGAGAAGCGCTCAGGCAATGCCATCTAGCCTATCTTGCATTGATTCTTGCGTCTGTGATTTACTTCTAAAACATACTCCCTCCGTCCCACTTTGATTTACAAAAATTGTCATTTTGGGTGTCCCACTTTAATCTACAAAAATCCAAAAATGGAAACTTTTTAATAATTTTTAAATAATGCGACCCTCTTGTCATACTCACAACAACTACCCACTTACTATTTACTACCCCATTTTCTCTCTCCTACTCAACTATCTACCCTCACAACACATCACTTTTTCAACTTTTTCCTTAATTCTTGTGCCGAAGCTCATTTTTATAAATGAAAGTGGGACGGAGGGAGTAATTATCAACCATGCCTTATTAGTTACAATTACGTTCCTTCATATAGGTTTGAAAATTATACTCAATTATGGTAAAAATTGAATTGAGAAAGTTGTAAAAGTTTACTTGCACATAGTCCCTAACCAATACGTAACTTATTATATTACCACCGGAAACCACAGCAGCACCGTAATGGGATTGCCTTCTTCCAAAAATTCCACACCAATATAAAGGGCAAATCAAGGAAAATCTAGCGGCATGAATTGAACCCGAGACCTGTGGATTCTATTATGGAACAGGCCCAAACTTAACCACTAGGCTACAGCCTCATAAGACCTCTAATCTATATCTTTACATATATAATAAAAAATCTAATGTCGTTTCACGGAACTCTGGTATATTCTTTGAGGTTACGATTACATTTCAAAATTTTGACGTAAATATTAGCAATGCTCATCAATCTGGTCTGTGACTAGTTTCAAGGAAATTCAAATTTTAGCCTAAAGAGGTTGCCTTTTATGCTAAAACAATGCAGTATTGCATATTTACTTAGTACAACTACAAAATGCTCATCACTTCCATGTCATTAATATTTCAGGCTGTGATGCTCAGACTCTCCAATTTACCACGCCATACCCGTGTCAACACGACAAGACTTGGGTGCGGGTGTGGGTGTGGCTATTTAACACTACATTTGGTGTAAAACCTTAAAATTTTGTAGGATCCGACACTCAGATCTGTATCCGTGTCAGACACTCGTACCTGAGTCCGAGCATCATAGATTTCAGGACACTAAAAGGAATATCCGAAGGAATATCCAATTTCCTGACCAAACTGCTACCAGCCCCATTCACATGGAATAATTACCAAATTTGAATCATGTAACTTGCCAATCCTTGTCCACGAATGGCGGTTGAGAACCACATATGCATGCAAAATACAAAAACTAGAATCTTTATGCTCTGTAAGCACGATTGGCCAAAGGAAGAAAAAGAAAATAATCATGGTTTATCACTTTATCCCTGTAAATAGTTTAATCTGATACATTCATTAAGGCATTTCATGGGTTCAATTATTCTAATACTTAGCATGTATACGTGTTGTTTCTAGAGATCATATGATTTTCAAAAGCATGCAACGTGTGTACCCAAGCTACATTGAATCTGAGTCTAGAAAAGGGTGCTGGCTGCCACCACCTCGCCACTCTGTAAGTACCTAAACGTTCAACCTCCACCTCTCTTAACAATCCACCAAAATGACCGTAACATCTTACATAAAAGAAAGAAGGGTCCCTAGCATTAAATTATCCTACTTTCTAGTATCAACACAAAGACGGACAAAAAAGAAACCATTCATCGTATTTATTATCACCAGTAACATCACTAACATATTTATGAGCAATAAAAATCAGCCAAATTAATAGTGTATTAAAACAGTATCTTCACGACCGGTAAGATAACTTATTAGTTATACCATGTGAAGCAATCACAAAAACTACGTGCAAGTTCAGAAACACGCTGAAACCAACAAAAAATCAAAATCTGCCGCCAAATATAGACAATATGCCAATACATTGTTAAAAAAAACATTATTGGGTCAAATTAATTATACAATCAACTACAGTTAGAAAGTAAAGCATAACACTACTACTATCAATTTTTCAATACCTCGGCGATAGGGTGCTCAGCTTCGAGAAGGAATTCCAATAATGCATGAGGAACAGGCCTCGATACAGGTTGCTGCTAATTCAAAACAGTCAAAAAAAAATAAAAAATGAACAAACTAAACCAAAAATTATTATCAGCAAGGGAAGAAAGACATCAAAATTGAATTGAATTGAATTGAAGCGAAAAGGGACGAAACCCTAGGGATTGGGAATTGGAAAAAAACAAAATTACCTCGACCTTGGTCCACTCAATGGCGTCCCAACTACCGGCGCCTTCAATCTTTTCGGATTCAGAGAGTCGAGAATCGGGTTCACGGAGGGAGGTGGATCGCCGTCCGAACTGTGTTCTCGGCGGCGTGGCCATACGAGTTAACTCACTTTTTCCGTCCGGCGGATTAAAAGGGGGTGGCGATTTTTTTTTTCCACCTGAATCAGATGCACAGAGAGAGATTAACGAGTTTGGGTGGGGGGGTTTGGTTCGGTGAAAGTGGGGGTTTCAGGTACGTGGCGATTGGGTATGTGGGGCCTAGGTGACGTGGAGGCTCGATGCTGAATAATGCTGATCTTGCTGTTGGAAAAAGGCAATTCCGACGACATTTATAACCGTCCTAATGGATAGGATAATAATAATAATACTCGTATTTTTTTTTTCCATCAAATATTAATGATTGCATTAATAGAAGATAAAATATTTTAATATTTAATGTGCTGTTGGTCAAAAAAATGTGCTGTAAGATTGCTTTAATAGAAGGGCCTGAACTCAAAGGGGTCGTCTCCGGAAGTTTTTTTTCGCTAGATTAGGGTTTCAAATATGAAATTTTCGCCAGTTAAAGGTTTTTTGACGGAAATCGTTAGAAAAGTCAGTTAAGTGTCATGTGATGACACGTGATCGACTAAATGGATGGATTTGTAATGATATTAGTTAGTAAGGGTTTTAGTGAAATTTTTGAAACTCAAAAGGTTTAAAAATGAAATAAATATTTTTCTAAAAAAATAATCCTTTTTCTAAATAATCAAGTATATAATAAAATAAGTAATTATCATATATAAAATAAATTTATTAAAAAAATATATAAAATTATTAAACAAATTAATCTAATAGCTATATTAAATATAAAAGGATTTAGATTATTTTCTAAATAATAAATTTAAAATAAATAAAATTATAAATAGATTTAAATTTTATTCTATGAACATAATAAATTACTTTTTACATTCACCAAATTTAAAACAACATAAAGTAATTATCACTATTTACAAAAATAATATATATATATATATATATATATATATATATATATATATATATATATATCCTATCAAATTTCATCTTTATGGAGAAAAAAAAACTCACCCTGTTTATCAAATAAAAATAATTATTAACAAAAATTATTAAAACATTTCCTTTCTCATCATCTTCAATGAACACCCACTCATCCTCCACTTTAAACCACCATAGCCACCACCGTTCACCACCATCCAACACCTCCACCACTTAGAACCACCATAGCTACCACCGGCCGCCACCATCCACCTGTTGCAACCACCACAACCACCACCGAAAATTAACAGAGAAATCAACCCAACAAAATCAAACACACACTCACACACAAACTGAAACACATATTCTCAATCAAACACAAAATGTGTAAAAATTCACCGGAATCTGCAAGTTCAAGACGAGGCCGAAATATACGCTGGAAAATTGAACACAGAAACGTACTCACGCACACTCCCACAAACTGATACAAAAATCGAACACAGAGATGCACCGATCCAAATCTAGATATAGATCTAAATCTGAATCTTGAGAGAGAGAGAGGTGGATCAGAGAGAGGAAGTGTGAGGCTGCGTGTGTGTGCTTACAGACAAGGAGGCCTGTGAGAGGGTTGGCCGGAGACGATGGAGACAACCGGAGAACATAGGTGGATCAGAAGTTTTTTCCAGCGTCAGTGGCCGGAGTTGGATGAAAAGGGGGAATAGGAGGAGTCGCCGGAGTAAGGGGAGGGGACACCGGAGGTGGGGAAGGGAAAAGTTCACCGGAGATAGGAGGGAAAAGTTCGCCGAAGTAGGGGTATGGTCGATGGCGTTGGGCAGGAGAGAGGAAAGGAAGAAGATGTGTCGGAATGAGAGAGGGAGAGTGAGCGATCCATCAAAGGGGGAGGGGAGGGGTAGGGTTTTGTTTTGGATTTAACCCTTCAAATTTTAAAATTTACAGTTTGACCCTTTTTGACAAATTTTCATTTCAATTTCATCCAAATTTATGATCACGTGCGAGGCACATGAGATTTAACCTACTTTTCTAACGATTTCCGTTAAAAAGCCCTTAACTAGCGAAAATTTCACATTTGAAGCTCTGATCTAGCGGAAAAAAACTTTCGAGTCCCTGATAGACGACCCCCCCTTGAGTTCAGGCCCTAAATTGTCATTAACCCTTAATAGAATATCAAATACTATCTAGGAAATCAATGTGTCATGTACTTAGAAAAAATGGTTTCCGCAAAAACTATTTTAGTTTTATGGTCAACATAATGGAATTTTACTTCAAATTAATTAATTTTAATAGTAACGAGATTATTCTAATAATATCTAAAACACATTATTAAAAATATTTTAGTCTGGTAACTTCCTTCCTTTTCATTTCATCTGGTAACCATCAAGAGTGATATATGATCGGTAGAAATATGGCGAAGATCTTCGTCTGATTTCGAGCATTTCTGTACATTTGTATTTTTGCTTTCAATAAATTATGACTTCGAAATAGATTTGGGGTTATGAATATGAACAATATCGGTGGTGATTATCAAAGTGATCATCGCAAGCGTTCATTTCGTTGTCGATTTTCTATTGCAATCAAAAATATTTTTTTATTGCAATCAAAGAACCCTCCCTCTTTCTTCAATCTCCAGTCCCTAAGGCCGACGGCTTCAGATTTGAGTTTTTTTCTTTTCATATTCCAGCTTGTTTTTGTGATTTTTTTGGA
Source organism: Campanula takesimana (assembly GCA_026119855.1). NCBI lineage: Eukaryota > Viridiplantae > Streptophyta > Magnoliopsida > Asterales > Campanulaceae > Campanula > Campanula takesimana. The sequence goes on from JAOWBW010000849.1 coordinate 167,526, forward strand.
AGGTGTGTGGGTGGGGTGGGGGAGGGGTGTACCTAGCATGGTGGTGGCAACCGTGGTGGTATTTATGGTAGCAGTGGTGGGTTGGTGGTGGTGCTTGCCTAGGTCTAGTGGTGGTGGTTGTCGTCGTTAGGTTGATTTAACATAGGTTAGTTTTTTGACATGGGTTGGTTTTTTTAACAAATGTCGACATTTTCGTTAAGTTTTTTGACGTCGTTAGGTTGATTTAACACATACTGCATTATATGAAAAAGTACAAGATAGTACATTGCATTAAATTGTCACAAAATAGTACATTGCATTAATTGTAGAAAATGGAAAGTACGTTCTGTATTTTCGTCTTTCGACCAAGATAAATGAAGACTTGAAGATCTAAAGCAAATCGACATTAAAAAACTATATAATCCAACGGTTGACCAAGAGCCATTTTATAGTCTAAGATGAAGACTTCTGTCCACAACGGCTATAAATGTGCTCTATGTCTAACGAATAGAAAAGGACGTGTGCTCCAATCAACGAGTTCCAACACATTGTCCTTTGATCTAATCCACAAGAATCTACAATGGCTTGTTTCTCAAACTCACTTATAAATACCAAATAACTTCAACCATTTGAAACAGCTAGAATTTGTGTTTTAAAAAACTTGCTTGAAGATTTGAAGATTTCATAACTTCATCACTATCCCAGATCCTATAAAGCCTTGTAACACATAAGTTTCTTGTGCTTTAAAATCATATAGGTCTAAAGAGCCTAGATTCTTAAAACACACACTCACCACATTAAGTTTGATCCTTTAGATAGTTTGAGTTACACTGGTTTTAGTCTATAATTTGTCCTTAAATAGATTAAGTAATCTTTTGAGTGATTAATCTCAAACTTGTTATCTGTAATCTTCTCATTAATATAAGATCTTGTATTAAAAAAATTAAGACTAACCATCTTGGTAGAAGACGTAGATCTTTCTAGATCGAAACTCTCCAAATAGCGCGCCTTGTTTATTTGCTTTACATTTCTAAGTTTCGTATTGATCTCACTAGTGTTTTGTTTATTATTTGTAGATTGATTTATTTGGATTGTATTGTGTTGTTTGTTTGAAATTGCCTTAGAACATTTTATGTCCCACTCTTTAAACCAAACGCCCCTTTACATTTTTTGTGCGTCCCCTTCCATCTTTGCGCCTACTTTTACTTAAACAAATTTTCGTTGTGCCTTTCACTCTATCCTTAGGCGCATATCATAACGCTTATTGACTTACAGCACATTTGCCTTTGCTTTTAAAAGGGTTTGAAAAAGATGTTTAAACAACTATTCACCCCCACTAGCTATTTTTCATACCAATGTTGTCTTTTGGGACCAACATTATGTTTTCCTTTTATACTTTCTAATGAGAAAGGGTTAATTTGAAGACGGCTTAAAATCCCTCACTTATTGTTCCTCACGTGTCATCCGCCAGTTAAAACATCCGCCACTTAAAACATCACTTCCGCGCCCTTCACGGACCTAGGTAAAAGACAATTAATTAACTTTGAATTTGCTCCTCCCCTATGAGAGTCATTGAGATTGTGCTACTTATATCAAAATTATTCCCTCCGTCCTAAAATACAGGTAGTTCTAGGATATAGATTTTTTGTCCCAAAATACTTGTAGTTTTGCACTTTTCCATAAAATATTGACACACTTTGTCTAAACTGCCCTTATTTATGATAGGTAGTTGTCACAGTAAAATCATTTAATTGCCTTAGTACTTGAAATAATCAAAGGGTAAATTAGTCTATTTAGTATGAATTAATTGCTTTTCTTAATATGTGTGCAAAGTGCTAGAACTACAAGTATTTTGGGACATAGTGAGTAGTTGTTATTAATCAAAGTTTGAGTGGGTCTCACATATATGAATTACGGAAAAATACCAAAAAACCCATCTAAAAAAATTCATATCCAAAAAACCCCACAAAATATTTCTTCAATCTAAAAAGTCATAAAATTAAATTATTGATAAAAAAAGTCCCAAACATTAACGAAATAACTAACACGGTTAGGTTTGAGTATTCATATTAATAAAAAAAATAACTTTTGTTTAAATTAATGACATATTACTAATACAAAATCTTTTTGCAATGCAAAATCATATAATTGAAATATTCTTAGATATAATAACAATAATAATAGTTGTAACAACAACAAATATATTTTTATTTTATTTTTATTATTATTATTTTAGTTAATTAATAATTTTTAACAATACAATTAATAATAAAAGTAATAAGAATGAAAAATAATAATGAATGTGATAATATTGAAAATAATATCATCATATATTTTTTTTATGATCTTACATAATAATAATAATAATAAAAAAAAACTTTAAGAAGCAGCTTCCAATTACTTCTCTAATATATCAAAAATTCATATTTTTATTATTGAATATTAGGTAATTAAATAATAATTATAATAATGATTGATTTTTGTTGTTACTATAGCTGTTGCTGCTGCTACTACTACTATTATTATTATTATTATTATTATTATTATTATTTAATAATAATAATAATACTATTATAATTATTTTGCGTTGTAATTTTTTTAATATTTCTAACATGTCATTAAATGAAAAGAAAGTTAAGTTTTTAATAATCTGAATGTTCAAATTTAACGGCGTTAGTTAAATAGTTAACGTTTGGACTTTTTGGTATTGATAATATAAATTTAGGACTTTTTAGATTGAAGAAAAAATTGTGAGTCTGTTGTATATGAAAGTTTTTTGAAGGGGTTTTTGGTATTTTTCCCTATGAATTAATCCTTTATTGTCTATCAAAGTAAACTCTCTTCCTTTTTTTTTCCTTCAAAAATTTAAAATGTAATATCTCAAAATCTAGAAATCGGAAATATAATCCGAGACCACCGTTTTAATCGTGTCGTCAAAATGAATCAAACAAGTACACTCAACACATATTTCAATTTAGAAATAAAAAACTCATTTTTCTCTAATAAAAATTAACAAAATCATTTTTCATTTCTCAATTAATTTCACAAGTTTAGGAAAAAAATCACTTGTAAAATCATTTCACAACTGATTTCCCAGTTGTGTGATTTTACAATTGTGTGATTTAACAGTTGCGTCATTTTTTCATTTTTCACTTGTAAAATAATTTCTCAAATGATTTCACAGTTGTATGATTTCTCAATTATGTGATTTCACAGTTGAGTAATTTCACGGTTAGTCATTTTTTCACTTGTAAAAACTGACAAATTCATCTATCAATTTTTCACAATTATTATAATAAATGAGACATGCATTTCACAGTTGTTTCACACATGAATTTGTATATAATTGTAGACACCCCGATCTCGCACCCCTTATCAAACCCCTTTTAATTGGTCTAAACCCTGAAATTGACCTAGAGCCCTCGATTTGGCTATGCGGGAGTGTCGTGAGCCTTATAGGTGCATCGAATGGATTAACGGACTTCAAATTCATGACCAGAGTGAAAAAACGAGTAAACAAGCATGTACTTCATTTTTTGAGCTGCGGGACCCGAAACGGGGCCCGCACCCTTAGAAACTGCTCGTTACCGTCCATTTTTTACATTAAAAATATATTATTGCCATTCCTTGCTTATGAAAACATTTCAGATATACCGGCGTGACCAAAAAAATATTCCGAGCAACTTTCATGTTGGGCCCGCGGACAACTGGGACACCAGAGCGCGCACGACGGAACAGTTACGGAGCGAAAAGCCGGAGCTGAAGGAAATGTGCACAAGGACACGCCTGGACCAACCCAAGACTTCCATATGGCTTCATGTGATTGGCCAAGGAAAAGAAAAAGAAAAAAAAAATCAAGATTGGGCTTTCAAGGCTGGTGCACGGCCGAGCAATATAAGCTGCACGGCCGTGCACCCCTATATCTCAGAATATTCAGTTTTTTCCCCCATTTTCAACCTAGGCCATCACCCCCCTACCACCCCCCATCATCACAGCCCAGCTCCCCCTCCTCTACCCCTACCTTAAGGGTAGTTTGGAACAAAAAAATCACCTCCTTCCTTCCTCCAAAACCCCCCTAAAATGGCCTAAAAGGAGGGACCTTCACACACACTTCATACACAATTCACACAACTCTCCATATTCAGCCCTTTTTCTCTCTCACAAACATCCAAAACTCCCTCAAATCTCAGTCACTAAACCACGCATACACCACCATAGCACCACCACAAGGCAATCACTAGATACAATACAAATCAAACACTCCCTCAATCAAGGCAAACACCTTAAGAAAAACAACCAAAAAAGTCTTCCCTTGGAAGCAAATGAAGAACCACCTAGGTAATCTCTTCATCTTGTAATCTCTCTAGATGTAAGATGTAGTTGACCATGTAACTTGTTTAGAGGTCTAGCCACTTTGTTAGGCTAGACCTCCATTTGATGTTCCAAGATTACAAGTGTTGACATTCTTGTTGTTCTTCACTCTAAATGATGATATACCATGGATAAATGCTTCAATGACTGTTGTTTTGTTTTATTAACATGTAGATCTATGTATACTCAAAGTTACATGTTCATACCATCTCATTTGAGTGAGTTTTCATGGGTGTTTTAATCTCTTTGTAGATTTCCAGCAGATCTGTCATTCTGTACCTTTCTGTCTTGTTGCTTTGTTTATGCATAGCAAACGTGGTTTTTGGTCTTACTCCAAAAAAGGGATCTTGTTATAAACAAACATAGAAAGATTAGAATGCTAAGAGCATATTTTTCGCATGAGAATAAGCTATTCTTTCCATTTATTGTTTGAAATCTCGATCTGCAAATCTGTGCTGGTTCATCTCTGACATGGAAATGTCAGAGATCTTTTGTGTGACTTACACTTTCTTGATGGATTTGAAACTTTTCAGATCTTAACTTTTATATGTTATGAATAACTTTCATGTTTGGTGTTTTCTATGATTCCCCCGTTTTCATGATGCAAAAAGTGGATCTTTTATGGATGTATGTGTTAGGAACAATGCCTTTGAATTAGGGGACGCCTAAATTTAGTGGATTAATTAACAAGTTCGTAATTCCGAGACAGAAGGAGTAAAGAAAAAAAAAGGGTTAGTTTATGCGGCCCCTTAAAGGGCTCGCATTAATTCTCTGGAAATTCACGCCAAACATGCACGCCAAGGACTGAGTATTGTGGGCCAAGAAGGAGTTTTTGTTTGTTTGGTTGGTTTGACTTTACCTTAGGCAATTAGGACTTTTTTGGGTTGACCGAGTATTAGGAGGATAGTATACGTATTATATACTCCCTCCGTCCTACTTTAATTCAGTTCAGAAGTTTGCTCAGTTTTTTACACAGAATAGAGAGATCAATAATTCTAGATCTAGGGTTTGCACAGTCAGAAATTTTGTGATCAAAATTCGTGCAAAGTAGATTAGTGTGATCTTGTGTAATTGTTTCTCCAGTGATAATAATATTCTCTCCCCTCCCTGTGGACGTAGCTAAGTTGGTGAACCACGTAAATCCGTGTTCTTGTGATTGCTTTATTTTCTCATCAAGTCTTGTTCAACTGCTCTAACAAGTGGCACCAGAGCTTTGGTTCGTGGTTACATATTCAGGGATTCCGCTGCAGTGAACGAGAAGATGGGTCAAGGAGCAGATTCGATCGACAAGTTCAATGGGAAGAATAGTTTTTCTCTCTGGCAGATCAAGATGAAGGCTTTGTTGGTAGACAAAGATTTATGGGAACCGTTGGAGATTGCAATCAGGGATCGCAAGGATCCCAAGGGTAAGGCGATCACCACAGAAGAGTCAGAGAAGGACAAGCAGACAGCCGCGAAGGAGGCAGCAGCATTGAAGAAGTTAGATCAGAAGGCTCACCCCAAGATCATCAGATAGTTGGATGATGAGATCCTAACCAATGTTGCAGGAACAGAATCCGGAAGCGATCTTTGGTTAAAGTTGGAAGATATGTACATGACACGTTCATTGACCAACAAGTTATACCTGAAGAAGAAGCTGTATGACTGTCGTATGACTGAAGGTATTCCCATTAATGATCATCGATAGATTTACTTCTGCATTACTTGAACTGCGTAATATAGGAGTTGTTGTGGATGACGAGGATGCAGCCTTGCAGCTTTTAGTATCCTTACCTATGTCTTATGAACATTATGTCGATTCGTGCATAAATCGTAAGGATGGTATCTCTTTAGAGGAAGTGAATACTTCTCTCAAGACGAGGGAATTGCGCCGAAAGGCGAGTGGGAATGAGACAGGTACCCAGTCATCAGGTTTGGTTGCTAGCAGTAGTGGTGGTAACAAGGGTTCTAGTGGGAAGAAGAACAATAAAGGTAATTCTTCACACAAGAAGGGTCCGAAGCCTAGGGATATTTGTAATTTCTGCAAAGAGAAGGGGCATTAGAAATTCGATTGTCCCAGAAAGAAGCGAGGCGAGGCACCAGTCAGAGTAGAGGCCATGGTGGCCAAGGGTAGCGATTCAGATGAGGATTATGCTCTAGTCACATCAGAATCAGCACGCGCATCTGATGCGTGGATTCTTGATTCAGGAGCTTCTTACCATATCAGTCCGATGAGAGAATGGTTTACTGATTACAGGCAGGTGGCTGGCGGTGATATAAGCATGGCCAACAGTGCAGTCTGCAAGGTTGTCGGTATTGGTTCGATTAAGCTCAGGACTCATGATGGTAGGTTTGTCACTTTGAACGAGGTTCGACACGTTCCACTTATAACAAAGAATCTGATTTCTCTTAGTCAGTTAGACAGCAAAGGGTTCAGCTTCAAAGGTAAAGGTGGAGCAGTAAGTGTATGTAACGGTTCAGAAGTGGTTCTGAGAGGCCTTAAGTGGGGCTCCTTGTATTTCCTCCAAGGAAGGACGCTTACAGGGTCAGCTATGGTAGCATCATCAGAAGTGAACGAGGGAGATATGTCTAAGCTATGGCACATCAGGCTCGGGTACATGAGCATTCGAGGGTTGCAAGAGTTGGCCAAGAGAGATCTTCTATGTGGCCATAAGATCGATGATCTTAAATTTTGTGAGTATTGCGTGCTAGGGAAAATGAAGCGTAATAGTTTTCCCAAGGGCATACATAACACAAAAGGCGTTCTGGACTACATCCAAGCAGATTGTTGGGGGCCTTCTCGTCAGGAATCTCTAAGGGGGCACAGGTATTTCTTGTCTATCGTTGATGACTATTCGAGGAGGACTTGGGTGATCATCATGAAGCACAAGAATGAGGCTCTAAAAAATTTCAAGGATTGGATGATGGTAGTGGAGAACCAGACAGAGAAGAAGATTAAGAAGCTTCGAACAGATAATGGTTTGGAGTTCTCCAGCACTGAGTTTGATTCGTTTTGCAGGGAGGTGGGGATTTCTAGACATCTCACCATCAGAGGCACGCCACAGCAGAATGGTGTAGCAGAGCGGATGAATCAGACATTGCTTGAGAGGGCGAGGTGCATGCTCTCCAATGCAGGGTTATCTAAGCGGTTCTGGGCAGAAGCGGTTAGTACAGCATGTTACTTGATTAATCGTGGACCTCACGCCGGTATTGGCCTCAAAGTTCCCCAAGAGGTATGGACCGGTAAACCTGTTGATTATTCTATTTTAAGAGCTTTTGGGTGTAATGCTTATTATCATGTAGATGATGGGAAGTTAGAACCTAGAGCTAGAAATGGAGTATTCATGGGGTATGGGGATGGTGTCAAAGGATACCGTATATGGTCTCCATCAGAAAATAGGGTAATTATCAGTAGAAACGTCGTTTTTTTATGAGAATTCTGTTATTAACCCTATTATGAGATCTACGATTGTTTTGAGTGTTGGTAGTGTTGATAAACAGGTGGAGCAACAAGATACTGAAGAGTTAGTTGTCCCACAGTCAGATATTGATCAGGATCCACTGACAGAAACAGAGACTGAAGCACCAGAAAGTTCAAGTTCAGTTCCCGAAGAACATGGGTTAGCATAAGGAAGGTCTAGAAGAGCTAATTTCGGGAAGCCTCCGGAGAGGTATGGATTTGAAGACATGGTGTCTTATGCACTGCAGGTTGCTGAGGAAGTGGAGCCCGATCTTTCGGAACCTTCTACTTTCAAGGAAGCAGTTACATGTTCAGAGTCATCTCAGTGGTATGCGGCTATGGGTGATGAGATGGAGTCTCTTCACAAGAATCAGACTTGGTATTTGACCAAAAGGCCAGAAGGCAGAAAGATTATGACTTGCAAGTGGATCTTCAAGAAAAAGGAAGGGATGTCACCGGCAGAAGGGATCAAGTATAAAGCTCGAGTTGTTGCAAGGGGTTTCACACAGAGAGAAGGGGTGGACTATAATGAGATATTCTCACTTGTGGTCAGACACACTTCGATCAGAGTGTTGCTAGCAATAGTAGCACAAAGGGATTTGGAGCTTGAGCAACTAGACGTCAAGACAGCTTTCTTGCATGGAGAGTTGGAGGAAGAGATATACATGACATAGCCGGAAGGATTCCAAGTTCCTAGTAAGGAAGATTATGTTTGTAGGTTGAAGAAGTCCTTGTATGCACTTAAGCAGTCGCCTAGGCAATGGTACAAGAGGTTTGACAGCTATATGACAGAGATCAGATACACGAGGAGCCCGTATGATTTTTGTGTGTATCACAATAAGTTGGTAGATGGGTCGTACATCTATTTGGTTCTTTATGTAGATGATATGTTGATAGCAGCAGTCAAGAAGTCAGAGATTCAGAAGCTGAAAGGCTTATTGTCCGCAGAGTTTGAGATGAAAGATTTGGGTAGCGCGAAGAAAATTCTGGGTATGGAGATTTATAGAGACAGCTAAACGAAAACTGTTCTTATCCCAGAAAGGTTACATCAAGAAAGTTTTAGAGAGGTTTGGTATGTCAACAGCTAAGTCTATAGATACTCCGAGTGCAGCGAATGCACGGTTGTCAGTCGCGTTTGGGCCCAAGTCGGTTGAGGAGAAAGAGTATATGGCTCGAGTACCCTATGCTAGTGCAGTTGGTAGTTTGATGTATGCTATGGTGTGCACTAGGCCGGATCTTGCACAGGCAGTTAGTGTTGTTAGTCGGTTCATGGGTAATCCGGGTAAAGAACATTGGCAAGCTGTGAAGCGGATCTTGAGGTATCTTAGAGGTACCAGTGATGTCGGTCTCATCTATGGAGATGGAGCAGAGTGTGAAGTAGAGGGGTTCTCAGATTCGGACTATTCGGGTGATGTTGATACAAGAAGATTGATGACCGGATATGTATTCACGCTTGGTGGGTCAGTTGTCAGTTGGAAGGCTACATTGCAGGCGACATTGACGTTGTCTACAACAGAAGCAGGATACATGGCATTGACAGAGTCCGCTAAGGAAGGAATATGGTTGAAGGAATTGATCAACGATATTGGAATACATCAGGATCAGGCTATTATTTATTGCGATAGTTTGAGCGCGATTTGTTTGGCCAAGGATCAAGTTCATCATGAGAGGACCAAGCACATTGATGTCAGATATCATTTCCTAAGGGATGAGAAACGGGTAAAGGTGAAGAAGGTAGGGACGGCGGACAACCCTGCAGATATGTTCACAAAACCCGTGACGGGGAGCAAGTTCCAACATTGTTTGGACTTGCTTAATGTTCGCAGCTATTAGATAGCAGAAGAGGCGAGGGGGGAGGAAAGATTTGTTATTTGGGAGATTCAAAGTCAAGGTGGAGATTTGTTAGGAATAATGCCTTTGAATTTGGGGACGCCTAAATTTAGTGGATTAATTAACAAGTTCGTAATTCCGAGACAGAAGGAGTAAAGAAAAAAAAAGGGGTTAGTTTATGCGGCCCCTTAAAGGGCTCGCATAAATTCTCTGGAAATTCACGCCAAACATGCACGCCAAGAACTGAGTATTGTGGGCCAAGAAGGAGTTTTTGTTTGTTTAGTTGGTTTGACTTTACCTTAGGCAATTAGGACTTTTTTGGGTTGACCGAGTATTAGGAGGATAGTATACGTATTATATACTCCCTCCGTCCTAATTTAATTCAGTTCAGAAGTTTGCTCAGTTTTTTACACAGAATAGAGAGATCAATAATTCTAGATCTAGGGTTTGCACAGTCAGGAATTTTGTGATCAAAATTCGTGCAAAGTAGATTAGTGTGATCTTGTGTAATTGTTTCTCCAGTGATAATAATATTCTCTCCCCTCCCTGTGGACGTAGCCAAGTTGGTGAACCACGTAAATCCGTGTTCTTGTGATTGCTTTATTTTCTCATCAAGTCTTGTTCAACTGCTCTAACAGTATGAATATCTGTCAGATTTGGCTGTTGAAAGTATTATCTTTCATGCCTTATTTGGACACCATAAAATGCTCCTAAAATCAGAGGAAAAATCATGGTTGATACTTGATGTGTTAGGGACTTTTCCTAACCTTTACTTTCCAGATTGTGTAAGTATAAGAATAGGCACAAGAAAAAGAGATGGACAGCAGTCTATCTCAAACTAGAATTCTTGGTACCATTTAGGGATAAACCAATGGGCCAGGACCTCACTAGGATAAACCTAATATTCCAGGACTGGGAATTAAACTTAGAAAAATCCAGAAGCTCGCCAAGTCAAGTCGTACGGATGGTTTGGGCACTTGAGGGGTTGAGCCGTACGGCTATGTTGGGCACCCTCAGTCCCTATAAATTGAACCCCATGCTGATTATTTTAGGGCGGGAGAAAACATTTTGTGTGTTGATACTCTGCCAGTTTGAGGGAAAAAACTGTGAGTGATACACATTTGAGTGAAAAGTGAGGAAGATAGGCCATAACCATCATAGGTGAAGCCTCATTCTCCCCATCTTCTTCTTCATCTCAAACTATTTTTGTTATTGTTCATATTACTTGTTTACTTTGTGTTATTTCTTATTATTCTTGCAAGCCTTGTCCATTCAAGCACTTTACATTTCTTGCAAGTCTTGTCCATTTCAAGCACTATATATATATATATATATATATATATATATATATATATATATATATATATTATACAAGTCTTGTCTTCTCAAGCTATATATATTATTGTTATATATATATATGTATTATGATTATATATGTACATTGGAACCAAATCATGAGGTGATTAAAGGTTCTCTTCATGCCTTGTGTATGATTGTGGGGTAAAACCTAAAGATGATCATGGTTTGTTAAGTTTTATGTTGATTTTGTTCTTGTTTGGCCATGAGAGTCATGATTGGGTGATAAAGTTTTAATATTTATCATCCCAACCATGACCTAGCCATAAAATCACCAAGTATGGGATATAAAGATCCAATATTTATGTTACATTTTTGTTTCTAAAGGTTTTATCTTGCATAATAAGTCCATTTTGATGGTAAAGTTTCAATCTTTACTCATCAAATGGTCATTTGACCCAAAGGGCATGTTCATCAACTTTCTTAAAATTTCCCCAATGATTGTCTTGATCACACCCAAAACCTTTGTTTTTGGTGTCTAATTTGTGATCAATGACATAGGGATGATTAAATCCATGTTTTTGTTGAAGAAAATAACTGAAAATGATCATCATAGTCCAGTTACAGCAAGAACACTCTGTTTTGCCTGAAACTGAACAGTTTTCTGATAAACTGTCAAAAACCCCTGGAATGCTCTCCCTAGCCGTACGGCTACTTTGGCCAGGGAGTGCATTTTCCAGTTTCTTCTATTTCTGACTGAAATGTTTGCAAAATAACCCTTTTCTGTTAAATAATTAACCAGTTTTGTTAAAATGTCAGTTTCTCCCATTTTTGAAATACACACACACACACATGCACGTTTGTTAACTAACGTTAGGGAGACTCGGTCCTATCCGAGGCGACTTGGGTGACGTAAAACTCTTCCCAAGGCGTAACCTGACCTCCGAACTAATAGAATTTCTAACCTTTCCATTTGTTGGGTTAAATAATTAACAAATGTGGCGACTCCGTTATGTTTTGTGTGATAACCGTGTTTGGTTTTTCGCCCTTCGAAACGAAAACCCTTCATTTCCTTCGTCACGGGGCGGGATCCTTATAGTGGCGACTCCGCTGGGGAGTAAAGTGTTTGCAAACTTCTTTTTAGAATCTTTGAGGTCACTTTTGTGTGGGTCAAACTCCCATCCCCCGTTTTTGTTAACTTTTGTGTTTGTTTGTGTGTGCTGTGTTTCTGTTTGAATCTTCTGGAGTGGAAACTGTTTTAGAAATGCAATAAACTGGGGCTTGATGATCAGAAGTTGAAAAACTGCAAAAAATAATTGCCAGGATGCTATAGCCGTACGGCTATGTTGGGCAGGGAACAAAATGTTTCAAAATTTAACAATTTTGTGCAGGGCAGAAACATTCTGTGTCCCTTTTGCTTCTCCTTATCCAGGTTCCAAATTTACAGATTTGTTTGTGCACATTACCTTCTTTGTTTTTTTTTAGCCAAAACTTGGTTTTTAAAGCTTGGTTATGCACAAGTCTTTTTGGACATAAAATTTGGTTTTTAAGGCCTCCTTGTGCATAACCATTTTTGTAAAAATTCTTGAATCCTTTGTTGTGCACAACTTGTTTTGCAAATAGTTTTCAAAAGGATTGTTTCTTGTGAAGTTTTGATTTCAAAGAATTTTTTTTGTTGTGTACAATTTGTTGTATGTACAAGTTTTGGCTTTGTTTGTTCATATGATTCTTGCTTGATTGCTTGTGTAAATAGATTATTCATGCTTACTTACATTTGTTCATTATACTTGTTCATATGCTATTGTGTACATTTGTTCATGATGTTAAGACGAATCGAAAATTTATATTTTAACTCAAAAAGGAACATAGAATGGCTTCACACTACGCGCACTTGACCTTGCACGTTCCAAATGCCCTTTAAACCCGGGATGGATGCCAGATGCAGCTTAATTGGTGCTCTTGTGCCCTTCTAGCGCGCACGGGTCCATTCCACCTCCCCTTCCGAGCCGAGTCAACCACACTTGTCTATGACACACAAATACCGAGACTTTGGTTGGTTTTTGGTCTAGCTCACGTTACCACGTCCCTAATACGTGTCTAAAGTTAATCATGGCCAAGTTGGTGCCCGAGTCATGACTCCTTGTGAAAGCAAGTGTGACCTTGATCAACTTTGACCCGGTCCTTGGCTTATGCGTTAATGCTGGCTATAATACCTAAGTCATATGTTATGGATAGGGTGCCACTGTGTTGTCGAGCCCTAATGAATGGTTCATACTAATCATCCTTAAGCCCATGGATAAGATTAGAGAGCCCTCATCAAAGATGAGGTTATGCCGGAAGTCCCTTAAGTCCCTAAGACGAATCTCGATCTTAACCAGGGCTTAATCATGATTAGAATGGCTCACACATTGGGAACCTTGCAATGCAATAGACCCTAGGCTCGTTTCTTTCGGTCGGTGGAAGCCGCTTGCCCAATGGGACCCTCGCCCGGGACAGTCCATCCTTGGGAGCGTGCAAGACAGGTGAAAAACGAGGGGTCTATAGGCGTAGTGATGGCCTCCACTGATCCAGGATGTAGAATAGTTGCGAAAAAGAAGAGAAATATTTTCCAACCAACTAGGAATAAGATGTGTTTTAAGTAAACCTGAACAATAAACGCTAAGCCTTTGAACTGCGCACTAACGTTTGTTCGTGTGGCAATACTGCCTAATAATGATCAAAAGAATAAACAAAAATTCATTTTCTGAAAACCAAAATTGTTAAATTCATCCAAAATGCATGGCTTGGGCTCCCCCCCCCCCCCAAAAAAAGGGTCAAACTTGTTTTCTCCTTTGAGTCAATGTCTCGTTTGTGTCGAGTTCCGCCTTACTCAAAGCATGGCTTTTTGAAAATCCTTTCACGGTACCCTTACGGCTTGTCGGTCCTTTGTGCCATAGGAGGTAATAGAAGCCCGCCTCGAAGGCATCGAAAGGGTTGTAGATGCTCTACAACAAATGGTGAGGAGACTGGAATACGACCAGGGTCGTCTATTGGGGATTGTTGCTAGGATGCAAGAGAAGCAAGCTCCAGATTTGGAAGAAGGAATCTAAAAGATGTGGGTTAAGATGGTGCATCCATGTCTTCGTGAGCTTTTGAAAGACCGTGAGAATGATTGGCACCAAGATAGGAAAAGCGTAGGAGATGAAATGAGCTCTTAAAGCCGTATCCAGCGAGAAGACATGAAAAATGTCCAGGCCTGCATGCACACGGTGGTGGATGCAACCATTCCTTTGCCATTCCTGTCAATGCCCAAATGACCCCGGGACGCCAGGGAAGACTACCTCCCCAAAACCAAACCCCAAACGGAGGCTTGCCACAAAAAAACAGCCGACTTCGTCCCATAGCTCCCAAACCCTCTCACCACAAAAGATCCGCCCCCTATCGTCTCTTTCGCGAGTTGGGAACCCCAAGAGCCTCGCTACTTGATCAATTACTCAAGGAGGGAAAGATCACATTGCTCGACTCGAGCGTAATCTCAACAGAGCACCCCAATCAACGGTCCGATGAGACCCTATTTTGCCACTACCATCAAGGGGTAGGACATTCCACCGGGGCTTGTGATGCCTTGAAAGACAAAATCCAAGCACTCATCAACGAAGGTAGCAAGGATACAAATGGGTTTGTGGAGGAAATGTAAGGAGGTGGAACAAGGAAAGAAAGAATTGTTAGGAGTGGCTTAGTGTCTAGTTTCTAGAGGGTCCCCAAAATCCGTTGTGGACATAGCCTTTTGTCTTTTTTGCTTTCCCAAAAGGCCCTACGAGGCAAGAGTATGTAAAGAGCCATGGGGTTGGCCATGGTTGAGTCAATGAATGGTGGAATGGTCGAGTCAATGTAATCAATATTCTAGTCTAAAGTTGTAAAAATTGAGTCTTCCGTAAAATGAAATTGAATCATTTTTACTTCTATTCTCTCTAGACTTGAGGCATTATTTGAAAATTACATTAACTCTCAGAATCGCTTTGATTAATGTTTCCAAATGATTGCTATGTCCCCAAAATGATGAGTTGACTCCCCAAACATAACAGTCAACAACGACTCATTAAAGGATGAATGGACCTAAACATAAAAGGGTGCTAAATTCAAACGATTAATCTTGATGTGAATGAATGTTGTGATCAATTGGCATGAAGAAAACTATTAATGGCAAATCTTCCCCCATACACTCTCCCGATACACAACCCCATACATCTTTCTGAGATAAATCCCTGATACACGACAAAGGCATCCCGAGACAGTGAAAAAGTGAGGGCGTTGTTGCTCAACCACCAAGGTTTAACCGTGATCACGTGTGCGCAATCAGGCAAAGGGCTTCCTGGACTTTCAAAGTCAGCCCAAAGTGACAGGCACACCGCCAAGGGGATACAAAGGAGCTAATACCCGAGAAAGCGAGCTAGGGCTTGTGTGTACCTCCTCCTAAAAAAAAAGAGGAAAAGGAAGTGAATGTAAAAATAAAATAAAAATTGAATGATGAGAAAAGAAAATGAATGAATGGAAAGGAGGAGAGGAAATAGCAAAAAGGAGTGTTTGCCTCAAAAGTCCCATTCACCCCAAGAGGTCCATCTCAGGGAGATTGCCGCAAAGCAAAGTGAGCAACAATGTCCTCCGAGACAGCAAAAGGAAACCAATCCCGGCAAAAGCTGCCCAAAGGCAGAACTACGGCGATCTGAGCTCCTTATATTGAGGGGAACGTAGGTAACCTTCCGGTCCAGTCATAACGTGAAATGAATCCATCGAGCCTCGGTCCTCCCAAAATGACCCGGTTCTTTTCCCTTGGTCCCATGAATGACCAACCTCCCGGATAATGACTAATTCCTCCTAAACACACTTTGATCTTGCTATTGATCAAATCTGAATCTCAAATGATCACAACATTTATACATTTATGCATGTTAAGGCTAATTGCTTGAATTTTAACCTAATACTGAACAAGGTCCATTCGAGCAACCGTTTTGATGGCATTAATTAAGGCTGATTTTGAATGCCTCGACAAGTCTTCTTTTCCACATCTTAGGAAAGAGCCAAACACGTGAATTTCTGTCCATAGGCTTCCTTCCTCAGAAAAGGGACTCACTCACGTAAATGCCTATGTGTGTCTACTCGTGTGAGCAAGCGTGATTTGCTCTTGTCTGTGTCAGAGTCAAGTATTTCTCTTGTCCGTGTCAGAGTCAACTAGGCTACTCATAGAAATAGAAGATGGTGGGAAATGTGAGAAAGGGAAAAGTGATATGATTGGATTCTTAGGGAGAAGAAACCCGTGAGAAGAGCGAACCGCGTCCCGAATAGGGGAAGATGCGCACCCAAAGGGAAAGGGTGAGACCCGAGGAATAGTTCCGGGCGAAGGCAAAACACTGGGGCTGGCAAGCCATGACTGTGAAACCCAAGGAATAATTCCCGGCAAGGCAAGACACTGGGGCTGGTGAGCCATGACCGTGAAACCCGAGGAGTAGTTCCGGCAAGGCAACGTACTGGGGCTGGCGAGCCATAATCGTGCAATGGAAAAAGAGTCATGCTTTGGGTAAAACGGTCTAAGTCAAATAAGGTCTCCCGTCTGTCAAAATTCCCTAAAAGTCCTCAGAAAGTTTGGTCAAAAAGTCAACCATGCTTGTATGATCCGTACGGCTGGTTTTTCCCTGTGAAAAATTTCATATCAGCAGCTTGTATCAGCTGAATTCCCACAAGTGAAACTCATTTTCACTTGTTTAAAAACCAGTCAGATACGTGTCAAGGTCCAAATAATTGAGTCCAAACACGTTTTGGGAATCCCCGACAGTCCAGAAATGACCACAAATCCCTCTCGAGGCCCAAGCTATGCATAAATGGTGAATTTACAAATAAAAGGGACAATGTTTTAAACAACCAAAGATAACAAATTTTCATACATTGTATTTTAATAAAACAAATCAAAAGAAAATTTGTTCAGGTTGGTGCATCCTAATCTGAGTCCGGATAAGGGTCCTCCGGAGGCGAATGAACCCTCTCCAAAGGATGAGGTGGGCATATGCTGGGGTCAAAGAAGAAAATGGACTCTGCCATGCTTGAGCCTTCACCCGAAGAGGATTGGCCCGGGAAGAAGGAAGGAGGAATCTGGGAATGAGGACCTGGAAGTCTGGCCGGTAGGGGGTCCACACGCTTTAAAGCCAAATGGGCAAACGGGTCCAGCGTGATCTCGTGGGAGCCGGGATTACAGAGCGAATCACAGAAGGCCTCCAAATCAGCCCCGCCTAAGGTATGGCGGCGAACGAAGGACGGCGGTAGCTCCACACTCGAGGACCGATGGAAAGGCCTCTCCCCACCACTCACTGAGTTTTTGCCCGGCGCAAACCTAGATTCAGTCCGAGGCCCCTTGGAAGAGCACCCAACGAACCTCTTCAGCCACCTCTTGGCCCGTTTTATGAAGGAAGGCCTCTCCAGCAAAGCTCGCGCAGCGACCTGCACATGAAAGTGAAACTGCTCAGTGAAAAGGAACAGGGGTATGTGATAAGTGTGTGCAAAGGAAATGAATGGGAACATACCACTCCCTCAGGAGCATCCTCAGGTGGGGCTCCCTCTCCTGCCATAGATGTGGCCACCATGTGGACCCGGCTATCTGAGTATATGTATGAGAAGTCCTGCCATATCGGGGGAGCCACCCCAGGAGCCACTACCTGCGGTGATCTCAGCCTCCGGGCCACGAAGCGTCCGTATGGCTCATCAGTGATAAAGTGAGAGGCGTTCGCCCCCATGAGATAGGGGTCTTCCCCTCGGTCGGCAATCAGGGGCGGACACAAGCACACCAATGGGGGTGGCTGTGAACCCCCCCCCCCTAATTTTTTGTTAACAAGTAATTTTTTTTTTTAGTTTTCTTAATAAGTGCACCTCCCCTTACTAGGTTTTCCCACCCCCCTTTCTAAACATAAGAATAAAACGAAAAAAAAAAAACTACGCGATAAAAAAATCTAAAAAAAACAACGCTGGTAGTCGAAAGAATAGGAGAAAAGAAAAAAAGCGACAGAAAGAAAGAGAGTCGGGGAGGAGAAGAAACCGTAAGGCGAGAACAACGACGCCGAGCAACCGGCGACGGACGAAGACGACGCAAGTAACGAACGATCCACTCCACCTCGGCTCTGATCTTAGATTCTTAATCATTGATCAATCCTTATAAGTTTCAATTTTTTGGATTTTAAGTTAGGGTTTTAGTATTGAGTAAATTTGATTTTTTATTTAGGGTTTTCAAATTTCTAAGTAAATTAGAGTAAATTATTGAATTATTAAGTAATTGTGTCCGCCCCTGGTAATTTGGGATTTTTGATTTAGGGCTCTTATTCTCATAGTCTCATATTGTTGAGTAAATTAGAGTTTTCTGATTTATGATATTTATTTTGATTATTTGGTATTATTGAATTATTTGTAGGATTGGTGGTGTTTTCTTATTTGTTGATTATGGATCGATTTTTGAAAAGAAAACCATCGACGGAAGCTGGGAGTAGTATTGGGGTAAGTAATTCTATCCCAGTAAAAGCTGCTGCTACTTCTAGTAAAAAAATTGTTGATTTGAAAAGTCTTCCTTCGGATCCCGCACTTAGAAAAAAGATTTGTGAATATCACCCTAATCAAGTTGATGATATTAGAAGACACTATATTACAAAGGGTCCTTGTCAACCTCGCAGTCATGTTTTTCCTCAGAAAATGGTTGGGAATAAATTACGTCATTTTAATCGAGAGTGGTTTGATGAATATAAGAATTGGTTGGAGTATAGAATTACAGAAGATAAAGCATATTGTTTGTGTTGTTATTTGTTTAGAGATGACATCAATAATAAGGGATTGAATGCATTTACAAGTGAAGGTTTTTCTTATTGGCATAAAAAGGATAGGTTGGATAAACATGTTGGTGAAGTTAATAGTAAACATTTTGTTGCATATAAGAAGTGTGAAGATCTTGTGCGACGAAATCAATCGGTTGATGTTGCTCTTAATAGACAATCGGATATTGAGAGAAAGGCAAATCGAATTCAACTATGTGCTTCAATTGATTCTTGTAGATTATTGTTGAATCAAGGACATGCTTTTCGTGGTCATGATGAGTCTAAAACTTCTTTAAATAGAGGAAATTTCATTGAAACACTTAAGATGATTGCTAAACAAAATGAATCTATTAGCAAGGTGGTTTTGGGAAATTCTAAATCAGAAAAGTGTCAACTGATTGCTCCTAAGATTCAAAAAGATATTGTTGAATGCTTTGCAGAAGAGATAGTTCAAAAAATTATTGAGGAGTTGAATGGTGATTTTTTTTTCATTGTTGGTGGATGAATTTAGTGATGTATCTGAGAAAGAACAAATGGTTATGTTTTTGCGCTTTGTTGACTCTTGTGGAAATGTGAAAGAAAGGTTTTTGTGTCCTGTCCATGTGAAAAATACTTCTGCTGTGTCTTTAAAATCTGCTATTGAGGGTGTATTTGCTGATTGGAATTTGAGTTTGATGAAACTACGAGGACATGGCTATGATGGGGCAAGTAATATGAGGGGTGAATTTGGTGGTTTGAAAACTTTGATCATGAAAGAAAATCCGTTTGCATATTATGTTCATTGTTTTGCACATCAGCTACAATTAGCTCTTGTTGCTGTAGCAAAAAAACATGATGAAGTAAATGATTTTTTTATATGATTTCCACATTAATGAATGTTGTTGGAGCTTCTTGTAAGCGTAAATACATGATTCGAGAAAGACAAGCAGAAAAAGTAGCTAAAGCAATTGATAATGGTTTAATTGAGACGGGAACGGGATTAAATCAAGAATTGAGTCTTCAGAGGGATGCAGATACACGGTGGGGCTCTCATTATAGGTCCTTGTTGAGCTTGACTGGTTTGTTTTCTTCTGTTGTTGAAGTTCTTGTGGTTGTGTCATGTGATGCTGCGGATCCATCCAAGAGAGCTCAAGCACGTGGTTTACTGAAATATTTGCGCTCATTTGATTTTGAGTTTAATTTGCAATTGATGTTGACTATACTTGCCATCACAAATGAGTTGTCATTGGCTTTGCAAAGGAAAGATACAGATATCTTAAATGCTATGAAACTTGTCAAAGTAAGTCGGAAAAGATTTCAAAATGCAAGAAATGATGGATGGGAGTCTCTTCAGCAAAAGGTAATAGAGTTTTGCAACAAGAATGAGATTGTATGTTTGGATATGAATGATGAATATGTTGATGAGCACAATTCTAGACGTAGAACACATGTTACCAACGATTTTCACTATCGTGTGGAATGTTTTTATTGTGTTTTAGACCAACAGATTTTGGAGATAAATGAGTGGTTCAATGAGGTCAATTCCGAGTTGCTTACTTGTATTGCTAGTTTGAGTCCAAGTGATGGTTTTATCGATTTTGATAAATCAAAGTTGATAAAGTTGGCTCATTTTTATCCGGATGACTTTTCTATGGTTGAATTTTTGTCTCTTGAGGCTCAACTAGAGACATATATTGTGGATGTGCGAACAGATGACAAATTTAATGAATTGAAGGGGCTTGGAGATTTATGTTCAAAGCTAGTGACAACAAAAAAATACTTTTCATATCCATTGTTGTATCGGCTTTTGAAGTTTGCTTTAATTTTACCGGTAACAACAGCAAGCGTGGAAAGATGCTTTTCATGGATGAACATTATCAAGACACATTTACGCAATCGAATTGGTGATCAATTTTTAAACGATTGTCTTGTGTCTTATATTGAAAAAGAATTGTTTTGGAGCGTTACAGATGAAAATGTAATTACACGTTTTCATAGTATGAAAACACGTAAGGGACAAATTTAGTATGTTTTTTTTATTGTAATCGATTTAGGTAGTAATTTAGAAAACAATTATTTTTAGAAACTATTGTGTAATGTAATTTGTGAACCCCCTTAATTTTAGGACTGGGTCCGCCTATGTCGGCAATGGTGTTGGGAGGGTCAATAGGAGCCCTCTGCATGAGCCCGAGCCCGTGCTGCCAAAGCACCCTCTCTCCCAAATAGAAAGCCCTCCCCGGAACCCTACCAAGAGTCTCCTCTCCCGTGTAACCCACAGAGCCTCAGATAGGACAATGCCTAGCCCTTTCCTCTCATACCTCGTCCATGGAAAGAGGTTGAGCTCAGCCGTCATGGCACCCCTCAGCACTGCCCTGACATCGGCATGACGGACGGAGACACATCCCTTGGATCCCCTCTTCTTGCGGGCCTCTCGAGCCCAACAGACCATGGCTGGGAATGTGATGGGAGGATCAACGGTCAGCTCCCATGGATAGCCACCGAAGACCTCGTAGTACCATGCCTGAAAGGAAAGGGAAAAAAATCATTAAGATGCTAAAAACCGAAAAAAGGAATATCGAGAAGAGAGACCAACCTTTCGACACACATGGTGTCATCAATCGAGGGGAGAGCAATGACCTGCGTGTCTACGACACCCACCAAAGCCTTAAAATCCTCATAGGTTGGGGTGTATTCGTTGTAGGAGAAGCAATATTCATGTCTCCTAACATCCCAAAAGGATGCAGCGGCTCTTAATAGCTCGAGATCCGGGATGAACTCCTTGAGAGACCAAAGGGATTGGAGACCAAATTTGGATTGGAAAACTCCCTTGTGATTCCTCATATGGTACCGCATCCAAAGCCTAAGGTTGCCCTCAAAGCATTCTTGATGAATTTTGGATAATTTTGGTGGTTTTTTCATGAGAAAAGGCTCCATGGAAGAGAAAGCTTTCGAAATGAAGATGATGAACTGATTGATGAAATTCAGACTGTGGCATTTAAGAAGATGACAAGGCCTGGAACAAAATTGAATGAAAAAGGAGTATTTCCTCCCCTAGCCGTACGGCTACTTTAGCCCTGCCATAATTAATGGTTTCTTGTTGAGAGTCAGGTTTGTGGTCCTACCCATTCAAAGCCCTTTCCCAACCAATGTCATAAATACCCCCGAAAAATACCCCTTTTGGCTCATGCAACTTGAATTGAACCTAGAAAGATTAGGTTCCCAATGAAAATAAAAATTGGGCAGTCCCTAGATGGACGTAAGACCAGCTTTGTGAAATTAACATGGCCTTACTTCGTAAGTCCAGTTAAGAATGTGAGAATTAGCGTTAACCCGGCCGCGCCTCGTAAGTCCAGGTTAAGAGTTTGAATTTATGAAGTTAACGTGGCCGTTCTTCGTAAGTCCAGTTAAAAATATGAAAAATTGTCCTCTGGTGGTCAGGAATGACATAAGTCCATTAGGTTTCGTTAGATTTTCCCTTTGGCGGTCCGGTGTGACGTAAGACATTAAGTTAGGTGAGATTATGTCCTTTGGCCGTCCGGCGTGACGTAAGACCATTAGGTTAGTGAGATTATGTCCTTTGGCCATCGGGCGTGATGTAAGACCATTAGGTTAGTGAGATTATGTCCTTTGGACGTCCAGCGTGACGTAATACCATTAGGTTTAGTGAGATTATGTCCTTTGGCGGTCCGGTGTGACGTAAGACCATTAGGTTTTGTGAGATTCGTCTTTTGGAAGTCCGGAATGACACAAGTCCATTAGGTTAGACATGTCCTTTGACCGTCCGGCGTGACGTAAGACCATTAGGTTTAGTGAGATTATGTCCTTTGGCGGTCCGGTGTGACGTAAGACCATTAGGTTTTGTGAGATTGTCCTTTGGCAGTCCGGAATGACGCAAGTCCATTAGGTTAGACTGTCCTTTGGCTGTCCGACGTGACATAAGACCATTAGGTTTAGTGAGATTATGTCCTTTGGCGGTCCGGTGTGACGTAGGACCATTATGTTTTGTGAGATTCGTCCTTTGGCAGTCCGGAATGACACAAGTCCATTAGGTTAGACCTGTTCTTTGGCCGTCCGGCATGACGTAAGACCATTAGGTTCTGTGAGACTTGTCCTTTGGCCGTCCGGCATGACGTAAGACCATTAGGTTCTGTGAGACTTGTCCTTTGGCCGTCCGGCGAGACGTAAGTCCATTAGGTTCTGTGAGGTTTGTACCTTGGCCGTCCGGCGTGATATAAGACCATTGGATTTTGTTGACCCGGCCGTACTTCGTAAGTCCAGGGTAGAAAGTGAAATCGTGAAAGTCCCGGACGTACCTCGTAAGTTCAGGATGAAAGCTAAGATGTTATTGCCTCGGCAGCCCTTGGTAGGGCGTAAGACCAGTATAGTCATGATTAGGTTAAGAAAACCTTTGTCCCCCGAGAGTGTCCAGGTTAAAGAAAACCTATCATTGTGACGGCAGTCTAGAGGGACGTAAGACCAGTTTGTGTAGTCGACCCTCCTCCATGAGATAAGTTGACCAGTTTGTGTAGTCGACCTTCCGCCATGAGATAAGTTGACCAGTTTGTGTAGTCGACCCTCCGCCATGAGAAAAGTTGACCAAATTGACCAATGTGTCCCGGCATTCCTTAGTCGGACATAAGAGCATTCACCCTCGAGTCGACCCTCTCCTGATAGAGCCTAGTCGATCGAGCCCAGCCTCTGAGCCATGCCCATTATTTGAGCCTCTGAGCCATGCCCATTCCTTGAGTCGACCCTCTTCGATAGAGCCAAGTCGATCAAGTCTAGCCTCTGAGCCATGCCCATTATTTGAGCCTCTGAGCCATGCCAGCCCCCTTAGTCAACCCTCTCCGAATAGGGCCAAGTTGACCAAGTCCGGCCTTTGAGCCATGCTTGTTTAAGAAGGGATGAATGAATATCCACCTAAGGCCCATAGGTGTGAGTAGCCTTAAAATCTCTCACCCGAACTACGTTAGGCTTGATTCCCTCGAATAGGGATACGTAGGAATCCTATACCTCTAGGTCCAGCCATAGAACAAATCGGCCAAGCCGTCCTCCCATCAGATTGGGATACTTATTTTGTCGACAACCCCACTTTCTTCAAAAGCGACGCTGCCGAGGGGCTCTGTAAGTACCCCAATCTGAATTTGACATACTTTAGAGGAATTCTTGGTACCATTTAGGGATAAACCAATGGGCCAGGACCTCACTAGGATAAACCTAATATTCTAGTACTGAACTGGAATTAAACTTAGAAAAATCCAAAAGCTCGCCAAGTCGAGTCGTACGGATTGTTTGGGTACTTGAGGGGTTGAGCCGTACGGCTATGTTGGACACCCTCAGTCCCTATAAATTGAACCCCATGCTGATCATTTCAGGAGGGGGGGGTAAAATGTTTTGTGTGTTGATACTCTGCCAGTTTGAGAGCAAAAACTGTGAGTGATACAAATTTGAGTGAAAAGTGAGGAATATAGGCCATAACCATCATAGGTGAAGCCTCCTTCTCCCCATCTTCTTCTTCATCTCAAACTCTTTTTATTATTGTTCATATTACTTGTTTACTTTGTGTTATTTCTTATTATTCTTGCAAGCCTTGTCCATTCAAGCACTTTACATTTTTTGCAAGTCTTGTCCATTTCAAGCACTATATATATATATATATATATATATATATATATATATATATATATATATATATACAAGTCTTGTCTTCTCAAGCTATATATATTATTGTTATATATATATATGTATTATGATTATATATGTACATTGGAACCAAATCATGAGGTGATTCAAGGTTCCCTTTATGCCTTGTGTATGATTGTGGGATAAAACCTAAAGATGATCATGGTTTGTTAAGTTTTATGTTGATTTTGTTCTTGTTTGGCCATGAGAGTCATGATTGGGTGATAAAGTTTCAATCTTTATCATCCCAACCATGACCTAGCCATAAAATCACCAAGTATGGGACATAAAGATCCAATCTTTATATTACATTTTTGTTTCTAAAGGTTTAATCTTGCATAATAAGTCCATTTTGATGGTAAAGCTTCAATCTTTACTCATCAAATGGTCATTTTGGCCCAAAGGGCATGTTCATCAACTTTCTCAAAATTCCCCCAATGATTGTCTTGATCACACCCAAAACCTTTGTTTTTGGTGTCTAATTTGTGATCAATGACATAGGGATGATTAAATCCATGTTTTTGTTGAAGAAAATAACTGAAAATGATCATCACAGTCCAGTTTCAGCAAGAACACTCTGTTTTACCTGAAACTGGACAGTTTTCAGATAAACTGTCAAAAACTCGTGGAATGCTCTCCCTAGCCGTACGGCTACTTTGGCCAGGGAGTGCATTTTCCAGTTTCTTCCCTTTCTGACTGAAATGTTTGCAAAATAACCCTTTTCTGTTAAATAATTAACCAATTTTGTTAAAATGTCAGTTTCTCCCATTTTTGAAATACACACACACACACATGCATGTTTGTTAACTAACGTTAGGGAGACTCGGTCCTATCCGAGGCGATTTGGGTGACGTAAAACTCTTCCCAAGGCGTAACCTGACCTCCGAACTAATAGAATCTCTAACCTTTCCATTTGTTGGGTTAAATAATTAACAAATGCGACGAATCCGTTATGTTTTGCGTGATAACCGTGTTTGGTTTTTCGCCCTTCGAAACGAAAACCCTTCGTTTCCTTCATCACGGGGCGGGATCCTTACAGGCGCGGGCTCTCACAGTGGCGAATCTGTTGGGGTGGAAATTTTAAAAGTGGGCTAGACTCTAATCTTCGAGTGTGCCATGCTTTAATTGTCTTGCTTGGTTTGTATGCCCTAACCTTTGTTTTGCAGGGGCATTCTTTTTTCCCTCACCCTCTTATTGCTATATATATGCATGCGTGGTGAGTGATTCCCTTAAAAAAGAAAAAATGGAAAAAATAAAAAAGAAAAAGATTTTCTTGTTTTCATTACTTGCTTTCAAAATCATTTTCAAAAGTATAGATACTTCACACACATGCACGTTTTTGAAAAAAAAATGTTTCGTAGAACCGTACAAACCCGAGAATGTAACCCGAGAGTATAAGGTAGCTCATCGACTTCCCTATAGGGCCCGCGGTGGACATTCTTACCCCAAAGCGCATCTACTTGTCGTTGCGATGGGTGTAAGCCAATCTTCCCCGTTACCAAGCCACGATGTCCATATTTTCAAAAAATGACACGTCCCAGACTTCATGCCAGTTTTTGTCTAGCAATTTCCCTTCAATCCTATGAGTTCCCAAAAGAAAGCTTATAAATGACCTCAATTGTGGATATCATATGGAATTCTTGGATTGACTTGAAATTGTCAAGACCCTCACATAGACTGTAACCGAATGGTGGATCCCAGAAAGAGTATAGACCCTTCGCTAGGGGCTTGGACGGCCAATAGTATAGGTGCAAAACGTTGGTCCTATACTTTGGAGATGGTACCCATTATTCCAGGATTGGATGAGAAACGTGTCAAAACAAAGCAAAGTGCTTGTCCGGCATTCATAGGTTTGTGCGTTGCTTGTGCTTCATATTTTTAAAAAAGGGAAACAAAAAATTCTGCTTCTTTAGTTCATAAAGCTTCATTCCCAGAAAACCTAAAATAGTTTCAAACACCACTTTGATCAAAGCTCTACTCCAGTGTAGACACCCCACCTTGGACCGCTCACCCCGATTGCACATTTGATCTTGTGTTTCGCCCTATTTTATATGTTTTCCGTTAGTTTCCGTTACTTCGGTTAAGTTCCTAACTGACTCCGTTAAGTTTAAGGACAAAACTGAATAACAGTGCTAACTTTCTAGTCATTTCTGTCAAAAATACCTTCTCTGAGTCGCGCGCCTCCGACCATTGAAGCCAGAAGCGCGCGCCTTCCGCCGCCAAGGTGGGAAGCGCGCGCCTCTGGGCGTGTCAGTTACAGATTTCTGGCCTTGAATCTCTCCCTTGCCCATCTTACAAGATTTTGCCCGGGAAATGGTTCTTGGCAGCTCAGTTTTGGCACCAAAAAACAACCCTTTACAACTATAAAAACCCCTCCAATCTACCATTGGAGGGGATGGACTTTGATCACCATTTTCACACCTAAAAATCACCACTTTCTCATTACGAAACTTGCATGAACTTTTGATCACCAACTTTTAACATCCAACAATCCTTCCAATAAGGATCATTCTCAAGGAGTGTCAAGAACTTGTCTTCCAAACATAGGTATTTTCTTGCCTTCTTCACTTTCTTCTAATTCATCTTTTCTTATCTTTTCTTTTGATCAAAAGCGCAATCAAACTCAAACCAAATTTGGGATATAACTCCGAACGACCACTTCATCTTCATTGAAGTTGGTCTAGGGGTCATCTCCCTACATTTCAACCTCTTTTAAAACCTCTCTAAATTTGATATTAATAGGAAGAACACAATTTTTATAATGTAAACTTTGAACAAGCAAGACCGACGTTAGTCGGGCGAGATGGGTGTTTAAGTACTTCCCATCTCGTAACCTAACCCCCAAACTCTCAAAAGGAATCTCTGTTTTCGTAAATCAAACACATTCCCAACTTAAAAGGTTTTCTCACGTTCTTCTAAAATGTGGGTGGCGACTCCTTCAAAAAATCATCCTTTTCCGTGAGGGGCCCGGGCCGGGGTACCTATAGTGGCGACTCCGCTGGCGACGCTTGAGGGTTAAGCTTGCGTTTTTGTTCAAAGTTTATGTTTTCTGGGCACTCTGGTTTCTGGTGTTGAGAAGCGCGCGCCTTTAACCTCCTTGGTCAGAAGCGCGCGCCTCTCACACCAAAAACCAGAGGCGCCCGACTTTCATGTGTTCTTCCTATTTTTTTTTTTTTTGGGGCTAACATTTGTTTCAGGGGTTAAACACAAAGTATAGGACCAGGGCAATCCCCTGAGTCCAAGTTTCTGACAGGTGTCTGACAGGTTCGCCCAGATGCGCGCGCCTCCCACCATCTTTGCGCAATGCGCACGCCTGCCATTCTACATCCCAGGGGCGCGCGCTTCTGGGAGGTATTCCAGAACAGGTCCAGTTTCCAGAAAACAGGACAGAACAGTGGAGGTGTGGGCACAGTTGCCTGCATCAGAACAGAATTGGACCTTTGGACTGTCTTAATTTTGTGTTTATTTACCGATCACACGGGTGATTCGGGAGTTGTAATTTACGTGCTTATGTGTTTTTTTATCTTTTCTTTTCAAAAAAAAAAAAAAAAGAAAAAAAAAATTGTCACGTGATAGACCTCACACTACATGCACATTACTCCTATGAATTGCTCACTATCGAGTCGCACAAAGTTTAACCCCAAACCCGTCGAGGCCCGTCCTAGAAAGTTTCAAGCTCCACTCGACCTTGACTCTTTCGAAGCGGTAAACCTCAGCCCGTGGCGTAGTTTACGACTACATGCCGGGGGTGACCTTAAGCCTCTCTTTAGCTGAGCACCAACCACACAATTCTAGTTAGGGTCTAACACTCCGTGACCAAGTCGGTTTTCATGTACCGAGATTTCTCTAAACTAATGTCATCAAATCATACATGCCGTTTCCAAAAGAAACAAATGGTTGTTATGGGACAAAATAAAACTCCGTCCCCAAAGTGGTTATTATGGACGAAAGTAAAAAATCCGTCCCCGTATGTATGCTTTATGACATTAATTTAGTTTAATCCCGTCACCTGTAGGTATCACAAGCATGGTGGAATCCGATGAGTATATGGGACCGCGAGAAGGTCTATATACTAGTGCGATGATTCCACTATTTTTCTAGAAACCCCAAAAAGGACCACGTCCTTCCGACTTTTGTAAATAAATAAGAAAAAAGTCTTTTCTTTATGTGGTTTGAGTCTTTACTTATGTTTGTGGGTGAAATAATTTTATCCAAAAGGTGTTTGTGGGGCCATCGTAAGATCAACCGTGTTCTCTCCATAGGTCCAATGGCTTCAAACGGCAACGACAACGGCATTCCTGTGTCCAACGAAGGGTTATTCCGCATGGTGGAAGCATTGAAAGGGCAAGTTGATACACTAGCCGAGAATGTCCGCCACAAGGATGATTTATGGCGAGCCCGTTACGAGCATGTGAAAACGGCCCACAAGAAAGAAGTTGCTCAACTCAAGAACCAATTGAAAGGCTCACGAATGAAAGAAAGGTCCAAAGCATTGATACCGGTTTGGTCAACACCCTCATGTCCTACATTGACCAAAGGCTTAGTGGGATAAATTTGCACAAGGGCCCAAGCACCGATCTTCATCAAGCTTCTCTCCTCATGAACACAATGGAGGCTCTTCCCGTAAAGTTCAAGATGCCAGATACTGGCAAGTTCAACGGAAACTCTTGCCCCGACGCTTATGTCGACTCCTACATTTGGGCCATGCTACCAAAGAAAGTGTCTCCTCAAATAATGGCACAATGCTTCCCGCTTACTCTCGATGGGATTGCAAAAGATTGGTATACGGGTCTTCCAGTTTCCACCTGCCTCAATTGGGATGCCGCTATGCTTGCCTTCAAGTCACAATATCAAGGAAAATCCATATTCTGCCCCACCAAGAAGGAATTGGAGAGCACCGTGCAAATGGGTGATGAATCATTTGGGGACTTCTATCGCCGTTGGAATGACAAGCTAGTCGAGATGATTGATAGGCCCTCAAAGAAGGAACAAATGGACATCTTCTTGAAGTGTTTGAAAATGGACTACCGCACTCATCTTAGTGGGGCTTTTCACTCCGATTTTTCAAGCATGTATGATGCGGGGGTTAGAATTGACAATTTGCTCCGAGAAGTGAAAGAGTCCTCCTATGACACAAGCTTCAACGACAAAGGGTTCCCAAGCAATGACATGGAAGAATGTAGTGACATGGAAGACTACAACGACAATGAGGACTACAACGACATGGGGGATGACGACAACAATCTCTGTTTCTCTTTCTCTACCTAGAAATAGGATTAAAAGAAAAAAAAGAAAAAAAAGAGTCAAAAGTCCTCTTAAGTTTGCATTAATGTTTTCTCTCGTCCTATGTTAAATGTTCGAGTCCATTGAGTCATCAAATAAAAAGTCGTTCTTGTCCTCATACACTCTTCCAAGTTGTTCAATTTAATTCTTGGCAAAATGATGAAAAGATGTCTAAACACGTTTTGGAACGAAGGCTATCACTTGAACGCTTAGAGGCTAAACATCGACGACGACATCAACGACGAAGACAAAGCCAAGACATCAAGGAGCAACAACCACGGAGAAATCAAGCAAAGTTTTCAAAAGGGGGATTAAAAAAAAAAAAAACACCTCGCTAGGTTGAAATCCTCAAATCAACCAAGGCAAAAGTTAGAGCACAAAAAAAAAAAAAAATCCCCCTCAATCAAAGAAGTACAAGATCAACATCATTCCACCGATGAAGGACGAAGCAAGAACCATCTCGACAAATGGAGTATCCACAAGAACTACCGTGACCTGAGCCTCTACACTGGAGGAACGTAGGCAACCTTCGGGTCCGGTCTCATGCAAGAAAGAAGATATGTTTAGCCCTAGCGCGTTATGGTGATCGGCCTTCCTCTCGAACTTGTCATGACATCTTTGTACGATTCATTTGCCAATGAATTAATCACCAAAAGATTGAACAACTTTCCTAGATTTGGAATCACTTTCCGTTCCTTGTCGAGTCTAGGGGTTTCTCTTCTTTTTGCGATACTCCCAGTTTCTGGCAATCAAACTGGTGCTTTCTTTCTCTTCTCTATTAATGACTTACTTGCCTTCGTGAGTCATTCAAAAAAATCTATACATACATGAAGTCAATACTAGGGATACTTCCCTAGTCGAGTCAATGTCACTCATCTTTAGTGACAAGAGGTCTTCACCGCAAAATCACATGTCTCTTATCCTTAGTTAGAGTCAATGCACACTTCCTCATCAATTGAGTAAAAAAAAATGAAGACGCAAAAAAGATGCCCGCTAGATTGAAAACCCGAAAGGGCGGTCTAGGCAAAAAACAGGGTGCGTCATAAAAAAAAATGAGAGAGTGAGAGAGAGAAGGGAAAGAGAAATAGATATCCCCAGCCTCTAATGAAGACACAAGTTCTACATTGGGTCTCCTCAGCAAGTCAATCCCCACCGAGCCAACTTTTGAATTGCAAAAGGCTTGACGAGATATGGCACCACCAAAGGTCATTTTCGGTTATTAAAAGATTGTTCTTGCAATGTGCATCTTTGGGCTCATGAGAAAGAAAGCCCGTGGTAACTAAGATCCGTCTGAAAACGAGCCTATCATTGAAAGGGTACGAGTTTGCACAAAATAATCCCCAGCTAGTCAGTTGGTTTGGGCAGCGAGCAACAACATGTAATTCAAGCTTCTACAAGCATGTGCCTCTAAAGTATGCCGAAGGACTCCCGAGAAATGGATTGGCTCTTTCCCTGTCCTCTTATATTCCCCCATGAGGATGAGTCTCTTGCTTTGATCGTCAAGTAATGACGCCCTAGTAGCTATGTGACTCAAGGACGAGAGCTCCTTTTCTTTCATCTGACAGTCAATGAGACCTAGGGGCTACGCTCAACAAAGATGTGTGAGACTACCCTCAAAGTCTCTCAAAAGGAATGTCGAGAAGCACCTTCTTGTCATAGATGCTTGTGCCTGTTCCCCCAATCAAGGATGGGCCTTTCTTGCTCCACTTATAATCAATGGTGGCACTCTAGGGGGTATGATCAAGTTTTAAAGGCTCCCTCGGCAAGAAGAAATTCACTTCAGTGTCCCCAGCCGAGTCATCCTCAATTCGACACCAAAGGTCTCAAGGGGCTTCGCAATCTACAATCTTTTGGGCTACGGCATTACAGTTATACAAGCAAAGGGAAATATTGGGGCTTCGCAACTGACAGTATTTTGGGACAACAATGCTCAAGAAATGCAATGTGGAAAATTCTTATATGAAAGGGATCAAACACTTCAATGGTCCCTCAACACTTCCAGTCAGAAGGCCTCTTGGTTTTAAATGAAGGCTCCGATGATATGAATGAATTTGATGATTCTTGTTAGAACTCACAGCGAGATTATGAAGGAAATCTTAGAGAAAAGGAAAAAGATTCAATATGCTAGACTCACCCGGCTGAGTTATAGCGGGCAATGCCAATATGTTAACTCTATAAGCAGAGTTACGGCCAATCCCAATGTTTCTGCAATACAGCACCCCCTTCTCCAAGATCAAAAGCACATGCTGCATCCGAAGATCCGCCGTCGGTTAAACTCAAGAAGACTCAAGCAAATATACCGTTCGAGACTTTATCACACCAAGACCTTATCATCTGCAACAAAATCACCATCTCCCACGAGACGTCTCCCGAAGACCGTACTACATTTTAAACATGGACTTTCCGCCATTTGGGTATCAACCACAAAAAGGGCCATCCATCTCCAAGCAAGAGAAAGAAGGAGATCGCCTTCAAGGGTTCTTCCCAATAGCACCATCCGCTCCCAACATAATGCTAAGCCGATTCCAAGAAAATGTGAGGCTTCACACTGAAAGGTCTCCACATCCCGCCATCTACAAACTTGATAAGCCCATGACATTTGGGGCTTAGCGATCTCTCAAATCTTGGTATCAATGATCTTCTCTTGGGGCTTGCCCACGTCGACAACAAAAGACAGTTTATTTGAATGGGCTAAGAGTTGATTCATCTTGGGGCTTCATAAGCCACTCAAAGTTCAGCATTCGAGGGGATTTACAATCAGCAACCCCTTGGCATCTTGGCATCAATAGTCCTTCTGAAGCCACATAAACGACAAATCTCTTGGGGCTAGACATCAATTTTCGTTGGACACCACGGTGACAGAATTCAAGCAAGGCAATCCGGACTTCGATTGAACATGACTTGATCTTGGGTTGGCTTTACAATCACACAATGGTTAAAATGGTTCACCCACGAACTAAAAAAATATTTTTCTCAAGTGTGTGCATATTCTTTTCTTTCTAATTAAAAAAAAAAAAAAAAAATTCTTTTTTCTTTTCTTGCGCAAAATTATGTGTTTCATTTTTCTTTGCTCCTAGCATTCTCCCCCAGTATTCTCCATCATCCTTGAACTACGCTGGTCTGATTCTCTTAAAGGGATACGTAGGCAACCTTTTGGCACGACCAACCCATCATCCAGAATACTGTCCCACCGACACTCCATCAAAAACGAATTCGTCATCAAAGGCAGCGACACTCTGCATCTACTCACGAATCCATCCGACGGCAATTAAGTGAAGGTATGGACATCATTCATCTCTCTCAAGCAAATCCCTTTTCAAAAATCACTTCACACACAAACGATTTACTTCAATCTCATGCAAAAGTGCTTCAAAATCACAACACCACAAGCATATTTCGCAATCACCATGCAACAGTATACCACCCTGGTCCACATCATCTCTAACTCAAGGCACTTCATCCCCAGCAGAAAGTGATCCGCCGTTAACTACGCCTGCATCCCACAGAGTCAAACAATTATAGTTCAATGACAACAACTCGGTCTATGGTGAGCCACAAAATTACCACATTTCCATCAAGCAACACAACAATATCAAATATAGGCAGACAGAGCCTCGGTTCCCGCCATCCGCAAACGGATCCCGCATCAGCAAATGGATCCCGCATCAGCAAACGGATCCCGCAATCAGCAAACGGATCCCACATCAGAAAACGGATCCCGCAATCAGCAAACGGATCCCACTTCCAGCAAACGGATCCCGCATCAGCAAACGGATCCCGCATCAGCAAACGGATCCCGCTTCCAGCAAACGGATCCCGCATCAGCAAACAGGTCCCGCACCAGCAAACAGATCCCGCATCACCAAACGGATCCCACATCAGCAAACGGATCCCGCTTCCAGCAAATGGATCCCGCATCAGCAAATGGATCCCGCACCAGCAAACGAATCCCGTACCAGCAAACGGATCCCGCATCAGCAAACGGATCCCGCATCAGCAAACGGATCCCGCATCAGCAAATGGATCCCGCTTCCAGCAAACGGATCCCGCATCAGCAAACAGATCCCACTTCTAGCGAACGGATCCCGCTATTGGTAAAGCCGCTCACACAGGGAGCGCACCTTTATCTCTCGTAATTTCAAAAAAGCCGCTCACACAGGGGGCGCACCTCTGTCCCTCGAAACTTTCAATTCCCGCTTTTATCGAGTCTTTGGTTTCTTCTTTTTCCCTTTCTTGGTGATGTCCTAGGCGGATGTCTTTCTTTCGTTGACGCGTTTTGCTTTGCAATCCACGTCGCCGAGGGGCTCTGTAGACACCCCGCCTTGGAACGCTCACCCCAATTGCATATTTGATCTTGTGTTTCTCCCTATTTTATATGTTTTACATTAGTTTCCGTTACTTCGGTTAAGTTCCTGATTGACTCCGTTAAGTTTAGGGACTAAACTGAATAACAGTGCTAACTTTCTAGTCCTTTCTATAAAAAATGCCTTCTCTGAGTCGCGCGCCTCCGGCCTTTGAAGCCAGAAGCGCGCGCCTTCCGCCGTCAAGGTGGGAAGCGCGCGCCTCTGGATGTGTCAGTTACAGATTTCTGGCCTTGAATCTCTCCCTTGCCCATCTTACAAGATTTTGCCCGGGAAATGGTTCTTGGCAGCTCAATTTTGGCACCAAACAACAACCCTTTACAACTATAAAACTCCTCCAATCTACCATTGGAGGGGATGGACTTTGATCACCATTTTCACACCTAAAAATCACCACTTTCTCATTACAAAACTTGCATGAACTTTTGATCACCAACTTTTAACATCCAACAATCCTTTCAATAAGGATCATTCTCAAGGAGTGTCAAGAACTTGTCTTCCAAACATAGGTATTTTCTTGCCTTCTTCACTTTCTTCTAATTCATCTTTTCTTATATTTTCTTTTGATCAAAAGTGCAATCAAACCCAAACCAAATTTGGGACATAACTCCGAACGATCACTTCATCTTCATTGAAGTTGGTCTAAGGGTCATCTCCCTACATTTCAACCTCTTTTAAAACCCCTCTAAATTTGATATTAATAGGAAGAACACAATTTTTATAATGTAAACTTTGAACAAGCAAGACCAACGTTAGTCGGGCGAGATGGGTGTTTAAGTACTTCCCATCTCGTAACCTAACCCCCGAACTCTCAAAAGAAATCTCTGTTTTTGTAAATCAAACACATTCCCAACTTAAAAGGTTTTCTCGCGTTCCTCTAAAACGTGGGTGGCGACTCCTTCAAAAAATCATCCTTTTCCCGTGAGGGGCACGGGCCGGGGTACCTACATCCGGTCATCATCATCAATCATGGCCAACAAAGAACAAACATCATCAAACTCGACTGAGGGCTCATCCGACTTTGAGCCAGGGTATGCAATAAAGCAATGGTTAGGGAAGCAATTGAAAGCCCAGACGAATACATAATAAGTATCTCCCAAGGCCACCTCCAAGGGCCTCATGTTCGAGTAGTTATCCCAGGGGATCATCGACCCCCGAGGAAGGTTTTTTCATTTGAATAATGATTGAAGCCTGTCAACCCCGATGAAGGTTGTTCCTCTTTTGCCAATGAACGAAGTGTGTTGACTCGTAAGGTCGTGTTTCTTTTTTCTTGTGACTGAGCTCACCGCCCCAACTCCTATTCCTGTCCCTTTTTGCGTGTCGCTTAGTAACGTGCTCACACATCTTCTTTGTCTTCTAAGTCTAAGAGTGTGTTGTTGTCTTCGTGCTTTTATTTTATTGCTTGTCATATAACATAGTCGTTTTTGTGAATGAATTTGCGTTAATGTCAAATGCCTTTTGAATCACAAAGCTTAAAATTAATCTCACTTAATTAAAGGCAATCAATGAAATCTGAACAAATTATAGACTGTGATTAATTGAGATGAGAACTAGGGCCGAAGGCAATCAACGAAGTTCACGAAGGCAATCGACAAAGTCACCCGACGAACGAAGATTTCAGGGTGCAATCAAGTGCATGTTCGGAGAGGCCAATCGAATGGCAAATGTTGGAGATTATCACACTCATGCAAATGCAAGTGTCGGCGATTTTCCTTTAATGTATAATGTATTTTAAATTTTCACATTTTGTAAATTTACGTTTCGTAGAAGTTATTATGTTTCAGAAGTTATCATGTTTCTTCTCCTTTTTTTTTAAAAAAAAGAGAGCTAAAAAAATAAAAAAAAATGAAGGAGCTCAAAAAAAAGGGAGAAGAAGAAAAGCATTGTTTATTTTATTCTTGTACATAACATTCATCTTGTTATTTAGATTCAATTGTTTTGGAAATGGTATCCCGACACTTCAAGCTTATGTGTATTCCCTTAACCGAGACAATTGGCAATTTATACTGAAGACTTCATCGCTCGTATCACAAATACGAGGCATGGACCAAGAGTCAGACAACCTCATGTGGCATCATCAGCTTCAAGGAACACCGCGCATGCGAGGCTAATCTGCACTAAAGAAGATCTTGATCTTTCAACTTTGGGCAAAGTACCAACAACGACGACAACTGGTGACTTCTGTTGGAGACCAACGTGCTTTACCAACCCCTTACACTGAGGGAGCCCAGAACCAAAATCCAGACGACCTCTAACGACGAATCCAATCTTGGAAAGCGAGACGACGACGAAGGCCTCTCATCAAATGAGGTCAAACAGCGGCGTGAATCACAACGCATGCCCAACGATGTTCTCATGTCAATTTGTCACGGTCTAATTTGTGTTCAAATGATTTTTCAAAATTAAAATGCTAATCCAACTCTAGAAGGGTCCATTTGATTTTAAGGCATTTGATCATTAACGCTTGTTCAAGTCTTGAGTCTTTGATTTCAATGTGTGGGTATGCATGTTTTTCCCGAGTCTAGGGGCTTTCCCCTTCTCTAATCCTTCCATCATCTCATTTCTGCGCAAACACGATGTCGGAGATCCCACTGGGATTTCTCTTTGCTTCCACAAAACACTGGCCTTGTGCCTTCCCCTTCCAACTCCTGCAAGTTGTTACAGCAAAAGAGACAAAGGAATGTGATGGAGAAAATTCCAAGTAATAAATACCTAGCAAGCGCACTAGTTACCGTAGTAGTAACGCGCAAAAGCGAGGGTCGATCCCACAGAGACTTGTTGGACAAACGAGTAAATTTAATTAGTGCAAAAGAGTAACCAAAGGGGGGTTTTTGATTTGATTTAATTAACCTACTTTAACTACTGAACAGTAAAAATAAACTAAGATTGAAGATCACAAAGCAAGCAAGGATTTAATTCAAGATGACAAAGATTCACGGATTGGGATTCACAACTATTTCCACTCTATGTTATTTTTAAATAAAGATTATCAAACTTATTCAAGAAATCGTTCACTTAGTTAAGAATTGGGACGGTCTGGTCACCGGATTACAATCCTATTATTACCCTTATGTGATGTATTCCGCTAAGTCAACAACACACACAAATAATTTATCACGTTTCAAAGAACAATTGATTTTAGATCCTTTTGATTTCCCCTAGGTCCTCAATTAAATCTATTCAATGAAATCTAGGTCAATGTAAAAACTATCCACGCTAGTGAAATAATTTGAACCCTAATGATTTAAAGATCAACAATATCTATCTATAAAGTTGAAATCTCTAAATGAATTAAGATCAATTTCAATGAACAAGAACACGAATGATATTAAATTAAACCCAATTTAGCATAGATTTTCAATAGTGCTACACCCAATCCATGAACGAGGAATTTAGCTACTCATAGACATAGCAAGAATCACAAGAATAAGATTAAAAACCATAAACCTGGATAAACGCTTGATGATGAATAAATCCCAAAATCTTGATTACACCTTGAAAACTTTGATAAAACCTAAAAGAAAGCATAAAAAAATAAAGTACTGCAGTCTACTATATATACTAGGAGAAACTAGGCCCGAAAATAGGTAAAATTAGGTTAAAACCCGTCTTGAAAAGGAATCCCGAAATTCTGTACGGAAGGAGCGAGCAGGCGCCTGATCATACCCAAGCGGGCGCTCATTTGGACAGAAACCTCGGTTCTTCAGAAAGCACATTGAGCGGGCGCCTGGTACTTGGCGAGCGGGTGCCTGGTCTGTTGTTCTGACTTTCTTTGTCTTTTCTCCATCTTGACTTGCCCCAATGCCAATTAACTTCTGGTTTTCACAATTAATCATTGAGGACTTTGTTCCTCAACACAAATGACACTAAAAATGTTTAAAATATACTAATAGTAACCAAAGTTCCTCAACTCACAAATGGACCAAAATTACATCAAACTAATCTAAATTACAATCAAAAGTCAATAGAACTACCATGAAATTGTAGTGATTACATACATGAAAAACCAACCATCAAATTCCCCCACGCTTAGACCATTACTCGTCCCAGAGTAATATTCCTAACCCCACATCTAAACTCCGGTCTATTAGCGTAGCATGGAGGAAAATGACCACTATCTCCTCTACAACTCCCATCTAACAAAGCCAAGACAAGGATAATGAAAATCAATCGGAGTGTAAAGGACTCCGCTCCTTATAACTCCCCAAAACAAACAAATAATCAATGACAAATGGCCCTAATTGATAGCACTCCAATAATAAGAAAGTAATACGAATATCCAATTAGGACCCACTCAAAAAGCTAGGGGGATCTAAAACATCCTACGTTTCCCCCACGCTTATCTTACACTACATTCTCCCTCAAAAAGAAATCAAAGCTAGGATAATCCTTAGCAATGATTTACCTCATAAAAAGCTCCAACGCCCCCTTCTGACTCCAACAAGAAATATGAAGATTTTCTATCCTATTCGCCTCTAACCAAACCTCCTACTTCAAAAATGTCCTACCCAAACACTCCAAACCGCCCTTGTGACGCCACGCCAAGTAAAAACAATAACTCACTCAATTTCTCTCCTTTTGCCTAGGCGCCCTTTCGGGTTTTCACCTAGCCTCTCTTTTCTTTTTCAATTTTTTTTTAACTAAAAACTATACAACAAAGCAGGTGATAACATGCATCAATCAACAACCAACCGATATTCCCACCCCCAAACTAAATATGAGCATTGCCCCCAATGCTCGTCACAACTAAGCATAAAAAACATAGGGAGTGGAAATACCTCGAGCTACTCACGGCGGGGGAGGTCCAAAAATATCATCCCAAGCATTCCATCCATGCTGAGGCGGTGACGGAGGTGGTACATACTCAGGCGGTGGAGGGTAAGTCAACGGTGGATACCACTCACCAGGAAAATGATGCGCCATCATTCGTTGTCTGAAATACTGATCCTCCCGAATGTTGGCGTACAATGCTTCCTCCATCCTCTGCACCCTCTGATCATTCTCTTCTTCCCTCCGCTCTATCTGATAGTTTGCCATGAATTGTTGTTGCTGAAAAGCTCTGAACATATCATCCAACCCCTAAATTTGTCCCGATAAATAGTAATTAAGCTATCTCTGAGTCATTTCTGCCGGGATATCATCCTCTTCCTCCTCATCACCAATGGCCTGACCGCCAGCAGCCTGAGCTGGAGCTGGGACCCGAGCTATCTATGGTCGCCCACTTTCTATGGTCGCTTTTGTTACGGTGGTGCCTGGAGCTAAAAGTCTGGGGAACCCCTCCATAGGCACCCCTGCCCTCTGTGCCATAGTAGTGATCATAATGGGGAAAAGATAATTCTTGTTCTCCAAATACCTGGCTCGGACCCCCATCTCACTCCGCATGATGCCCCCAATGTTTATCGGCATCCTCCTTATCATGGCATAAAGCAAAGGGGCCCTGTACCAGTGAACCTCCTGATAGTGAGCGGAAGGCATGATCCTCTCGCAAATAAAGGGATACAATGCCTTCAGATCCAGCCGCAACTCACTAATATGAAACAAGTAGCCACTTAGGATGTTCCCCCTATCAATATTCACCCCAAACTCTCCTGCAAATAGAGCTAAGGTATCATCCAACCGGGCCATATTCTGGAGATTCCTCTTCAAATCCCAATACGCACAGTTCTCTTCCGCCACAGCATTTGACAACCCATAAAAATTATTAATGGCCGTCGCCGTCACATCAACATTAAATCCCCTAACCCAGACATTAGGGGCCTCAGTCGCCGCATGAAAATTTGCATAAAATTCTTGCACAAGCAATTTCGACCCCATCTGGGCCGGCACGGCCAACAATCGTCTTAAGTTGTAATGTTCGATGATTGCCTCTAACCCACAATTTGTCAAATTATATCCTCTCTCCACCGTTACCCCATTATTTTGCTTATTTTCAAAGTAATTCTGTGAATCCCGGGATACAAAGCGAGTGTTATCGAAATCCGGCTCAACTTGGGGTGAGGGAACACCACGACCACGTCCTCGACCTCTTGGTCTTGGTGGCATGATAACAACCTCGACAACCCCTAACAAATTTTTAAAACTGTAAATTGTTCTTACCCGGACTCGCCGGAAAATCTCGCCGGAGGTCGCCGGAAAATTCTTGCCGGAAACGGAGAAGATGATATTCGGAATTCCCAAGCTCTCCCAAACACTTTTCCCTTCTTTGAAGCCTTCCAATTCCGAACCAAACCTCTTCAATTAGCCCCGATTCTTCTTCCCAAGTTTGAACCCAAAATCTTCAAATCACCGGATTAAATGCGGGATTTGGCTTGAAATTGTTATGATGTGAGGGGAAGGAGATGTTTTTGGGTGCTTGTGGGTTGGTTTGAGTGAATGTGGGTGAGGGATTTGTAGTGAGAAAGAGAAAGAGGCGGGAGAGGGAGAGTTTTAGAGAGAGAGAAATTGGAGAAGTTGATTAGATTTAGGTTAAACCTCCCCAAAAACCCGTTTTTACCCAACTGGGAATTGCTCAACCCGTCGACCGGGCGGGCGCCCACCAAGGACCAGGCGCGCATTTATTTGGGCAGAAACATCATATTTTGCGCTTTCTTAATCAGGCGCGCGCCCCCTGTACATCAAGCGGGCGCTCGATATGTTTTTCCAGTAATTTTTTTTTTTTTTACTACTGGTTTGATCGCTCCACCACTGGTTGAATTGATTTCCTGCACATCACCACAAACAAACATCACAAGCATAATATCCATTATGAAAAATAAAAATGACTCAAAAAAATGAAAATCTTTTTGGAGGGTGACACTATTTACACTCCCCTATAAACCCACAAACTCGGAGAGATCCATGAAGGATGACACGGACTAAACTTTTGACTGCACTTTCGTTGCCTACGTTCCCCTTAGAACAATAAGGAGCTCAGGTCACCGTAGTTCGAACCGACCCAGAAATAAAAGACACGAAAGCAATAATATTAATTTTTTTTTTTGAATACCACCACCCCCAAACCAAAAGTATGCTATGTCCTCATGGCATTGAAGAAACAACACACTCCCCATTCAAAAATGATGATAAACTGAAAGGGAAAACATAAAGCAATAAAATGATACCTGGTTGGGTTGCCTCCCAACAAGCGTCTTTGTTTGAAGTCTTTGGCTCGACATAATGCCACATGAATATTAAGTGGCTCCCTCCGGGTCCGTCAAATCAATTACATCAATTTCATTGATGTCTTCCAAAATATACAGCCCCTCATAATAAAGCTTCACCCGGTGTCCATTCACTTTAAATATTGTCCCATCTTTTAAATCTTTAAGCTCTACGGCTCCATGGGGAAAAAATCGAACCAATTCATAAAGACCCGTCCATCTTGAACACAATTTTCCCGGAAAAAGTTTGAGGCGAGAGTTAAAGAGAAGGACTTTCATACCCGATTTGAGAAACTTGGGTTTAAGGTTTTTATCATGATATCTTTTTGTCCTCTCTTTGTACAAGTTTGCACTCTCATAACTATCCTACCTCATTTCTGCAAGCTCATCCAAGTCAAGCAACCTTTTTTCCCCTGCCAGAGTCAAATCCATGTTTAGTTGCTTGGTTGCCCAATATGATTTTTGCTCTAATTCCACTGGCAGATGACACTCTTTTCCATACACAATTCGGTACAGGCTCATGCCAATGGGAGTTTTGTATGCAGTCCGATAAGCCCACAGTGCATCACACAATTTGTCAGCCCAGTCTTTACGATTTGGA
Source organism: Campanula takesimana (assembly GCA_026119855.1). Taxonomy (NCBI): domain Eukaryota; kingdom Viridiplantae; phylum Streptophyta; class Magnoliopsida; order Asterales; family Campanulaceae; genus Campanula; species Campanula takesimana. The sequence goes on from JAOWBW010000849.1 coordinate 209,309, forward strand.
CGCACCGTTTTCTCAAGCACCGCCTTGATTTGGCGATTACTCACCTCCACTTGGCCCGAAGTTTGAGGGTGATAAGTCGTATCCAACTTGTGACCCACCCCATATCTTTTTAGAACTTGATTGAACATTCTGTTTGTGAAGTGCGTCCCTTGGTCACTGATAATGACACGCGGCACTCCATACCTGCCAAAGATATTTTCACGCACAAACTTGCAAACAATATTAGCATCATTAGTCCGGGTAGGAATTGCTTCCACCCATTTAGACACATAATCTACAGCAACAAGAATGTACAAGTAGCCTTGGGAAGAGGGAAAAGGACCCATAAAATCAATACCCCACACATCAAAAATATCAACAATTAAATTATGTTGTAGGGGCATTTCATCTCTCTTTCCTATGTTGCCGGTATTTTGGCATCTATCAAACCTCACACAAAAGTCATGAGCATCTTTAAATAAAATGGGCCAGTATAGACCCGCTTGCAATACTTTCCTAGCGGTCTTTTGCCCACTAAAGTGACCCCCACATTGGAGTTTGTGGCAAAATCTCAACACGCTATCTTGCTCATGCTCCGGAATGCATCTCCTAATTATCTTGTCCGGGTAAACTTTCCACAGATAAGGGTCATCCCAAATGTAGTGCTTCACATCCGATCTAAACTTTCGTTTTTGATCGTAAGTGAAGTGAGGTGGCATAATATTAGAAACAATGAAATTCACAAGATCCGCATACCAAGGCTCATGAACATGTAAAGCAAATAGTTATTCATCCGAAAAAATTTCATTAACCAGAATTGCACCATCAATTACACTAGTGAATGTGAAGTTCTCAAGCCTAGATAGGTAATCCGCCACCACATTTTCAGTCCCCTTTTTATCTCTTATTTCAATGTCAAACTCCTATAGTAGGAGCATCCACCTAAGAAGTCTAGGTTTAGCATCCTTTTTATTCAGCAAATATTTAAGTGCAGCATGATCAGAGTAGATAATCACCTTGGACCCAAGCAAGTAAGAACGAAATTTTTCAAGAGCAAACACAACTGCTAAAAATTCTTTTTCAGTGGTAGTGTAATTCAGTTGTGCATCATTTAAAGTTCTACTTTCGTAATGAATCACATGAGGTAATTTATCCACTCTTTGCCCCAAAACAGCCCCAATCGCAAAATCTGATGCATCACACATGATCTCAAAAGGTAGAGACTAATTGGGGCTAGATAAAATGGGGGCACACGTCAACTTCTCCTTCAGCAAATTGAAGGCCTCTAAACACTCTTGGTCAAAGATGAACTCAGTGCCCTTAGCTAGCAGGTTACATAAAGGCTTACAAATTTTTGAAAAGTCTTTTATGAAACGCCTATAAAAACCTGCATGGCCAAGAAAACTTCGCACACCCTTAACCGACACAGGGGAAGGCAATTTTGAAATCACATCGATTTTAGCCTTATCTACCTCAATCTCCTTGTTTGACACCAAATGCCCTAGCACAATACCATGCCTCACGAGAAAATGACATTTTTCCCAGCTAAGGGTCAAATTTGTCTCACAACAATGATTTAAAACCATTGTCAAATTCTCTAGGCACCCATCCAATGTCCCCAAACACAGAGAAGTCATCCATGAAGACTTCGACACATCGCTCGATCAAATCAGAGAAGATGGAGGTCATACACCTTTAAAAGGTCGCAGGTGCATTACAAAGCCCAAAGGGCATCCTTCTAAATGCGAATGTGCCAAAGGGACAAGTAAAAGTGGTCTTGGCTTGGTCCTCTGGTGCAATGGGGATTTGGTTATACCCCGAAAAACCATCCAAGAAACAATAATACTCATGGCCGGCTAACCTCTCAAGAATCTGATCAATAAAGGGCAAAGGGAAGTGATCTTTCTTTGTTGCAGCATTCAGTTTGCGCAAATCTATGCACATTCTAAGCCCAGTCACTTCCCTTGTTGGGACTTCCTCACCCTTCTCATTAATGGTGACCGTGTAACCCAATTTCTTTGGAACGACTTGAACCGGGCTCACCCATTCACTATCAGCAACGGCTTAGATAATGCCTGCATCCAACAATTTTAGGACCTCTTTCCTAACCGCCTCCTCCATGTGAGGATTTAGCCTCCTCTGTCTATCTCTAGACGGCTTAGCACCATCTATGAGATTAATTTTGTGCATGCACATGGAGGGGATTATACCCTTAATATCTGCTAAGGTCCACCCTATGGCCTGCTTGTGCTCACGAAGCACTTTGATCAACTTGGCCTCTTGTTCTATGGTCAAATCTGAGGCAATTATCACGGGCAAAGTCTCTCCCTCCCCAAGAAAAACATACTTTAAATTTGAGGGAAGGGCTTTCAGCTCAAGAGCTGGAGGGGTTACAATAGAAGGCACCGACTTCTCATTGAAGTGGCCTAGGGGGTGAAACGGGCCATCACTAGGATGGTGTTCGTCGGCCTTTTCCACAACCATCAGTTGAACATCCGCATTATCCCTAAGTTTCTCACCGCCAGTTGACAACAAAGACTCTAACTCCTCACAGTCTCTCTCATGCCACAGAACTTCACTCACACAATCCTCAACAATATCCACACATTTACAAAACTCATCATCTATGGGACTTTGCATGACATCAAACACAGATATTTCTATTTTCTCATTAGCCACACACATAGATAAAGTCCCATCACCCACATTAATGATGGTGCTAGTAGTAGCCATAAATGGACGCCCAAGTAATATGGGAGAATCCTGACTATTCCAACACCATTAACAGTCTCAAGCACAACAAAATCCACAGGAATAATCAAGTTGGCTACCTACACCAAAACATCCTCCACAATTCCTAATGGCCTCTTGATTGAACGGTCAACCAATTGCAAGGTCTTTGTGGTGGGTTTTAGCTCAGGTAAACCCAACTCAAGATACAAATGATGTGGTAACAAATTAATGCTAGCACCGAAGTCTAACATTGCCTTCACCTTTTTAGAATCCCCCATAGATATAGAAATATTAAAACTTCGGGGTCTTTCAATTTAGGTGGGAGGTTCTGTTGTACCACGGCACTGGAACTTTCACCCATAAACAATTTCTCATCATTCCCATACTTGGGTTTCCTGGAGTTAAGTTCTTTGAAAAACTTTGCATAAGCTGGGATATTTTTAATGACATTTAACAAAGGAAGATTAATGTTCACTTTTGAAAACATGTCATATAAATCAGACATTTTCTTATCCAGCTTACTTCTCATGAATCTACTAGGAAACGGTACCGGAGGTACATATGGCTTGGGGGTGGAAGAATCAGTAACAGGAATTTCCCCATACCATTAGTACTCTTACCAACAACATTCTCAACAACAGGTGGTTCGGCAGTTTCAGAAGGAGAGTTAGGACATACCTCATTGCTTACCTGTTTGCCATTTCTCAGAGTCATAATGGCCTTGGCTTGCTCCCCTTGACTAGGGAAGGTTCCTGGTTTATGCCCTTGCTGACCCACAGCTAGTTGACTAATCTGGGTCTCCAGCTTTTTGTTGACCGCTTCCTGCTGCTTCTCACGATGCTCCATCATTATTTTCATTTGTTTCTGCTCTTGCATCATGGACCTCATCATATCCTCTAGAGATTACTTGGGCTGCTGTTCTGGATTCCCTTGTGGGGGAGGAGGATAGAGAGGTTTCTGCTGTTGGTACTGAATTCCTGGGTTACCCCTCTAAGAAAAATTGGGGTGGTTTTTCCAATCTTGATTATAAGTGTTAGAATACATACCACCTTGATTTTGCCTTGCGGGGTACCCTTGCATCGCATTCACCTGTTCAGAATCAAACTGTGCAACAACTTGACAAACATTAGTAGCATGAGTGTTAGATCCACAGTTAGCACAAAATCAGATACCACATTAGCACTTGAGAAAGACATATTAGAATTCATTTTAGCCATGTTTTGGTTTAACATAGACATCTGCCTAGTGAACTCATCCATACAACTCAACTCATGCACTCCCCTAGGTTTCCCTCTAGAGCCTTTTTCTTGCGAATTGGCCCCCAACATCTCAAATAATTCTTGGGTTTGGTCAACAGTTTTGGCTCCTAGAAAGCCGCCTGCTGCATTGTCGACCATAGCTTGGTCTGCTGCAGTTAACCCACCATAAAATGTTTGATGTAAAAGGGCCTCAGGAAAAGCATGATGGGGGCACTGCACTTGCAACATTTTGAACCTATTCCAAGCCTCATGAAATGGCTCACCTACCTCTTGAGTAAATCCTATGATTTTCTGTCTAAAGGTGGCCAAAGTAGCGTGCGGGAAGAATTTCTTTAAGAATGCATCATGCAACCCATCCCATGTAGTGATACTCCTAGCAGGAAGCAACATAAGCCAAGTTTTAGCTGCCCCTTGAAGAGATAAAGGAAAATATTTAAGCCTTAATTGTTCATCAGTAACCCCCCATTTGACAAGGAATCCTGATATAATCATCATGTACTCTCTCAAGAAGTTCAAAGAGTCTTTAGCAGGAAGACCCTGAAACTTGGGAAATTGACTGAAGTAATGCCCCTTCGCCTCATAAGCTTTAGCGGCCTCAGTCAAGACAATACATGACACCGATGTGTCAACCTTAGGCCTAGCATATTCTTTCATTAAGGGATTAGCCATTACAACTTCAATTTCTTCTCCCCCGGTGGAAGAAGTTTCAAATTCACTTAAAGCTACCTCTGTCTCGGTGACAGAAGTTTCAGACTCAGACTTACAAATAGGGGGAATGCCCCTGTCGAGTCTATCGATATTATCGTCCAAAGGAACCAACTTGGGGTCCAATGAACGCCTACCAAACATACACCGATTAAATTAACTTGTAAATCAAAACAAGTCCCCGGCAACGGCGCCAAAAAACTTGATAGAGAAAATTCCAAGTAATAAATACCTAGCAAGCGCACTAGTTACCGTAGTAGTAACGCGCAAAAGCGAGGGTCGATCCCACAGAGACTTGTTGGACAAACGAGTAAATTTAATTAGTGCAAAAGAGTAACCAAAGGGGGGGTTTTTGATTTGATTTAATTAACCTACTTTAACTACTGAACAGTAAAAATAAACTAATATTGAAGATCACAAAGCAAGCAAGGATTTAATTCAAGATGACAACGATTCACGGATTGGGATTCACAACTATTTCCACTTTATGCTATTTTTAAATAAAGATTATCAAACTTATTCAAGAAATTGTTCACTTAGTTAAGAATTGGGACGGTCTGGTCACCGGATTACAATCCTATTATTACCCCTATGTGATGTATTCCGCTAAGTCAACAACACACACAAATAATTTATTACGTTTCAAAGAACAATTGATTTTAGATCCTTTTGATTTCCCCTAGGTCCTCAATTAAATCTATTCAATGAAATCTAGGTCCATGTAAAAACTATCCACGCTAGTGAAATAATTTGAACCCTAATGATTTAAAGATCAACAATATCTATCTATAAAGTTGAAATCTCTAAATGAATGAAGATCAATTTCAATGAACAAGAACACGAATGATATTAAATTAAACCCAATTTAGCATAGATTTTCAATAGTGCTACACCCAATCCATGAACGAGGAATTTAGCTACTCATAGACATAGCAAGAATCACAAGAATAAGATTAAAAACCATAAACCTGAATAAACGCTTGATGATGAATAAATCCCAAAATCTTGATTACACCTTGAAAACTTTGATAAAACCTAAAAGAAAGCATAAAAAAATAAAGTACTGCAGTCTACTATATATACTAGGAGAAACTAGGCCCGAAAAATAGGTAAAATTAGGTTAAAACCCATCTTGAAAAGGAATCCCGAAATTCTGTACGGAAGGAGCGAGCGGGCGCCTGATCATACCCAAGCGGGCGCTCATTTGGACATAAACCTCGGTTCTTCAGAAAGCACATTGAGCGGGCACCTGGTACTTGGCGAGCGGGCGCCTGGTCTGTTGTTCTGACTTTCTTTGTCTTTTCTCCATCTTGACTTGCCCCAATGCCAATTGACTTCTGGTTTTCACAATTAATCATTGAGGACTTTGTTCCTCAACACAAATGACACTAAAAATGTTTAAAATATACAAATAGTAACCAAAGTTCCTCAACTCACAAATGGACCAAAATTACATCAAACTAGTCTAAATTACAATCAAAAGTCAATAGAACTACCATGAAATTGTAGAGATTACATACATGAAAAGCCAACCATCAGAATGTTATTCTTCAGATCTCAGAATCTCAAATGCCGGCAAGAGATGTCGAATGAATGAACACAAAACTAGGGCTGCATATCAGAGTCTTAGGTCAGTTTCAAAAGCGATGATTTGGTTGCATAACAATACGATTTGTTGAGAATGGTTTGCTCCGGGTAACGCGAAAATTCAGATGGCAAAATACCAGAGCACAAAACAACTCTCATTGACAGTTGATCCTTTGAAGGAACGTAGGAAATGCAGAGGTTAACTTTTGAGAGGCATCGTGAGTTTCAATAACTCTCAATATTGAGAACATCAAGGATGTGGGACAACTCTCATAGACAGTTAAACCCCTTATGTGGGAATCAGCAGAAACAAAGTGCCATCTCGGATTGAAAGTATGGCCCGCAAAGCCCAAAGCTCGTTCTTCGGCAACATCAGGATTGTGTCCCATCGAACAACTCTCATAGACAGTTAATCCCTTATGTGGGAATCAGGAGAAACGAAGTGCCATCTCAGATTGATAGTATGGCCCGCAAAGCTCGTTCTTCGGCAACATCAGGATTGTGTCCCACCGAACAACTCTCATAGACAGTTAACCCCTTATGTGGGAATCAGCAAAAACAAAGTGCCATCTCGGATTGACAGTATGTCCCGCAAATCTCAAAGCTCGTTCTTCGGCAATATCAAAATTGTGTCTCGCCGAACTACTCTCAAAGATAGTTGATTCCTCAAAGAAGGAGTATTGAATGTCAGAACACGTGAATCATGATCAATAGCGAAGCATCAGATGGGGATGACTCTCATAGACAGTTAATCCTTTATGTGGGAATCGGCAGAAACAAAGTGTCGTCTCAGATTGTCAGTATGACCCGCAAAGCTCAAAGCTCGTTCTTCGGCAACATCAAGATTGTGTCACGCCGAACAACTCTCAATGACAGTTGATTCCTCAAAAAGGAGTATTGAATGTCAGAATTCATGAATCATGATCAACAAGCAAAGCATCGAATATGGGATAACTCTCATAGGCAGTTAGATCCCTTATGTGTGGATCATCATAACACGGCACCATCTCGAATTGACATTATGGCCCACAAAGATCATAGCTCGTTTTTTCAGCAACATCAGGATTGTGTCCCGCTGAACAACTCTCAAAGACAGTTGACTCCCCAAACAATTGGGTATCCCGTGTCAGAAATTATGAATTGCCTCCGATAGAGAAGCATCGAATGATTGAACAACTCTCAAAGACAATTGACTACCTAAACGACTGGGTATCATATGTCAGAAATTGTGAATTTCCTCTGACAGAGAAGCATCGAACATTTGAATTACTCTCAATGACAGTTGAGACCCCAGACGTTGAAGCACCGAAACAAGAAGTTGTCTCCAAACGACAATTTGGATCGACATGAGATTCACTCTTCAAGTGCAACAAGAGCTGCACATGCCAAATTCAGAGGCTTGTCCTATATTTGACTGGGGCTTCCATAGCCAATATCTAAAGTTGATCCTTGCGAGACACTGGGCTTCACCATCAAGAATGTTGGGAGAATGATGTCAGAAATAACAAATGGGGCTTCTTCAGCCAATCACTGGGATGACCTAACCATAGCATCTGGAGATATACCGTTGAGTAGTCTTGATCAAATGGGTGTTCGGAATTGGCCTTTTGAGTACTCGCGCTAGGCTTTCGACTCTGCTTCACCATACACATCTCCATATTTCTCATTCTCGCAAATATGCGAACCTCACAATAAAATGCAAAAATTCATTTCATTCTTGATTATCCCTTTTCTCATTCATAAATTTTTAGTCATTAATTCATAATAAACAAAGTTTGAAATTCGAGCAAAGCACATGTGTCAAATAAAAGAAAAAATCAGATGCAAAAAAAATCATCCTGCAAAAAATGAAAAGTGACTTTCATCTTTAAAAAGAAAAATGGTGGCAAAGTGAAAAGAGCGTGTATCCTTGTCTCAGCCTTTATCTCAATCTCTTGATCTTAGAGATTCCAATCAATGTTTGTGTATCAGGCTTTTGTTGCACATGAATGACACATTCGAGCACATCAATGTGAAGATATATATTTTACTTGCTCTTGAAAATCTCTTGCAGGTTAGGTCATCCATTCTGCCACATCATGGTCCTCAAAAGAAGGATCCTCGACAAAGTCAACGCTCATGTTCCTGCGTAGGGAATTAAATTTCCTAATGCCCTTTCTGCAAAATCAGTTCGAGTTACCAAATTCGAACTACGTTGGTCTGATTCTCGAAAAAGATACGTAGGCAGCTTGAATCTTCAGGCATGACCACATACTTGCAAAAAATCTTATGTAGGTATGAAGTTGGCACCACACAATGAATCACATCTTGGCTTCACAAAGAGGTCGCTTATTGCAAGCCATCAAAATCCCGCAGCAAATCAAAAGCGGGAGAATCTGAGCACATCTCAAATGCAGCGTATCTTTAAAATATACACATGTTATATGTCTGCTAGTTTAAACTCGCAATTGCCGCTTACCTTGAGAAATTCTATCTCTTGGCAGCCCATTGAAATGTGTAAATTTTGTTTTTGGGCAATTTTACAGTCCTGATGCACTCACCCCAAATCAATTTCGGTTTGAGAAAATTTAGATCTCACCTTCAATTATAGACAAATAAATTTCGGCTTGAGAAAATGAAGATCTCTCCATCAATTATAGACAAATCCCCATCGGTTTGAGAAAATTTAGATCTCGCCATCAAAATTATGTTGTATCCTTGGTCTTCTCAATATGCTGAGTTGTACCTTCCCCGAGCTGCGCGAAGCATCAGTTCTTTGTTATGTTACCTTTTGGTCTTCTCAAGATGATGAGTTGTAACTCCCCCTGAGCTGTGTGAAGCATTAGTTATATGTTATCCCCTGGTCTTCTCAAGATGCAGAGTTGTACCTCTCCCTGAGCTGTGCGAAGCATTAGTTATTTGTTATCCCCTGGTCCTCTCGAGATGCCGAGTTGTACCTCCCCCTTGAGCTGCGCGAGATGTCAGTTCGTTGTAAATATCTTTGTTATCCTTTGGGTCTTCTCAAGATGCTGAGTTGTACCTTTCCCCCAGCTGCGCGAAGCATCAGTTGTTTGTTGATTTTGGTCTTCTCAAGATACTGAGTTGTACCCCCCCCCCCGAACTGCGTGATGTCATACGTTCTCCATTTATGATTAATTCCATCCTGTTATCATCCCAGAACTACGCTGCGACTTGATTCCCATGGAGGGATACTTAGGCAGTTCAAAAAATTGAGCTTAGTCGATTGTTATAATAAATATGTGAGAATCATATATCTCGAGTTTTGATGACATAATGTGCAGGGTGAAACAATTACTAAGGCTTTCCTCTTCAAAAATATTTGTTATACTCCAGTCAAGAGCCGAAGGATTTGAAAATCCGCAACGAAGTTGTGATGCTGAAAGCAATACTGATACACGCGAAGCGGTGCCTCAAGAAATGAAAGGCTTTGCCTGTGAAATAGTCAAAAACTCTTTTAGGTGGAACGAAGATCCAAAAGGAGGTTGCAGTACTCAAAACAATGCCAAGAGGCCACGCGAAGCGATGGTTCACTGCGAAATGAAACACAAAAATCTCATCACACATCAACTCAAAAGCTAAGGAATTTGGACATATCTCAGAATGCAGTGTATCCTTTGTTGAATGTTTCTTAAATTGTCATCTTTTGTTGGTCTTCTCTTAATGTTGAGTCGTACCTCCCTTTGATTTGCGCGAAGCACCCGACCTTTGACTGAATTGGTCTTTCTGATTGGCGCGAAGCGTCCGACCTTCGATGAGTCGTTATTATCTCACTTGGTCTTCTCTTGATGTTGAGTTGTACCTTCTTTTGAAAAGCGTGAAGCGCCCGACCTTTGAATGAATTGGGATTTCTGATTGGCGCGAAGCGTCTGACCTTTGATGAGTCATTATTACTGTAATGACCCCAAAAACCCGACACTATTTTTTTTAAATATATTGAGCTTGTGTGTGTATTTTGTGTTGCATATTATTACTTGTTTAGCATTATCTTCTTGATTATTTGTGTTAGTTTTAATTTGTTAGATTAATAAGTTAAGGAAGTAAATTGATTAAGTTGAAACTTTAGGGGACTTGGTTGAAATTTTAGTTTAGGGGTTTAAGTGTGCAAAATTGAACTAGGAGGGTCATAGGTGAAACTTTAAAAAAATCAAATTCACTCTTATCCTCACCATCTCTCTCTGCGTTTTACACCACACACACATATACTTTCCCAAAAGTTGCTCTCTCTCTGTCGATGGAAAAGAAGGTAAAGTTCTTACTTATTTTGATTTTATTACTTTCAATTAATCCTCCGTTCTAAATTCCGACTTCACCTAGATGTTCAGGGTGTTGAGTAGATTATTTCTAACCAACAACAACAACAAAGCCTTAGTCCCAAAAAAATTTGGGGTCGGCTAACATGAATCCCCATATGTCATAGTGATAAAAGGAAGAGAGAGAGAGAGAGAGAGAGAGAGAGAAAGAGATAGAAAGAGAGGAAAAGGATGGAAAAAATAAAATAAAATAAAATAAAATAAAATAAAATAAATAAATAAATAATAATAAAAAGTACGATCAACCCCCATCATTCACATGAATTTTTGCCCTCCACTCCGGCCTCTTCAACGCCACATATTCATCCACTCCGAGTAAACTCATATCATTTTCAATCACCTTAATCCTAGTTTGCTTGGGTCTAACCAAATAGAAAATATTTTCATCGATACTTTCCCAGTAGTAGGTAAGTTACTATTCCCCTTTTTATTTTTAAAATGTTCATATATATATATATATGGTACTTTGTTTGGTGAATGTTGCTTTGTGATGTGTATTGGTGAAAGTTGATGTTGGTGGTGTTAAAGAAGCTATTTTTGTTGTTGAATTCAGTTGTGTTGATTCATATTTAGTAAGATAGAAGTTGGGATAGTACTTTTGAGACGGTGAAACAGAAAGAGTATAAAATAATTCAGTTTTGGCCTTCGAGGTGTGTTGGGCGGCCGCCCAAAAAGGGCGTGCGGCCGTACATCTATCTGGAAGATTTTGGTCATGGTCAGAGTAGTTTTGGACGGCCGCACAGTCTGGTGTGGGCGGCCGCACAGGGAGCTAAAAAACTGAAATGTTCCAATTTAATTGAGTTGTGGTTCAATCTTGGTCTAGGTCTTACGTGATATCCTAGGATACCTAGAGGGTTATTGTGAAACACCAAAGTGGTAGAATTGGTCCGTTGTGATCGAGTTTGGAATGTGTTACCGTTTGGGTTCCTTTTGGTGTTGTACATCTTTATGATGCTTTTGTGGGATTTCCTAATTTGAAATACCTTGTGTGAGAAATGTGTTTAACACACTTGTTTGTTGGGATCTTTATGGGCAGCTTATCATGTTTATGATGGACTTAGTATCGTTCTCTATTTTGGAATCATACACCGATTATGCAATAGTAAAAAGATCCAGCTGGTCTTACTTGTTTGAGTCGGGCAGTGATGAATATTATCATGGCACTCGAGCCAAGTTCATTATAATGTTCGTCACTGGTAACCCATTTTCCCCTTCCTGATTATGTGGTTGGGATGAGCTAGCTCTCTTGTGTGAGTATTATAGCTAGACGTTTTAGGGTTATGACTTTGTGTCATTTTCCCACCGTTGTTCTTGTTATGTTTGGTTCCGGAACCCCTGCTTCAGCTCTTTGATGCTGCTCAATTGACACTGCTCAGATTATTATATCCTTTTGGGAGAACATTGGCTCATTATCCTTTGTAATGTGTTTATTTCAGTCTAATGTGCTGTGTTATGAGTTGGCTTTGCCTCTCACATTATGTGATATATGATTGTTTATCATGAATGCTCATTTGAAATTATCTTGTATAACATGCCATGTAGTTGCATATTAGTAACTTACTGAGATTTATCTCACCCCGTTCCTTGTTTATTGTTTTCCTTAGATAAGGGCGAGCCAGTGGCTAGGTCACGTTGAGCTTTGGGAGGACGTCGAGTTGGTAAGCCATTTTGGGACAGGAGTTCTTTTGGGTTGCGTTATGTAAATGTATTACCTATGGGGTAGTATACCCGAGACTTTGATGTATATCACTATTTTGGTACACTTTTGGTGATTGTAAGTATTGTAAGTAAAGTGTGTGCGCCTTTGAGGCTTTGTATAAAGAGTTGTATATAGTTTGAGATGTGGTGTTGGAAGTTTTTAAAGTGCATCAAGTTTGGTATAATGAATAATTATGAAAGGACATTTTGAAATTTAAAATATGAATTATGATGTCTTCCGTACGTGTCCCGATCGTGGGGGCCAAGTAGGACCCCGGGTCGGGGCGCGACAGTTGGTATCAGAGCCTAGGTTGTAGATAGTCTAGAATGATTATGTGACCTAGGAGGGTAGTTGTGTGTGGAGTGAGTAACGTTGAGTGTTTTATGCAGATACTCAGTTAAAATGGTTAGAACTGATGATGATCCGGAAAATGTGAGGGATGAGACTCAGAATATGTTTCAAGGAATGTTAGAGGCAGCAATAAAAGCTATAAATGATCAGAGACAGGGAGGAGAACAAGCACCTCCAAGGTATGGACTTGAACAGTTTCTGAAGATGAAACCAATTGGTTATGATGGTGAACCGGATGTGGCTAAGGTCGAAAGATGGATTGAAGCAATGGAGAAGATATTTGATGTTTTGAGATGTCTTGATGAAGATCGAGATAGATTTGCTACTTATAAACTGACTGGGGCTGCAGAACATTGGTGGAAAGTGTTAAGGACTAGTTGGGATGATGCTCATGTACCTTATACTTGGGAGAATTTTCTGAAGAAGTTCAAGGAAAATTTAATTCCTAGTGTGGATTAAGATAGAAAGAAGGTGGAATTTCTTAACCTGGAACAAAATTCCATGTCAGTGGGTCAGTATGCGGCTAAGATCACCGAGCTATCCAGGTATTGTACTCATTTAGTCGCAAGAGAAGAGAGGAAAGCAATGAGGTTTGTGAAGGGATTGAAGACTGTGATTCGAACTCAGTTAGTATCTCATAAACTTCAAGATTTCCAGGATGCGGTAGATCGAGCTTATCAAGTGGAACATGATATTGAGGAGCATAAGTGGAAAACTGAAGTGTTGAATGTTGGAAGGCAATGAGGTCAAGGAAGATCACAACAACGTGGGGATAGTCGAGGAGGACAAGGAATACCATCACAGTTTAGAGGACAACCACAGGGGCAACCAAATGTTAGAAGTCAAGGTAATACTTCAGGGAATCAGAATAAGATGATATGTACTTATTGTCAGAAGGCAGGGCATACGGAGGAAAGATGTTGGAAGAAGCAAGGGAAGTGTATAAATTGTGGACAGCTTAGGCATTTTCAAAGAGAGTGTCCTAAACCAAAGAGTCAACCATCTGGGAGTAGTACCGGGACTTCATAAGGTCAGAAAAGGGATGCTTCAGGGAGGCCTAAAGTTCAAGGCCGTGTCTTTGCCATAAATCAGCAGCAGGTGTCGGATGCCTCAACAGTAATAGGAGGTATCATTTTTATATCGAGTTTGAGAGCACGCGCACTTGTAGACCCTAGCTCATCGCATTAATATGTTTCTTTGCATTTTGCATCTCGGTTGCATTCTTCTTCTAAGTCTTTGCCTTATGTGCTAGAAGTGTCGACTCATATGGGAGAATGTTTGATTACAGATAAGGTGTTACGTGCTTGTGATGTGCTTATATGTGATCATGTGTTACATGCTGATTTAGTAGTGTTAGCACTACAAGATTTTGATGTTATTTTGGGTATGAATTGGTTAAGCAAGTATCATGCTTCAGTTGATTGTCATAAAAAAGTTGTTACATTTTCCGTCCCTAATATGCTTGAGTTTATTTTTGAGGTTGTTCCTTCGGGTAGGGATATACGTGTTATTTTCTTATGTGAAAGCTAGAAAGTTATTGCGTCGTGGTTGTGTTGGGTATTTGGCTAGTGTATTGGATACTACGAAAGAGTTCCCTGGGTTAGAGGATGTGCATGTGATTAAAGAGTTCCCTGATGTGTTCTCTACAGAGTATGCTATGCCTCCCGATAGGGAAATTGAGTTTTGTATTGATTTACTTCCAGGTACAGCTCCAATATCTGAGGCACCGTATAGAATGGCTCCGGCAGAGTTAAAAGAATAGAAAGTTCAGTTACAAGAATTTCTCGATAGGGGATTCATCCGACCCAGTGTTTCACCGTGGGGAGTTCCAGTTTTGTTTGTTAAGAAGAAAGATGGGTCTTTGAGATTGTGTATCGACTATCAGAAGCTGAATCAGGTAACTGTGAAGAACAAACATCCATTGCCTCATATTGATGATTTGTTTGATCAACTCCAAGGTTCAACAATCTTTTCAAAACTTGACTTGAGGAGTAGTTACCATCAGTTGAAGGTTCGTTCTAAATATATTCCCAAGACTGCCTTTCGTAGCAGGTATGGTCATTTTGAGTTTCTTGTCATGCCGTTTGGGTTAACAAATGCGCCAGTAGTTTTTATGGACATGATGAACCGTGTTTTCAAGCCTTATCTTGATACTTTTGTCGTGGTATTCATTGATGATATTCTGGTTTATTCTAAATCACGGGAGGAACATGAACAACATTTGCGAATGGTTTTGTCTGTGCTACGGAAGAAACAATTATTTGCAAAGTTCAGTAAATGTGCTTTTTGGCTTGATGAGGTTTCTTTTCTGGGGCATGTTGTTTCGAATAAAGGGATATCTGTTGATCCTTCTAAAATTGAAGCCATTGTTAATTGGAAGAGGCCGGGAACAGTAACTGAGATTCGAAGTTTCTTGGTTTTAGTGGGGTATTATCGAAGATTCATTGAGGGGTTTTCAAGAATTTCTACACCGTTGACTCAGTTGACTCGGAAAAATGTACCGTATGTGTGGAATGAGAAATGTCAAGTCAGTTTTGAAGAATTAAAGAAGAGGTTGACCACCGCTCCTATTCTTGCATTGCCTAATGGGAATGATGACTTGGTTATTTACAGTGATACTTCAAAGGATGGTTTGGGATGTGTCTTGATGCAAAATAGGAAGGTAATTGCTTATGCTTCGAGGAAGTTAACTCCTAGTGAACAAAATTATCCGACTCATGACATGGAACTTGCTGCGATTGTTTTTGCGTTACATAAATGGAAGCATTATCTTTATGGAGAAAAGTTTGAAATTTTCACGGATCACCAGAGTTTGAAATATCTTTTCTCTCAGAAGGAATTGAATAACAAACATCGTAGATGGATGGAGCTTCTGAAGGATTATGATTGTACCATTTCTTATCATCCAGGCAAGGAAAATGTGGTTGCAGATGCTACTAGCAGAAGGTCATATGTAGCTTCATTGATGGTTCAAGAATGGAAGATGTTAGAGGATGCACGAGATTGGTGTCCCTATGAGTCAAAGCATGGAGCTATATTTGCGAGTATTAAGGTATCACCAACTTTCATTCAACAGATAAAGGATGCTCAGAAGGATGATCCCGAGTTAATGAAGATAATGGATAAAATCAAGGATGGAAAGTTTGAAGATTTCTCTCTCAGTTTTGAAGGAGTATTGAGTTATAGAGGTCATTTATGTGTGCCTAACATTTATGGGATCAAATGCCTAGTTCTTGATGAGGGCCACAAGTCCAGATATACCATTCATCTCGGGAATACAAACATGTATCAGAATTTGAAGCAACAATTTTGGTGGAATAATATGAAGCGGGAAATAGCATATTATGTGTCAAAGTGTCCGACTTGTCAACAAGTTAAAGCCAAACATCAGAGACCCGCAGGTTTACTTCAACCTTTAGAGATACCGGAGTGGAAGTGGGAGCATGTTACGATGGATTTTGTAACTGGATTGCCTCGTACTCGTAGAAAATATAATGCAGTTTGGGTAATCGTGGATAGATTGACAAAGTCTGCTCATTTCTTGCCTATTGATATTGGCTATTCGATGGAGAAGCTTGTGACTTTGTATATTCATGAGATTATGAGATTGCATGGAGTTCCAGTTAGTATTGTGTCAGACTGTGATCCCAGGTTCACTTCCCGATTTTGGCAGGAATTTCAAAAAGCATTGGGTACAATTTGAGATTTAGCACGGTGTTTCATCCTCAAACTGACGGCCAATCCGAAAGAACAATTCATATTCTTGAAGATATGTTACGGGCTTGTTCAGTTGACTTCTCAGATTCTTGGGATACTCATCTACCACTTGCCGAGTTTGCTCATAATAACAGTTATCAGTCGAGTATTGAGATGGATCCTTATGAAGATTTGTACGGAAGGAAGTGTAGGTCTCCTATTTGTTGGGATGAAGTTGGAGAAGCCAGACTTTGGGGTATTGATATGGTTCATGATTCGGTTGAAAAAGTCAAGCTTATTCAGGATCGATTGAAAACTGCTCAAAGTAGCAAAAGAGTTATTCTGATCATAGAAGGCGATATCTTGAGTTCCAGTCGGGTGACTTGGTGTTTTTGAAAGTTTATCCAAAGGTGGGAATTAAAAGATATGGTAAAAAGGGTAAACTTGCTCCAAGGTATATCGGGACTTTTGAGATTGTGGAAAGGGTTGGAAATCTTGCTTATCGTCTTGCGTTGCCCCCTTCTCTGGGCAAGATGCATAGTGTTTTTCATGTTTCAGCGCTTCGTAAGTATGTGTACGACCCCTCTCATGTGTTGTCATAAGTACCAGAGGAGATTGAGCCAAATATATCTTATGAGGAGCAACCAATTCAAGTGATTGATACCAAAGTCCAAGAGTTGAGAAACAAAAGTATTCCACTTGTTAGAGTGGTGTGGAGGAACTATAACGTTGAAGAGTCGACTTGGGAACTTCGGAAAGAGATTGAGCGAAAGTATCCGTGGTTGTTTGATCATCTCGGTAAGTATTTTTAAAATTCGGGTCGATTTTTTTTAAGGGAGAGTGACTGTAACGACCCTAAAAACCCAACACTATTTTTTAAAATATATTGAGCTTGTGTGTGTATTTTGTGTTGCATATTATTACTTGTTTAGCATTATCTGCTTGATTATTTATGTTAGTTTTAATTTGTTAAATTAATAAGTTAAGGAAGTAAATTGATTAAGTTGAAACTTTAGGGGACTTGGTTGAAATTTTAGTTTAGGGGTTTAAGTGTGCAAAATTGAACTAGGAGGGTCCTAGGTGAAACTTGAAAAAATCAAATTCACTCTTATCCTCACCATCTCTCTCTGCGTTTTACACCAAACACACATATACTTTCCCAAAAGTTGCTATCCCTCTGTCCATGGAAAAGAAGGTAAAGTTCTTACTTATTTTGATTTTATTACTTTCAATTAATCATCCGTTCTAAATTCCGACTTCACCTAAATGTTCAGGGTGTTGAGTAGATCATTTCTAACCAAATAGAAAATATTTTCATCGATACTTTCCCAGTAGTAGGTAAGTTACTATTCCCCTTTTTATTTTTAAAATGTTCATATATATATTATATGGTACTTTGTTTGATGAATATTGCTTTGTGATGTGTATTGGTGAAAGTTGATGTTGGTGGTGTTAAAGAAGCTATTTTTTTTTTTGAATTCAGTTGTGTTGATTCATATTTAGTAAGATAGAAGTTGGGATAGTACTTTTGAGACGGTGAAACAGAGGGAGTATAAAAGAATTCAGTTTTGGCCTTCGAGGTGTGTTGGGCGGCCACCCAAAAAGGGCGTGCGGCCGCACATCTATCTGGAAGATTTTGGTCATGGTCAGAGTAGTTTTGGTCGACCGCACAGTCTGGTGTGGGCGGCCGCACAGTCTGGTGTGGGCGGCCGCACAGGGAGCTGAAAAACTGAAATGTTCAAATTTAATTGAGTTGTGGTTCAATCTTGGTCTAGGTCTTAGGTTATATCCTAGGATACCTAGAGGGTTATTGTCAAACACCAAAGTGGTAGAATTGGTCCGTTGTGATCGAGTTTGGAATGTGTTACCGTTTGGGTTCCTTTTGGTGTTGTACATCTTTATGATGCTTTTGTGGGATTTCCTACTTTGAAATCCCTTATGTGAGAAATGTGTTTAACGCACTTGTTTATTGGGCTCTTTATGGGTAGCTTATCATCTTTATGATGTACTTAGTATGGTTCCCTATTTTGGAATCATACACAGGTTGTGCAATAGTAAAAACGTCCAGCTGGTCTTACTTGGTTGAGTCGGGCAGTGATGAATATTATCATGGCACTCGAGCTAAGTTCATTATAATGTTCGTCACTGGTAACCCCTTTTCCCCCATCCTGATTGTGTGGTTGGGATGAGCTAGCTCCCTTGTGTGAGTATTATAGCTACACGTTTTAGGATTATGACTTTGTGTCATTTTCCCACTGTTGTTCTTGTTCTGTTTGGTTCCGGAACCCCTGCTTCAGCTCTTTGATGCTGCTCGGTTGATACTGCTCAGATTATTATATCCTTTTGGGAGAACCTTGACTCAGTATCCTTTGTAATTGTTTATTTCAGTCTAATGTGTTGTGTTATGAGTTGGCTTTGCCTCTCACATTATGTGCTATATGATTGTTTATCATGAATGCTCATTTGAAGTTATCTTGTATAACATGACATGTAGTTGCATATTAGTAACTTACTGAGATTTATCTCACCCCGTTCCTTGTTTATTGTTTTCCTTAGATAAGGGCGAGCCAGTGGCTAGGTCACGTTGAGCTTTGGGAGGACGTCGAGTTGGTAAGCCATTTTGGGACCGGAGTTCTTTTGGGTTGCGTTATGTAAATGTATTACCTATGGGGTAGTATACCCGAGACTTTGATGTATATCACTATTTTGGTACACTTTTGGTGATTGTAAGTATTGTAAGTAAAGTGTGTGAGCCTTTGAGGCTTTGTATAAAGAGTTGTATATAGTTTGAGATGTGGTGTTGGAAGTTTTTAAAGTGCATCAAGTTTGGTATAATGAATAATTATGAAAGGACATTTCGAAATTTAAAATATGAATTATGACGTCTTCCGTGCGTGTCCGATCGTGGGGGCCAAGTAGGACCCTGGGTCGGGACGCCACAATTATATCCCCTGGTAGGCTCCTGATGTTGAGATGTACCCCCTTTTCTCGGATTGTACCTTGCGTCAATCCTCGAGTTTTTTTTATCTTAATCCTTCTCTTGATGTTGAGTCGGTTCTTGTCAGAACTACGACTCGACTTGATTCCTATGGAGGGATACGTAGGTAGTTTACCCCGGTGAACTCAGTCGCCCGTTCTCTAAGAATATTGGTCAGCACCAATCCCAGAGTCAGAAATGCGACTCATCTTGATGTTAAATTATGTCATCTCCTGGATTTCGAGATGTATCCCCCCGCTCCGATTGTACCTTGCGTCAATCCTTGAGTATTGTTGATCGTGGTCTTCTCCTGATATTGAGTTGTACCTCCCCGAACTACGTTTTGACTTGATTCCCCCAAAAGGGATACGTAGAACGCTCGAGAGAGCCCAGTCATTCTTGTGTTAATCTCTTCCCCATCAAAGAGACAATGCATCTCAATGCGACCCCCAGCAAAGAGACGACACATCTCAATGCTATCCCCAGCAATTTCTTGTTTTTGTTTTAATAAACCTGAACTACGATTGGTCTGATTCTTGAAAGAGATACGTAGGTAAACCGGGAATCCGGGACCGACCGTTGTTTGTGCTAGTTTGATTGCTTGTTTGAGTTAGAACTACGAGGCTTGATTCTCAAAAGAGATATGTAGGAAGTCCTACTTTGGACCCAGCCGTTACACCCTAGACGATATCGTTTGTCTCTTAGTGATCATAGAATCCCCTTTACATTACAAGGAGATTCGACGAGGGGCTCTGTAGACACCCCTATCTCGCACCCTTATCAAACCCCTTTTAATTGGTCTGAACCCTGAAATTGACCTAGAGCCCTCGATTTGGCTATGCGGGAGTTCCGTGAGCCTTATCGATGCATCGAATGGATTAACGGAATTCAAATTCATGATCAGAGCGAAAAAATGAGTAAACAAGCATGTACTTCATTTTTTGAGCTGCGGGACCCGAAACGGGGCCCGCACCCTTAGAAACTGCTCGTTACCGTCTATTATGTGCATTAAAAATATATTATTTCCATTCCTTACATATAAAAATATTTCAGATATACTGGCGTGAACAGAAAAATATTCCGAGCAACTTTCATGTTGGGTTCACGGACAACCGGGACACCGGAGCGCGCACGACGGAGCAGTTGCGGAGCGGAAAGCCGGAGCTGAAGGAAATATGCACAAGGACACGCCTGGACCAGCCCAAGACTGTCACGTGGCTTCATGTGATTGGCCAAGGAAAGAAAAAGAAAAAAATCAAGATTGGGCTTTCAAGGCTGGTGCACGGCTGAGCACTATAAGCTGCACGGCCGTGCACCCCTATATCTCAGAATATTCAGCTTTTTCCCCCATTTTCAACCTAGGCCATCACCCCCTACCACCCCCCATCATCACATCCTGGCTCCCCCCTCCTCTACCCCTACCTCAAGGGTAGTTTGGACTAAAAAAATCACCTCCCTCCTCCCTCCAACCCCCCCCCCCTAAAATGGCCTAAAAGGAGGGACCTTCACACACACTTCATACACAATTCACACAACTTTCCAAATTCAGCCCTTTTGCTCTCTCTCAAGAATCCACAACCCCTTCAAATCTCAGTCACTAAACCACGCATACACCACCATAGCACCACCACAAAGCAATCACTAGATACAACACAAATCAAACACTCAAACACTCCCTCAATCAAGGCAAACACCTTAAGAAAAACAACCAAAAAAGTCTTCCCTTGGAAGCAAAGGAAGCACCACCTACGTAATCTCTTCATCTTGTAATCTCTCTAGATGTAAGATGTAGTTTATCATGTAACTTGTTAAGAGGTCTAGCCACTTTGTTAGGCTAGACCTCCATTTGATGTTCCAAGATTACAAGTGTTGACATTCTTGTTGTTCTTCACTCTAAATGATGATATACCATGGCTAAATGCTTCAATGGCTGTTGTTTTGTGTTCTTAACATGTATATCTATGTATACTCAAAGTTCCATGTTTATATCATCTCATTTGAGTGAGTTTTCATGAGTGTTTTCATGGTATCAATGATATTCCAGCAGATCTGTCATCCTGTACCTTTATGTCTTGTTGCTTTGTTTATGCATAGCAAACGTGGTTTTTGGCCTTAGACCACAAAAGGGATTTTGTTCTAAACAAACATATTAATATTACAATGCTAAGATCATATTTTTACCATGAGTAGAAGATGTTCTTTCCATTTATTGTTTGAACTATTGATCTGCAAATCTGTGCTGGTTCATCTCTGACATGGAAAATGTCAGAGATATTTTGTGTTACTTAAACTTGTTTTATGGCTTTGAAAATTTCCATATCTGAACTTTGATATGTTATTAATAACTTTAATGTTTGGTGTTTTTCATGATTACCCCATTTTTATGATGCAAAAAGTGGATCTTTTATGGATGTATGAATATCTGTCAGATTTGGCTGTTGAAAGTATTATCTTTCATGCCTTATTTGGACACCATAAAATGCTCCTAAAATCAGAGAAAAAAATCATGGTTGATACTTGATGTGTTAGAGACTTTTCCTAACCTTTACTTTCCAGATTGTGTAAGTATAAGAACAGGTACAAGAAAGAGAGATGGACAGCAGTCCCTAAATTGACTTGGGGCGGAGTTTTGAACATTCATTTGATATGAGATTTGTCTCCCTTTTTGCTCACCATTGTAAATATCAATCCCCCACCCCTTTGTGTGTTTCCTTTGCTGGATGTGAATGTTAATCCATTTTCAAAACCAAGTGAGAGTCCACTCAAACCGACTATCATTTATGAATTAAAGCAAAGAATCCTAGAATAGGAATGTCTCCTCATATATTAATCACCATATTTTGTTAAGGCATAAGGCAAGGTAAAAAAGGCATAAAAATGAATCTAAGTCGCATGCATGCTAGAGACCATCACGGGCGAGGAGACTGCCTAACCCCTTCTCTCCTCGTAACTTAGCCCCCGAACTCACTTCTCAAAGCAAAAGGTTTTATCTTCGTTTTTTCCTAAAATAAAGCGAGGTGGCGACTCTTGACTGTTTGATTCCATCGAGAGGAAACCATTATGTGAAACCGAGCGCGGATTCCAAGTTTCGAGCGCGTGCTCTCACAATAATAACTGAGACATGCATTTCTCAGTTGTTAATATAATAATAAATGAGACATTCATTTCTCAGTTATTCACACATGAGTTTGATATAAGAACTGGTAAATTCATTTCTCAGTTGTTCACACATGACTTTAAGTATAATAATTGAAATATCATTTCTCAGTTGTTCACACATGAGTTGAGTTTAATAACTGAGAAATTCATCACAATTTTTAAAAATGACACTCAATTTCACAACTATGTGTTGTCAAATGCTCTTTAAACAATTGTCAAATAAATTTATCTTATTTTTTTTATTAAAATTTGAGCAGTTGTTCAATTGTGAATAATTAATACTCCTAACCACAAAAAGAAAAGAAAAAAAATACAAAAAACAAATGTGAGGTGTTGGGTTTCGATGTAACATGCGCAACGGAATTTAGCATTTAAAATTTTGAAACTCAAAGCTCATAGATCCATTCATATGATTAAATCGAATACAACAACATGAATAGAGGAAAAACAAACCCTTGATGACTTTGAATTCTAGCTTTGATCTTGGTGGAGATTTGAAGCTTTGATCACGAAGAAAGTAAGAACACGAACTTTGAATATGATGAGCTTCACCCTCTAGCGGTATCCACACCACGAACGAATATCAAGGAGCTTCTTGATCTTGGTTGTTAGACCAACAATTATGAAACACACTTTCACAATTGTTAATGACTATATGGAATTTTAATTGTGTATTATTTTGTTCTTCAATCAAGAAATGTCTTGGAACAAAATAAAACCTCTCTCAAACTCTTTGAGACTCACAAAATTACTTGGTGAGAGTGCTGGCCGAATTTGGCCTTTTATACACAAGTAGGACCTATTCCAAATAGGAAACTTGTGTCAAAATCCGTCCAAAATTCGTTTCCTAATCAAATTAGGAATCTGCCACCCGACACCACCGTGCGGCCGCCCAAAGAGGGCTATGCGGTCGCCCAACTTTGGGCGGTCGCCCGGCTCCATTTTGGGCGGTCGTCCGCCTTGCCAGAAAAGCTGAAAAATTCCAATTTAGTCCTTTAAAGATTCGCTCTATTGTGTGTGACCCTCTAGGATTATACTAAGTTGGCAATGGGTTCAAGCATGAAACCATAAGATATGATTAGGTTCTAGAAAACCGTCATACCTACCCAATTAGTATAACTAGATACAAGTTCGCATTCCTTTTAGAACATGTCATAATCCCTTTGTCCACGATGTCATTGAACACAAGTCATGGTCAACAAGTCAACTTGTCTTTGTTCAATACTTTCTCGATTCCGAATATGTTGATAATCCAAATGACATTGATCCAATCAATTCACTTGAGTCCGGCCGAACATTTCATCAACATCATTCCTACGAGAGGCCCAAGCTTGACATCTCTCCGAAGAGGGACAAATCCATTTAGCTTATTACTCTTCCCTACTTGAATCCGATTATGCCAATCATACCCTTTATAACTACCCGATTAAAGGTAGCGTTTGAATATGTCAAACATAATGTTTATCAAGTGGAAGACTATAATAACTTCATGTCTAAGGATTCGAATGACATAACTAATATGAGATATATGTTCGACATAGACCATGACATAAATCTCATACAGCGGGTCATGTCCAGTACCTTGTTCCAAACAAGTACCCATAAATCTAACATGATCATCCCATGATCATTTAGCCTTTATACTAGTGCTTAACAAGTACTAGGGACGGAGATTATTATAAGTAAACATGAACAACAACAATAATCAAAACATCTCTTTATTGATACGAAATAAATGATAACAATTACAACGTTTATTAAACGTGCCTAGGTCACCACTACCAACAATCTCCCACTTGCCCTAGGCCCAATCTCCCATGTATCTAATACCCATGGACCTAACATGACCATCATGTTTAGCTTGTGGAAGTCCCTTTGTTAGCGGGTCCGCAACATTGTCATCAGTAGGTACTCTGCATATATTTACGTCTCCCCTATCAACGATTTCTCGAATGATATGAAAACGCCTAAGTATGTGTTTGGATTTATGATGTGCTCTCGGTTCCTTTGCTTGAGCAATAGCACCATTATTATCGCAATAAAGGTCTATTGGATTAGCAATGCTAGGAACCACTTCAAGTTCAGTGATGAACTTCTTAATCCAAACAGCTTCCTTTGCAGCATCTGATGCAGCAATATACTCAGCTTATGTTGTAGAATCAGCGGTTGTACTTTGCTTGGAACTCTTCCAGCTTACAGCTCCACCATTTAACATAAACACAAAACCCGATTGTGATCGTCTATCATCTTTGTCGGTTTGGAAGCTTACATCCGTGTAAGCATTTACAACAAGATCATCTTCCATTCCTCCATAGACCAAAACGAGTCTTTAGTTCTTCTCAAGTACTTAAGAATCGCTTTTTAGCTACCTACCCAGTGATTTTCGCCAGGGTCGGATTGGTATCTACTTGTCATGCTCAAAGCATAAGATACATCCGGCCTAGTACAAATCATGGCATACATGATGGACCCAATTGCCGAAGCATATGGAACATCATTCATTTTCTCACGCTCATCGTTTGTCTTAGGACATTGAGTCTTGCTTAGAGAAACTCCATGTAATACCGGCAAGGTGCCTCTCTTAGAATTTTCCATACGGAATCTTCTAATGACCTTGTCAATGTATGTACTTTGGCTTAAACCAAGTAGCCTCCTTGATCTATATCTATAGATCTTAATGCCAAGTATATATGCGGCTTCACCATATCTTTCATTGCAAAACACTTTCCTAACCAAGTCTTCACAGACTGAAGTGTAGGAATGTCGTTTCCAATGAGCAATATGTCATCCACGTATAAAACAAGGAAAAGCACTATGCTCCCACTAATCTTCTTGTATACACAAGGCTCATCTTCGTTCTTGATGAAACCAAACTCTTTGACCGATTCATCAAAACGGAGATTCCAACTCCTTGAAGCTTGCTTCAATCCATAGATGGATCTTTGCAATTTGCATACTTTAGAATTCTGTTCAAACCTTCTGGTTTGTCATATACACATCCTCTTGGAGTTTTCCATTTAGGAAAGCGGTTTTGACATCCATTTGCCATATTTCATAGTCATGATATGCGGCAATGGCAAGCAGAATTCTTATAGACTTGATCATTGCTACGGGTGAAAAGGTTTCATCATAGTCAATACCATGAACTTGCCTATAACCCTTCGCTACAAGTCTATCTTTGTAAGTATGCACCTTCCCATCCATGTCAGTCTTCTTCTTGAAGACCCATTTGCATCCTATGGTTTTTACACCTTCGGGTGCATCAATCAAATTCCAAACTTGATTGTCTTGCATGGATTGCAATTCGGATTCCATGGCTCCAAGCCACTTGTACGAATCAGGAGAAGACATCGCCTCTTGGTAGGTTGTCGGTTCATCATTTTCAATGATTTCTACCTCATTACTATCCGTTACGAGAAATCCATATCTCTCGGGCTCAGATCGTAACCTACTAGATCTGCGAGTTGCTTGTGTATTTTGAACAGGTTCCACAACTCTTTGTGGTTCTTGTTCTTGTTCCACTATTGGTTCAATGTTATTTTCTGGGTCTCGAATTTCTTCAAGATTTATTTTACTCCCACTGATTTCTTTGGAGAGAAACTCTTTCTCTAGAAAGACACCAGTTCGGGCAACAAACACTTTGTTGTCCTCTCGGTTGTAAAAGTAATATCCTCTAGTTTCCTTTGGATATCCCACGAAAATGCATTTGTCAGATTTGTGTGCAAGTTTGTCAGAGACAAGTCTTTGACAAAAGCTTCGCAACCCCAAATTTTCATGAAAGATAAACAAGTTTTCTTTCCGCTCCACATCTCATATGGAGTCTTTTGAACCGATTTAGTTGGAACACGATTTAGTGTGAAAGCAGCGGTTTCTAGAGCGTAACCCAAAAAGGATATTGGAAGATCAACTTGACTCATCATTGATTGAACCATGTATAACAAAGTCCGATTTCTCCTCTCGGACACACCATTCCATTGTGGTGTTCCGGGTGGAGTCAATTGTGAAACTATTCCACAATTCTTTAGATGATCATCAAATTCTTGACTCAAGTATTCTCCACCACGATCTGATCGAAGTGCCTTAATACTTTTGCCAAGTTGTTTTTCTACTTCATTTTGAAATATTCTAAATATCTCAAATGCTTCACTTTTATGTATCATTAGGTAAACATACCCAAATCTACTATAATCATCAGTTAAGGTTATGAAGTATTGAAATCCTCCCCTAGCATTGCCACTTAATGGTCCGCATACATCAGAATGTATCAACCCCAATAAGTCGCTTGCCCTTTCACCCAACTTGGTAAAAGGTGTCTTAGTCATTTTTCCAAGAAGACACGACTCACAAGTGTCATATGACCCTAAGTCACATGAACCCAAAAGTCCGTCCCCATGGAGTTTTGAGATACGCTTCTCATTAATATGACCAAGACGGCAATGCCATAAATAGGTATGATTTACATCATTAGGTTTAGATTTCTTATTTACATGATAGACTTGTCATTATTTTCATTCTTGACATCCAAGATATAAAGGCCAAAAAATTAGAACTTCATTGAAAAAATAGAAAATTTCTTATTCTTCATTATCCAAACAAGAAATTGAAATAATATTTCTACTTAAATCCGGAACATAATAACAATTGTTCAAAACAAGAATTAATCCGGAAGGTAAAGTGACTTCATAAGTCCCTACGGCTAATGCAGCAACTCTTGCTCTATTCCCCACGCGTAGGTCTACTTCATCTCTCTTTAAGTAGTCTCCTATTCTTTAGACCCTGCACATTTAAACAAATGTGAGAACCACAATCCGGTATCCAATACCAAGAATCAGTGTAGAAAGGAGAATATCTATCATATAGATACCTGAAGTCGACGCAGCCTTGCTGCCCTTCTTCTTCTTTTGCTCTTCCAAGAAAGCCTTGCATTACGTTTCCAATGACCAATTTCTTGACAATGGAAACATATTGCATCCTTTGTGAATCGGGTTTTGCCTCAGAAGCCTTGGCCACACTTGCCTTGCTTATTTTGGGTTTGACAACTTTCTTACCCTTCCTTTGGCACCAGCCTTCTTCCCATCATGAACTAAGAGCACGGGAGAACCTTTCTCCGCAATCTTCATCTCCGCAGTTTTGAGCTCCCATGCAACTTCGAGAGATTCTTATCCATTCCATGCATGTTATAATTCATCACAAATGATTATAACTTTTAGGCAATGAATTAAGAATGAGATCCGTGGCTAGCTCCAATGGGATTGGATAGCCAAGTTTCTCAAGGTGCTCTACATAACCTTTCATTTTCAGCATGTGAGGACTCACTTGTTGCCCTTCATTCATTTTGTAAGTAGTGAATGCAACAATGGTCTTGTACCTCTCTTGCCTAGCTTGCTCTTGAAACATGGCTCTTAAATCCACGCCTATCTCATAGGCTTCCAAATGTTCCAAACTTTGTTGGAGTTTTTGAGCACATAGTAGCAAGCATGAGACAGCTTACATCTCTAGAATCATTACGATGTTTCTTGTAATTGTCTCTTTCTGCCCTAGGGCAGTAGGTTCTGGTTCAGCAGGAAGAGGCCATCGAGAATGTACAACTTATCTTCTTGACTAAGAACAATTCTTAGGCTACGGATCCAAACCATAAAGTTCGTACCATTCTCTTGGAGCTTATCTTCTCAAGGATCGATCGCAATAAAATTGATTGAGTGTTAGTAGTCATTATCTACAAATATGCAAATTTCCAAAATTTAATAAGTACCGGTTTTTCATTAAAGAAATAATTAATGTATTTTTAAACAAAATACTCTCACTAAATTATATAACTTTCATATACATCCAATGTATTATAATTTAATTGGGCTAAGATCCACTTTAATTTACTTTTGAGTCCACGGAGGCGGAGCGCTCAAAAAATAAATTAATTAGGTAGACAATCATGTCAATCATATCCCATATGATTCTTAGATCCTTTTATGAGATTCTTTGAGAAATCCAATTCCAAAGCATGTTTAATCTCATCTTTTGCCTAGGCCCAAAACCGTTTTGACGCCTAATTAAGTCCAACCATTTTAAACGCATAGGAACCATTCAATTTAATGTACCTTGCGGAGGCAATCCCACATTAAACTAATGAACCTCATCTTGCTCATACATGAATGAAATTAATGCACCTCGCGGAGGCGAACCCACATCAAGATCACCCATGTATAAACAAGTGTTTTAATCATGGCATGGCAATTAAGGACTTAAAACTTTCTTTGAAGTTTCATCACATATAGCATATAACACATTTATGAGCACATAATATAAACATGTTACACATCAAGTTTAGCCACTAAATTAATCTCCATTAATTTAAGCATGATATTTATGTGTCATTAGTTTCTCTATAATTATGAGGATGAGACTATTTCAACTTTGGTTATTATCTCCAAATCAAGACAACAAGAAGTGCGGTCGAACTAAGCCATTAGGCAACCACAATCCCGCACTAATTCAAGAAACCAAGAAAGTAGTCCATGTGGCCGAAACTAAGAAATAGATGGTCTCGATGAACGTAGGCCAATTACATCCATAATTCCACATGGATCTCCAATCTTTGAATCAAGAACTTTGTTTCTCAATTTTAGCAATTATGAACTCTTCATAATTCTAACTTCGTTTTATCTTTGAAACTTTGATTGCGATCAAGTTTGGGAAACACAATCTCGATGAACGCAGATTACCATCCAAACCTTGAACCAATCTTAGAGTCACAAGACTAAAACAAATAGGAAAATCAAACCTCAAAATCTACACACAAACCAACTACCCAAAAACCCATTCCAGATCAGCAAGTCTGGACTGGTTCTGTTACTGGTTTTGTTGAATTTTTGAAAATTCCAGATTCTGATTTTCAACCAAAATCTGACTTTCTGATGTTCCCTGTGCGGCCGCCCAAAAACCCATGTGCGGTCGCCCAAAACCATGCGGTCGCCCAGTTGATCAGAATGTGCAGAATTTTTAAAGTTCGAAAATTTTGTCTCAAAATTGGTTTTCCCCGATTATTAAAACTTTGATCCAATCAAAAATTAATAATCAACAATTCTGAATCCACCATAATTATTTATTGCGATTGAATCGTGCGATTAAAGTTGCAAAACAATAAACCACATAAAATCACATAACACATAAACATCACATTTCCAAATTCATATCATGCAAGGCACATAAACAATTTATATACACATAACATATCTAGGTATTGACATAATCAACATGAACGGGGCTCTGATATCACTGTTGGGTTTCGATGTAACATGCGCAACGGAATTTAGCATTTAAAATTTTAAAACCCAAAGCCCATAGATCCATTCATATGATTAAATCGAATACAACAACATGAATAAAGGAAAAACTAACCCTTGATGACTTTGAATTCTAGCTTTGATCTTAGTGGAGATTTGAAGCTTTGATCACGAAGAAAGTAAGAACACGAACTTTGAAGATGATGAGCTTCACCCTCTAGCGGTATCCACACCACGAACGGATATCAAGGAGCTTCTTGATCTTGGTTGCTAGACCAACAATTATGAAACACACTTTCACAATTGTTAATGACTATATGGAATTTTAATTGTGTATTATTTTGTTCTTCAATAAAGAGATGTCTTGGAACAAAATAAAACCTCTCTCAAACTCTTTGAGACTCACAAAATTACTTGGTGAGAGTGCTGGCCGAATTTGGCCTTTATACACAAGTAGGACCTATTCCAAAGGAAACTTGTGTCAAAATCCGTCCAAAATTTGTTTCCTAATCAAATTAGGAATCTGCCACCCGACACCACCGTGCGGCCGCCCAAAGAGGCTGTGCGGTCGCCCAACTTTGGGCGGTCGCCCGGCCTCGTTTTGGGCGGTCGCCCGCCTTGCCAGAAAAGCTGAAAAATTCCAATTTAGTCATTTTAAAGATTCGTTTCTATTGTGTGTGACCCTCTAGGATTATACTAAGTTGGCAAGGTTCAAACATGAAACCATAAGATATGATTAGGTTCTAGCAAACCGTCATACCTACCCAGTTAGTATAACTAGATACAAGTTCGCATTCCTTTTAGAACATGTCATAATCCCTTTGTCCACGATGTCATTGAACACAAGTCATGGTCAACAAGTCAACTTGTCTTTGTTCAATACTTTCTCGATCCGAATATGTTGATAATCCAAATGACATTGATCAATCAATTCACTTGAGTCCGGCCGAACATTTCATCAACATCATTCCTACGAGAGGCCCAAGCTTGACATCTTTCCGAAGAGGGACAAATCATTTAGCTTATTACTTTCCCTACTTGAATCCGATTATGCCAATCATACCCTTTATAACTACCCGGTTAAAGGTAGCGTTTGAATATGTCAAACATAATGTTCATCAAGTGGAAGACTATAATAACTTCATGTCTAAGGATTCGAATGACATAACTAATATGAGATATATGTTCAACATAGACCATGACATAAATCTCATACAGCGGGTCATGTCCAGTACCTTGTTCCAAACAAGTACCCATAAATCTAACATGATCATCCCATGATCATTTAGCCTTTATACTAGTGCTTAACAAGTACTAGGGACGGAGATTATTATAAGTAAACATGAACAACAATAATAATCAAAACATCTCTTTTATTGATACGAAATAAATGATAACAATTACAACGTTTATTAAACGTGCCTAGGGCACCACTACCAACATGAGGTTTTAATGCTAAATATATAATAGTTTACAAAAAAGAAAAAGTAAGGGCTTGGCATAGTGGTTTGGAGTCTTAGTAATGACCAAGAGGTCTTGGGTTCAAAACTCACAAAGAGCAAATAATTTTTATTTATAATACTTGGGGTAGCAGATGGTTGTGCCGGAGGTCCGGCGGGCGATGGTGGCGGTGGGCGGCAGTGGTGGTCAGATATATTGAATGGTAACGGTGGAGGTCAAAGTCAAGAGGGGTAAATGGATTTTAATTGGGTTGAGAGCATTTTTGTCATTTAGAAGGTGGAAAGGATCTATTGGTAAAATTGATTTAATTTGAGGACCCTAAGGTAGAAAATGAAAATGTCTGTTTTTATTGGAAAATTCTACCTTCTATGGAGGACTTATTGGTAAAAATCCCTAAATTAATTTGAGATTTTCTTTTGTCAGATTTTATTAACAGTCCACCACGATTCGATGCTAAAAATCGCTTATATTCACATCTGCTAGGCCCAATTGGTAGGAAAATAGGCTAGAGGGGGGGTGAATAGCCTTTTTAAAACTTTTCAAGAAACACTTTTATAAATGCAAAGTCACTTATCAGTTTGCAAACTATTATCAGTAAGCGCAGCGGGTAAAATATGACTTAGTTTGACTCACACAAAATCAGTGTATAAAAGGTTTTGAGAGCTTGGTTTTACACAAAGTTGTTTCCATAAGTTCAATGCAGTTTCAAGAGATTGGTCAAAGGAAAATACAATGAATCAGTGTGAACAGTTAGATCAGCATGTGAAAGATTTTCAATCGGCAAGAATAAAGTAGCTGACAAGAGACACAGAGATTTGGAGAGGTTCACAGTGTAAATACTGCTACGTCCTCTACCAAGTTTGGTCAGAACTTGGATTTGGGTTAAGAGTACTATTAGATATTTCTAGTCTATTACAAGCATGGCTTTACCGGTATACAAAGACTAAGTTCTAGAAATTTCTAATGGATCATAAAACAAATCTGACCAAGTGTTTTTGAGCGTCAAGTTCAAAAGAACTTATCTCACTCAGGTGGGTGTGTGAATAACTCAATCACAATATTCCTTATATAAGTCTAGCTTGGGAATATTAACAAAGTGATGAGTTTGTGCACGAGTGTATGTCCTATTAATGTCTAATGATTATCTGGACGGAATGTTGAGCTTCAATGAATGCTTCAACAATCAACTCTCTTCAATGCACCAACAAAACACCACCCTTCTTCAATGCACTGAGTCATCTATTTATAGGAGGAGTTAATGTCTTGAGTCTTGTAGAAGAAGGATAATATTTTGAATTTCCAGCTGGGTAGGTGAGGAGCATTTAATGCAGTATCCTTGGCATTAATGGCGAAGATACGCATGCCTGAAAAGTCTGATGGGTAAAGACCCCTTTGTCTCAACCGGTTACCTGCAAAAGCAAGTAGAGATAGAGTATAGCTAAAGTAGCTATGTGTCAGACGGCGCGTAGTCAGTAATCACTACAGAGCAGGTAAACTACTTTTTGATAAAACAGTATGAAAGGACAGGGACAATCAGCAAGGTTGACTTTAAGATGGAACGATGTAACCTGACTGACAGTACAGACTGTCTTTCTTTATCGGCAAGTTGAGAATGGAGTTGATCGGCAACTTCTTTAGTAAGTTGATCGGCAACTTGATTAGCAAGTTGATCGGCAACTTGTTGCATGTTGAGAATAAAGTTGATCGGCAACTTGTTTACTGGTCTGCTGATTTGCTTCCTCTTGCTGGTTTGCCTTGTTGAAGAGATGTAATACACCTGTGCAGGTCACAAAGAATCCTAAGGGTACCTAAATAGGTTCTAATAAATTTGGGGATCCTAAGTGTAGACATGATTGGGATTAAGTAATTCTAGTGTCTAGGAATCTATTTGAGCAACAATCTCCTCCTAATTACTTAAGTCCAATCACCTTAATACTAAGGACATCTCTTAACTTAGGGAAATGTTTTCTGCAGATGTCTAGGTGAAATCATTTCCTAAGGTAAGTGACACTAAATGTCTAAAGTAAAAGGTGGATTCACCAAAATAAATGGTGAAGCCGGTTCAGCGAAAGGCAAGAGTGATGATCTGCATAAAAGATTAACATGGAATAATGCAGATAACACATTTATAAGAAATAACATATTAGCACAATCAAAATATCATTAGGCAAAGAATTTGTATATGGAGGTCTCATAAGATATCTACATCATAGGCTATGTCGACTCAAGAATCAGCAGCTGGATCTGAAGTCTTGGGATCTTCTGCTGGAGTCGATTCCTTTGTAGTAGATTCAGTCTTCTTCCTTTTCTTCTTTGCTCTTTCCTCCTTCTTTTCTGCTTTCCTCTTTGCTTTGCTCTGTCTTCTTTGAGCACTCTCCAATCTTTCAGATAACATCTTGTTGTTCGCTTCAAGTTCAACAATCTTTAACTTGGCTTGAAGAATTTCATTTCTTTGATCAGCAAGTTTCTCTATTGAGGCTTCAAGTTTGCTGCGGGTATCATTGTGCTCGGCAAGTAGAGTCTTCTGCTGAGAGACAAGGGAGCCATTTATCTCTGACAGATTGAATACTCGTTCAGTTCTATCTTGCAACAGATTTTTCATATCATTGTATACAGATGTCTTGGTCCTGATAACATCCTCTTCCTGATTGGACTTATGTATATGCTTCGTAAGCTCCTTGGTGGATTGTTTGAATAAATCCATAATGGAATGAGAGAAATCAACCAAATCACCACGACTAGCAGCTTCTTTCTGATTATAGTCTAATCCTTCTTCAAACAGATGGAAGTCATAGATGCTGTTGAAGATGATAGGCTTATCAACGAAAATCGGTGCAGCAAAGACTTTGGGATTTTTGAGAAACAGAGAAGAGTCAAAATCCACATTCTCTAAGTCAGCATCCTCGATCTGTACATTATCAACAAACGAACGGCAACTCATCATCAGAAATAATTATCGGCAACGGAGAAGATGGAAGAGGAGTGGAGGTAATGAAAGAACTTGATGGAGTACAGGATCCTCATCGGCAACAACAATAGCATCGGCAGAGATAGCATCGGCAACAAAAAGATCAGCAGGGACGAAGGTTGAGACAATATCGGCAGGTCTAGGATAAACAATCTCCAGAGGATATTGGGGATGGACAATGATATCCCTATCTCTTGACAGATAAAATATGCCGTTGTCTTCCAAAGATAGCAACAGAGCTAGCTGAAACACCATACAAGCAATGCCTTCCAATATCATAATCACCAATCTAGCATTCATCAGCTTAGAAGTGTAAACCAGGTGATCGGCACGCTGACGAGGATGAAACATCGGCAGAGTAATGGCAAGTACAACAGATTTGACTAAGTGCACAAGGCCACGAGCGTTGATATGCCGATATTCCATAATTTCTCTAAGCTCATCGTTTATCATAGAGCATCTCCTCATCCAACCATTTGAAGTGATGCACACTTGTTTTGGAGATAGACCAGGGAGAACGACCTTACCACCGATCCTCAGATTACCAGGTAGTAGACATCGAGGTTCATAGACAATTTTCTGCTTCAGTCTAGAAATCCAAGGAGTTTTTCCCTTAGTACGAATACGGTCATCTTTGATCCATGGAAGGAAGATGGGTCTGTCACTGGTTGATGAGCCAGAAGAAAATGGATGCTTGGTGAAATGAGGGTGGTCTTTGCCAAATGGAAGTGGACACCTTTGGAGGGTATATTTGAATGATAGCCTCGGATGAACATTAAAGAGAGGCTGTCCAAAGCTGTTGGAAGGGATAGAAGCATTGGTAGTGTACCAGTTGGAGCACATCATATCTTTCCCATTCTGAAAATAATCATAGTTGGCAGGTGGAGAAGTATCAACAGCATCAGCATTTACGAAAGCTTGTTCTCCCACCTCCATATAATCAGCAGGATCAGTCTCATCGACATGATTTCCATTGGCACGAACAGCAGTTGGAGCAGGTAGAGGAAGGGGGACAGTAGCCGGCAAGCAAATCAATGGCTGAATAAAAACTTCCTCAAATTGTAAGCTTGCAGCTATATCAACATCAAGATCAGTAGTCCTTTCATCAGTACCTCCTCCCAACTCAACAATCTCCTTGATTCGAGTAGGTTCAACAATTAGCAATTCAGGAGTTACAGTGACTAACTGAGTGTCTGTAGTTTGCTCAGCAAGATGAGTGTCTGCAGTTTTCTCATCAGTCACTTGTTCAGTATAAGCTCCTCCTGAAACAGATACATCAACTACATCATCCAATGGTTCAATGGTTGAGTGTCCACAGTTTTCCTCAACAGGAGTAGTTTGGTCAGCAGATACTTCAATCAGAGGTTGAGTGTCAGTAGTTTTCTCAACTTGAAATTCCACAACCCCTTTAACAGTTTCATCGGCATGAACTTCAGTACTACTTTCACTCACCACTACAGATTCTGCAAAGGCTTCAGCAGAAGAGGGAGCTTTAGCCATGATAGATCTTATCGGCATCTTGTCACTGTCGGTTGTTTGAGAAGTTGAAGGAGAGACATCGGCAACTTTATGAGCACAAACCAATTCTCCAAGTAAGTCAGCACCATCATAGTCATCATCATCACTATCAGCAGAATCTCTGTCGGCATCAGCATCAACACTTTTATCGGCAACATTTTCACCATCAGCATCAGACAGAGTCCTGCTGCTGCTAGGCGAAGGAGCATGTGTAACTTGATCGGCAAGATCTTCGGCAACCTGACGATCGGCATCTTGCTTCATCAGAAATTCGTTTGACTGTTCAATTAAAGCCAAAGTGACCTTCTTTACTGATCTATGGAAATGAGCATTGAGAGGACTATCAGCAGGAGCCTCATCATCATTGTACGTCAGCGGTCTTCATCATTTTTAGTCTGCCAATCTGATAAGGATCAAATTCAGTGAATTCGGAGAGCTGATTGAAAGTTCTGGCATAAATGATCCACACATCTTGAACCATCAAGTCTTGTCTAATTCGATCTTGAAAAGATAGACTTGGTTCCAATGAAGTGGTAGATAGTCAAAATAACGACCAAAATTCAGCTTCAGTTCAGCTTCTTTCAACTGCTTGAACTTAGAGAGAGGGGAAGAACTTCTCATTCCACATATCAGTGCGAATGTTCAAACTTCGGTAGTCAACATAATCAGAAGTTTTTCCAGATGGCACAGAGTCCTTCATTTCTTCATGAAACTGAAGAAGACGACGAATGAAAGGAGGCAGATGATCAATCGGAAAGACCCATTTCTTGTTCAAGACCTTGTTAGTGAAGGACCAAGGGTTCTTGTAGAAGGTGTGGAAGGTGGGATTTCTGATGGGAGCACATTTCCTTGAAGTCTGAGACTTGAGATTTTCAATAACATCTTCAATACTTTTGCCACCAGCAAAGTCATCGGTAAATTCTTCATCAGGAATTTCAACTTTGACAGAAGGATCGGCAGTGAGGGAAGCACCGGAAAGATGAGAAGGAGCAAATCTAATCAACTTTGCTCTAGGATCAGCAGAATCAATGGGAGCAGAAGGAACTTCGTCGGCAACAAGGCTTTGGCTTCTTCATCGGCAAGGCCATCTTATCAGCAACTTGAGTAGACTTCTTCATCGGCAAGTCTGGTTCGTCGGCAACCTTTGTCTTCTTTGACACCACTTTATCAGCAACCTTCACCAATTTCCTTTTCTTTGGAGCACCAGGAGTAGAATCGGCAAGAATTCTATCTTTTGAAGGAGCAGGAGTAGAGACTGCAGATTGGGAAGCAACTAAAGAAATTGTCTTAGCTCTTTTCTTCTTTGGAGCGTCAGCAGGTGCTGGTGCAGGTGCAACAATACTAGAAGCCTTCTTTTCAATTCTCTTCCAATCTTTAGCATCAAAGGATTTAATCTGCCGAAGGCAATGCTGGATGAAGAACGGTCTGCATTGACTATGACGGAATTTCTTCTCAAAATCATACTGATCAAGAATAATGACATCTTTCCCAGGATTGGTTTTTTCTTCAGTCTATCAGAAGACCATTTGTCAGCAGTCAGTAGCAATGATCTGGAATATATAAGCACACCAGTTGAACTCAATCTGCAGAACAATGGCGGCCATGGCTTCAAACTGCACATCAGTTACATTGCTATGAGATCCAGATCGGCAAATGAGACATCTATCCACTATCTCAGCAAGAGCATAGTATCGGCAAGGATAATGAATCTTCAGATGACTGGCACCACTTAGTCTTGGACCAGCTCCTCTCATAAGATTCCATGCCTTGTCCAATTCCTCATCATCAACAAGAGCACTCAACCCTTCATTCCCAAGAGAGGGAAAAACTTCAGAAATAGAAGAGGGAGTAAGAGAAATTTGCACGCCCAAGACTGTAGAGTTGACGGAGACGATGATTGAGGGAGTTAACCGGAGAACGGACAACTGAGGAGTTGGAGAAGAACTCTTTAACCAGATCCACGAACACAAAATCAACTCCAGATGGAGTAACGAAAGAGTTGAGCAAAGACACAATAAGAAGATTCTTCAAGAAAACCCCATCGGCTTCGTCATTGAAGTAGCCGGAGTCGACATAACCTCCGTAGATATCTTTTTCGCCGGACATTTTCTGCAAGTTACTCAAAAATCTCACAATGTTAGAAACAAAGACAAATCAAAACAAGGATGATTAGAAATGAGCAGAGTATAAACATTAACAATTACCAGATTATGAAGATAAAGGCAAATAGGAATTGAATCTAAGTAATCGGTAAGAGGAGTGAGAGAGAAAGAGCAGTAAAAATGGCGGAGAAAGCTTGAAAGATTTTGAAAGGGCGTTATATATGTTATGGGGGGAGAGAGAGAATATGAGAAGGCAAGAATAATGAGAAGTAACTGTACCTATAATCTCGGAGAACGCGCGCACGCAAAATTTAATGCGCACACAAAACGGTGAGAAATGAACAGTTAAAAGAAATAGGGAGAAGGGGTAAATTAGTCAAAAGATAAAAGGTGATGATGACCAGTTACCTTGCTGATGTATCGCATTAAATGGGATACATCATGACACGGTTTTGGGTAAGAAAGGTACACACACGTGTCAGGGAGTTGGTGTGACCGATGTGTACCTTTGATTTGATTGCTAACGTCATGTGTCAGGAATCTTATCTTTTTGCAGAGACGTGCTGATTTGATGCTTTTTACAAATCAGCAAGATAGTTTGGATCGGCAAGATATGATGATCGGTATGATGTTGTCAGTAATATTTTGTCGGCAATATAATTTGGTCGGCACGATTTTCACACCTGCTGATAAGATCGGCAAGATTAGCACAATCGGCAGAGTTAGCACAGTTTTAACCATAGAAATCAATCATACCTAGTTCACCTCTTAGGAATTCAAATCTTTTCTGGTCTAAGGGCTTTGTCAGTATGTCTGCTCTTTGGTAATCGGTATGAACTTTGAGCAGCACCACGTTTCCCTTTGATCGGCAACTTGTTGCATGTTGAGAATAAAGTTGATCGGCAACTTGTTTACTGGTCTGCTGATTTGCTTCTTCTTGCTGGTTTGCCTTGTTGAAGAGATGTAATACACCTGTGCAGGTCACAAAGAATCCTAAGGGTACCTAAATAGGTTCTAATAAAATTGGGGGATCCTAATTGTAGACATGATTTGGGATTAAGTAATTCTAGTGTCTAGGAATCTATTTGAGCAACAACATCGATAGCTCTGGTTAACATGAAAAAGTGATCATGGCCTTGATATCGGTGAGAAATCGCTCATAATTACATCGATGGCTCTGGCCCATGATCATATACCTTGACATCAGATTAGACCGATGGGAAAGATGATGACATCAAGGCCTTGACATCGATCGATTGATCTAGTTAATACGGAAAAGATGATCATGGCCCATGTAACGACCCAAACTTTCCAATAATAATAATAATCCATAAACCAGGAAATCCCAAACATCAAACATAATTCAAATCCAACGTTCATAAGCAACGGCTAGTATAATCTAACCAAAATTCAAAATAGTGCGGAAGCATAACTGTAATTCAAACTTAACGGCTAGTACATCCACTAGCTTATTCAACTAAACATTAAAGTAATAACTTCGATCTCTTAATTGCGCCGCCACCCTCGCGACAATCCCTTCTCCTATTCTTTACCTGGGAGGGAAAAATAATGAAAGGGGTGAGCGAACAATGCTCAGTAAGTTTCATACGGGATCTCTCCGGGTACTAAGAAGAGATAACCGAAAGAACGGAGTCAAACAAATATTCTCAATGAAAGGCTATACATCAATAACTTAACTGTACGTATTCAAACTACAGTTATAATACTTAAAGAGATTATGGCCCTATCACAAGTTCGTCAATTCCACAGTTATATTACCTTTTCAGGGTGTTACACCTTTTCAGGGTGTTAAGAGACCTTACACCTTTTCAGGGTGCTCCCTTATTGAGGTCGATCATGATCTTTTAGCTATTTCATAGCATGCCTGTGATTAATTCTTTTCAATCAAACTAAACAATTTCATTTAGTACTTTTCAATTAGACTAGTTTTTGCTAAGCCCTTTTCAATTAGACAAAGCTAACTGCACCTGTTTCAATTAGATACAACAATATTTCACATAGTGTTCAAGGTACAAGAACACATAATACAATTTCAATTCACTTTAGATACCCATTGAACAATACATATCAAGGGTAAGATAATTCAAAAGACGTTCATGTCATAAGAGTTCAAATACCACCGGCCACTTGGTAGTTAGACTTAGAAAGAATAATGATGATCCTATTTCAAATGATGAATCTCAAAAGACTTAGGAACGTAATCCCTTACCATGGCTTGCGTTAATCCTTCTTGCAAAACCACGCGCACGTATCTACAATCATGCGAAATAACTTTCTTAGACAAAAGTACACTATTTACTTCCGTCACCAAAATACTTTACTTTCTCTTATTATTAACCTGCGAGTTATTCTCTTTAACTCCTTTTAAGGTTAATACACGTTCTAGGGTTTCACAATTTCCCCAATTAAATTTATTACCAAACTACCCTTTTAGGTTTACCAAATTATCCCTAGGGTTTACTATTATCAATTCCCAATTCTAAATTCAAACTATGCAATTACACACACTAAAACACTTATTCACAGCACATACAAAACACACACACACACACACACTGTTTACACACATAACACACACGGCACACACTAACACATGCACACACACACACATGGCAGCACCTACACGCACACACAACACACACACACCAGCACAAACACACGCACACAACACAGCACGCACGCACACACACAAGCAATATTCATCATCTTCTTCCTCTTCTTAAACCATATTAATCAAACCCTAGATGATTAATCATTATTCCTTAAGGTTCTTAAATCATAATTCCCAACGATTAATGGAGAAGAGAAGGTTTAAGGTTTCTAGCTTTTATCTTCGATGAACACGACCTTCTTCTTTCTTTCTCCTCTTCCGAGCTCTCTTTCTCTCTCTCGGTTTCTCCCTTCTTTCTTTCTCTGCGTTGCCCTCTCTCTCTCTCTCTACCGTCAGTTCTCTCTTTTCTCCCGTTCTTTCTCTTTTCTTTTGATACATAATAAGGAGGTTATGGATTTAGGAGAGATTATATATTATAGGGTTTTCAATTCTCTAACTAAAAAGGATTCCTTTTCCTCTTAAATAATGACTCGGGCTTTTCTGCTTTGGCCCAATTACTAAACCCAATACTTTTATTAATGGCTTGGCCCAAATAATAATTAAAGGGTTAAAAGAAAATAAATAATTAGGGGAAAATTTCGGTTATTACAACCCTGGCATCAGATTGGGCGGTGACAACCTCAATATGAAGGAGATGATCATGACCCTGACATCGGATCAGACAGCTGATATCCCGACTGTCACCCATTGGCCCCTAACATACGCTACTCTCACCATTCTACAACTATCGGGTGTTTCTCCTCTACAACTACCAGTCACCACCATAAGAGAAAGAACAACTTAAAAAACAGCTATACTTTCATTAACAAAATAGTGAAAGCTAACACAACTATCGGATTTGAAACCGTTGCAACAACCGTCGGATTTGGAACAGTTGCAACTAGGATAAAGCTGTTGTTATGCTCCACGTGATACAACAGTTTAAACCTGTTCTCCCATTACAAAAATTCTAACTCTCATGTAAACCAGAAATATAACTCATAATACAGGTAAAGAGACAACATGTTCACTAAAAGGATAAAAGATAATACAAAGAGAAAGAGGAGAATTGAAATTACTACACTTTCCTGTTTTTACCGTGCAAAATGACTATACCGGCAATGGAAAGTACAAGTAAAGAACAATATAAGAATGATATAGCAAGTAAAGTAACCGAACATAATTTTTTACTTATTTTCTTATATCCAATAAATATCAAACTACTGGAAATTCATGACCTGCAAATTATATTTGTATTTTCATTAAACAAAAAAAATAAAGAAGAGCATAGATACCCAAGATTATGCAAAAATATCGGAAAGCAATTACACAAGCAAGTGATGATAATGTCAACAAAAAAAGGACAACCTGAAAGATCTAACAAAGAAACTACCAAACTGCTAAAATATCAGAAAAAAATAGCCAAGATTAGGCAACAATATATGGCTAACAGTAGTGCAGCTTGTCTATCATCACAAGGAGGGGGTCAACTTAGGTACATACTCCCTCCGTCCCAAAATGCTCTTCGCGTTTGACTATTCAAACTTTTTAAGGATATGAACATTTGTTTTACCGGCCATGTTTTGTTTATGCACTTTTAAGCCTAAATTGTAGAATGGGAAGAACTTTTTGGGACAATGAGAAATGACAAATATGAAGATCATTTTGGGACGGAGGGAGTAAATGATAAAACATACCCGAAAGATTTAAAAAAAAACTGGGTAAGGAAATTGAGAGAGCAATTCAAGAAGCAAAAAAGAGAAGACCCATGTTTAGGCAAGTATATGGTCTATTATAATGTAATGTACTTGGAAAAAACCCGGGGGGTGGGGGTGGGTGTTGAGAACGGAGAGAGTGTAAATAATCCTAATACCACCACATTTTCAAGCAACGGTAAAAGTATGGCAAGCAATTTTTTCGACGACAACTACATCAAGCAAAAATCGAAGTAAACACACCAGATAACTACTCATAATCAGCAGCTTAAAGCAAAAAAATTCCAACCATCACAGTAACGATACACATTACATTGATCTCACTAGTAGTTACTCCCTCCTTCCCAAAAAGAATGCCCGAATCAATTTCGGGCATTCATTTTGGGACAGAGGTAGTATATACTAGGCTTGAACACACCATGTAATTATTTTCATCACTACACTAGGATTTGAATGAATGAAGCTCAACCTCAAAAAAGCTTACCACAATCTTATGAAGTAAATTCACACTATCGTAAATCCGTGTTCACCAGAACAGACCTCGAAAAAGAATGTTAGATATTCAAGTAATACCTTAGTTGCAGTGGACACGGAAATTTCTAGATACTCCAATAATCGCAGGTGTGGTGAAACAAGCTTTTCTACTCAAGGTACCATGTCAAATACTTGCAAGAGTGCAAATAAGATACACAGGTGTAGTGGTTAGAAATGTTACCTTGGTGCATCACAGGTGATTGAGAATGAGGTTAGAAACAAAATACTCCTCCCGTCCCAAAACAAACGTCACGTTTGACTTGTCAACGTTTTTAAGGAGTGTGTTTTACTTGTTTGTATAGTGATTGTACCATGGTAAAAACGCACTAAGATTGTTTCTGTTTCCTTATTTAGAAATGCGACATTTATTATCGGACGGATGGATGGAATAGCGAAGCTAACGTAACAACAAAACTTGGAACCCTCATGAGTCATTTTCACTGAGTGTTTGAGTTGCAACTAAACCACCAA
The DNA here is from genome assembly GCA_026119855.1 of Campanula takesimana. Lineage (NCBI taxonomy): Eukaryota > Viridiplantae > Streptophyta > Magnoliopsida > Asterales > Campanulaceae > Campanula > Campanula takesimana. Next base: position 252,424 of record JAOWBW010000849.1, read on the forward strand.
ATAACCAAACAAACTTCAAAATAATGGTAAAATCATGACCTGCAAATTGTGTTTGTAATTTCTATTCACAAGAGCTAGAGAGAGAGAGAGAGAGAGAGAGAGAGAGAGTAGAAACCCAAGATTAGGCAAAAATATCATAAAGAAACAACAACAAGAAAGTCAAAACCAGATAATGTTTAAAAACGGACAGACTGAAAGGTCTAGCAAAGAAGCCACCAAACTGCCAAAATATCTTAAAGAAACAGCAAGGGCTGAGGACGAAACAATGATCCAAGGGACGATGTGAAATAACACAGAATCTGGAGAAGGAATTTGAGAGAGCAATTCGAGAAGCCAAAAATACCAAATATTAGGCAAGAATATGGCCAATAGTGCAACTGGTCTATCATCACACGGGACAGGTTAACTTACACAGAACATATACGAAAATTGGGGAACTGGAAAAGGAAGATGAGAAGAACAATTCAAGAAAAAAAAAAAAAGACAGGCAAGAATATGGCCAATAACGTACCTCATAACTTGTTCAACAACTCAGAATTGGAACCCAGTTGGGGGGGGGGGGGGGATGGAGAGAGTCTTATCAGTCTTACCTCCACAAATAATGTTCAAGCAATTTGTTCAACAACAACTAGATCAACCAAGGATCAAAGTGATACTGTTGAGCAAGTACTACACCAGAAAACTGCTCGTAATCAGCAGCTCATTATCAGAATATAGGCGAAAACTTCCAACCATCATGGTAAAGATACAAATTACATTGATCTCACTATTTATACACTAGGTTTGAACACACCATATATTTCATCATTACACGGTCAAATTCGCACCAACAAAAGGATGTGACTGACAAAAACTCAACCTCAAAAAAGCTTACCACAATCTTATGAAGTAAATCACACTACCAGAATCCGTCACCAACAACTATACACCGACAACAATATATATGAGGGCAAGTTGTGGATTTTTCCGGTCATATAAATACTACAGAGCCAGTTTTTACTGCGAAAAGGTACCAATCACCAGAACAAACCTCAAAAAAGAATGTTTGAGCATTCGGGTATTACCTTAATTGCATAGAAAAGGAGAGTGGAGCTCCGTGTGAAAGAGAGACATATCTGAGTTCATGAACTTGCATTAAGAACCCTCAGATTGTTGTCAGAGACGGAACCTCTCCTCCAACGGCTCATGAGACAGATCCCAATGCCTTTAAATAGGATCTGTTATTCTTTGCTCGAGGCTAAAATGGTCATTACCCCTCTAATCTTAGAGACGCATCAATCATTCTATCACTCTCGCACGCCATCAAAGCTTTAGTATTCAGTTCTCGACCAAATCTCCATATATAATTCAGACCAACAAGAAGTTCCGTAATTGTTTCTTCCGTTTTTTCCTGATTTGCATAATAAAGGGTTTGCACGAGAAGGACATTTGTTCTAGATTGAAAATTCTGGTGTTCAAGACTTCTTTCAGATTGCCATCTTATCATGTTATGAGCGAGAGGAGCTAACCATTCTAAAATCCCCGACATTGCATCGGTCCACTCTCCTGCAAGAACTGTATCATATATGGATGAAGCCAAGCTTTTAGTATATGGTTTTAGCCTCGCCCTGAGAGAATTTTTCACACTAGCGGGTAACATATTATAAAGATCGTCTCTTGCATCGTGACCAATCAAATGCGGAGATGCCACAAGCTTCTCGAGTACAATAATCACATTCGCGTAGTGCAAAGCCAAAGCAGCAGCACCAAGACTTTCAGGGGGAGCTTTGAAAATTCTCTGTTTCAAACTCGAATTTGAATGATCGCCTTGAAGTAAGTTGACCCGAGTATGAAAGTCAACACCCGACTCTTCTATTTCACTGATAGTTGTAGAAGAAACGGGATTTGAACTATCTTCACCAATCATGTGTCTTTTAATTGGTTCCACAGCACTCAACCGGTTAGGTGTGACGCTCTTTCCATGAAGAGATGTTGACTTATCACGAGTCTTCCAAAACCTTAGACCAGTTTTAGCGGGTTTAGGTAGTGGGCCCGACTTCGAAGTTGAGTTCCCAATAGGACCAGAATGGAAGTTCACTGTCTTACTCCTCTTAGAAATAGAGCTCGATTGCGCAGTTGAATTACCAAGAGGACCAGAGTAGAAACTATTTGTCATATTAGTCCGTGCCAATGGGCCAGATTGAGTAACCACGTTCCCCAATGGTCCAGAAGAAAACCTGATAATCCTATTATTCTCCGATGGGTGAACTGAAGATTGTAATATTGAAGAAACGGACTGACTTCGATAAATAAAATCAGAATCCATGATTCTCGAGTCTTCAATTCCAGGGGGTAGCACATGACTAATTCCAAAAACATGTCCAATCCTACCAAATATAGTGAAAACAGATCTTGCCAACAGAAGTACCGTGTAATCATAAGTCCTATTCCAAAGCGAAATATCTTTCAGACGTTTCACTTCGTGCTTCTTCCATGCAGCCTTCTTCTCATATTCAACCAAAACTATACTATCCTGATCCTCATTACTCTTCATTCTCCTCAGTATTTGTTCAAGCTCCGTAAGAGTTTCCATTTCTTGATACAAATTTGCATTGACCAAAATAAACTGTTCCATTTTCTTCACTTTTCTACTCATCTTCTTCCATGAAAACTGCCACCCATAATGGTCCGCCCCAATCTTTGTCAGTTCATCAAATTCATGCTCAAAACATCTCACAAGGGGATCGCTGCAATTTTTTGCAAGCCTGCTAACAGCCCTTGCCACATTCTCCAAATTTTGTAGCATCTCCGTACAAATTAAATCTACAATCCGATCATCATTATCTGACACAAGTTTCTTGATACCCACTGAACTAGCAATCTCCTCTCTCAATTTAATAATCTGGTTATCACTCAGGGAATTCCATTGATGGACCAGCTTAGACATTAAGCTAGCTACTTCAAACGCCAATACTCCAATTCGCACCTTTTCCCCAACCCCATCGTGTTTCTTTGAATTTTTCCACAGACTACGAAACCATGACTCAGCGACCATCTCTTCTCAAAAGAAAATTTTGAGATGAGAATCTCTTAGCCAACCCCAGAAGCAGATTTCTACCAGTCTGAGTCAAAAACAACATAACAACAATTAGTAGGCTTTCTATAGTCACATCAGCAAAATACTCAACCTTTACATGTTATAACTACTTCAAACAAGAAGTATACTCCCTTCGTCCCACCTCACTTGAGACTTATTTTCATTTTGGTCCGTCCCACTTCACTTGAGACTCTCCAAAATGGTAATCTTTTTATAATTGTATATTCAATCTACCCCACCCACTCATTCTCTCTCTCTCTTCATTTTCCACCACACAATTCATTCAACCAACCTACTATTAACCCCACTCATTCTCTCTCTTCATTTTCTACCACACATTTTCTTTATTTTATTCTTTTTCCTTAGTACCTCTTAGGTCTCAAGTGTCTTACGTCTCAAGTGAGGTGGGATGGAGGGAGTAATTCATTTCCAAAAAGCTGCAGGTAGAACTAAATTAAAAAAAAAAAAAAAAAAAAAAAAACCCACATCAAGAACCACCGACTACTTTCTTTGACTGCTAATGAATAAGAAAATATGTTTGTTTTTTTTTTCTATGATAATAATAATTAATTCCTCCCACCTTACCCCATTCTTAAGATATAGTGATGTGCCTATCCCTTTCAAGACTTCCGGACTAAACCTTTTATATATTTCCCTCCTGGGAATTCCAGCTGAGAAATATTGATTCCCATCTTTTATTGCTCAAAATTCCATCTCTTAAATTGGTAAAGCAAGCTAACAAGAGTAAATCCCAAAAAGATTGTACCTTTACAAAATATTTCTTATTTGATCTCTTCCCACACCCTTCTATTGCCCAAATAATCCAAAATTCACAAAAAAAAAAAAAAAAAAAAAAAAAGGTTAACTACCAACAAGCATCAAATCCCAAAATACCCAAAACATCTATGAACAAAAAGAAAAATTAGAGCAGCTAAAATCAAAGATATACTAAACCAGTGAATGAATGTGTATATGCAAGTAAACCCTAAAACAGCAAGAACCCACAATTTTTAGTGATCACACTTATAAGCCACTCAATTACTAATAGGAACTAAGGAAGAAAAAAAGGCCCAAAAAGGTGAAACTTACAAATAATTTTGTAGAGAGAGAGATTGAGCTGTGAATCTTTCCAGCAGAATCGGGCACGAATCACGAGATGGGTGTTTCTAGAGAGGACAGTCTGTGAGAGGAAAGAGGGGAGGAAGTTGCAGTGGAGCAAACACTTGAGAGAGTTCACATGGAGAGAGAGAAAGAAAAAGAAAGGATGAAGACTTGAGAGAGAGAGAGAGAGAGATTAGCCGGAATTTTGGAGAGAGAAATTGAAACCGAGTGAAAAATTAAGCAACATTAATATGACTACTTTCTCTTATTTGCTCCATTACCCCCTTTGTTTCCAACGGATGGCTTTTTTAAGTCCCTTATAGTTTTTGTATATGATATGGAACCCCTTTGAGAATATAAGTTGTTGTCACGATCAAGCAATGCCTCCCTTGGTGGCGGCAGTGGCGGATCTAGTACATTTTGTAAGTGGTTTCGCAAATTATACTATGAAATTTATAATGTAAATTTGAAAAGAAAAAGGCTTGTCACAAGACTCGAACATCCGACCACAAGGTAAATAGTCTAAGACTTTACCGCTAAACAAGATGAATTGTTTAATTAAGTGGGTTCAATTGCAACCATGTAAGACTATGAGCAATGGTTTCATACACCAAAAAAATTCAACACCCACTTTTAACACTTTATCCTATCCACCTCATCTTTCATACACCCCTTTCATACAACCCCCCTACAATGGTTAGTTGAAAAAAAAAAATTCATCTCCCTCCCACTCATCATTCTATACCCCACTACTTTATATTATTTTTATTTTTTTATATATTCTTTATTTTTATGATTAGTAAAAAATAATAATTATTATTATTATTTATAATTAAAATAATATTTTACACTAAATTAATTTTTTTTTTGAGTGTTGAAAGGATTATTATTGAGATCCATTTCACTCAAAAGATGATGAATTTTTTTAAGTGTAGGCTAAAATGGAAAATGATAAATGAGAAAAGAGAGATTTTTTTTTTTGTCTAAATCTAATGAAACTTGTATCATTTTATAGGGAAAAAAATAATGAATTTTGGCCAAAAAAAAATAAAAAAAATTCTAGGTGATAATTCAGCTAAAAAAAATGAAATAAAAAAATAAATTCGAAAATAAAACGGACCAACCACGTTTAGACACGTGGCAAACAAAGGGAAAAACAAAAAAAAAACCGTCTGGGCGGTACCACACGCGCCCTGTCGGGCCGTGTGGTACACGCGCCTGACGCCTCACGAATGGTAGCCCGCCACGTGTTTTTGCTGGAGCTTTTCAACAAATTTCAACCGGTATGAAAGATTTCATACCCAAAATTCAACCCCCACTTTTCATACACCCCCCACAATGGTTTCATACACCTCCCTCCATTTTCATACACCATTTCATACCCCCATTGTGGGTAGTCTAACAAGACATAACTCCGCTGCCTAGTAGTGGATGACCAAGATTTATTAAGCTCCAAAACATAAAAGCTTACAATTGTCCACTATGTGCACGTGTGATGTGGCTTGATGTTAAGAGCATCCACAATGGTAATACCTATTATGATTTCTATTATATGCCATATAAGTGCCACATCATAAAAAAGACAATATCATCTATTTCTATTTTTTCTCCACAATGGTTAGTAGCAGAAAAACAAAAAAAAAAATCAAAAAGCAAAAGAAAAACGGTTAAAGAGAGAGATAGAAAGGGATTTAATTTGGTTGTGGGCTCCACACAACACATAATAATGGTGTCTATGTAGAGGAGTCATTTTTATCTTTGAAGAACGATACACACGCCCACAATGGGGAGGAGAAAAAAAAAGTGGGGATCAACACTTATAAAACGTATTATTGTGGATGCCCTAAGAGCAAGTTAATACACGTAGGGACATTCACCACAAGGGTTTAGGTTCTTACCGCTACTCTTTATTGGCACCCGTCTATGTAGGTGTGCTCAACTATTATATTCATAGTTGAGTGTTAAGAAAGTATATCATTGACGAGACCGATAGAATGTAAATCTATATATATTAAAAGTCGACGCGGAGGTATACAAATTCGCCATGTGGACAGTTTAGACAAAGAATATTTTTGGTGAAGCCATGTCATCACCATTCTTATTGATAAGTGGCTCTTGATATTCTTATTATTAGCTAATAATATTAGTTAATAATACTCCCTCCGGTCCAAAATAACTGTCACTTTTGGACCAAAATTTTGGTCCAAAATACTTGTCACTTTTGAGCTAAATGTCTCTTTTATCCTTGCATTGAAACTTGTTTTCTTTTATTAATTATCTTAGTGTGAGACATTAATGTAAGAAAGTTGCACACTTAATAGGGGTAAAGTTGGAACTTTTGTCACTAAGTCATGATAATTATTACATTTCTTAAGAGTTGTGCAACTTTTGTCACTAAGTCATGATAATTATTACATTTTTTAAGAGTTGTGCAAATGCAAAAAAAGACAGTTATTTTGGACCGGAAGGAGTAATAGTTATTATATAAGTTAACTATTACTATTAATAGTATTAGTAAACTATAATAGTTATTGCATAAGTTAACTATTAATATTAATAGTATTAGTTTACTATAATAGTTACTATATAAGTTAACTATTACTATTAATAGTATTAGTTAACCATAATAGTTACTATATAGGTTAACTGTTACTATTGACAATAATAGTTAATTACAATAGTTACTATATATATTAAGTTTTACAATTAACAATATTAGTTAATTATAATAGTTATTATATAAGTTAATAATTATTATTTTTTTAAGAAATTAACTATTACTATTAATAATATTAGTAAATCATAATAGTTACTTTCTTCATTCCAAATTGAATGTCCTGTTTATACTAAAATTAATGATTTTTTTTTGAAATTTTACATTCAAATAATTTTGTACCTAAGATTTTTTTTCATATATTATTATATGCATTCATTTAAATGCAACGGTTACTAAAATATGAAGAGTCTCAAAAAAAAAAATTATATTAAAAATAATTATGATAAAGTGTCTTTAACTTCTACGGTATAAGAAATGAAAAGTCATAATTTGAAATGTAAAGTCACAAAAAATAATTTTTTGATTTGTTACTTAAAACAAATGAAAAGTCTTCAAACAATTTATTTTGTTTAACTAATAAATTAAAAAATTTATGTTGATGCAACTCTAATCCTGCAAACAAAGGAAAAGTCACAAAAAACATTAATCTTGATTTTAAATCTAAAGTTAGAAAATGATTTACTCTTTAATTTATCCCCCAAAATAAAAAATAATTTACAATGTAATTGATTATTTACATGTCTTCTTTTTTAGTTGTATTTTTGAGATACTTAAAAATTATTTTTCTTTAATCATAATAAAATATACTCCATTTGACTAACTAAATAAACGACAAATTGTAAATAAATTTTCGTGCGTAGCACGGGGTTTTTCCTAGTACTTTTATAAAGACATATGATATCAAAATCAGTGATCATTAATTAGATAAAATGGGAGATCAAGTCTAAAACATAGTTATGAGTTTAACGTTGTATCAGTACTTTCAATTGATTAGGAAGATTATATCACAGAGTGCATGTATTGTACAATGTAAGAAAATCTCTAATTTTTATTTTAGTGTTATGTCATATAGTAGTAATATTTATGACAGTTTGTCGTGATTTGCATAATGTAGTAGGGTGTAAATGGTTCGGTTTGGTGTTATTTACGGACCAAACCACTAGTAATCGGTTTGTGAAAATTCCAAACTGAACCGAACCATGGAAAATCACAAACCAAACCAAACCAAACCGCTATGATTTGGTTTGGTTCAAACCGCGGTTTAATTACGTGGTTCAAACCGCGGTTCAAATCATGATTCAAACCGCAACTCATTATTACATTTGTTTTAATTTTCTTTGATCACGAAGGAAGTGCGAAAGATGTGGGTCTTTAAGAGGAAAGTCGGATGACGAGAGAGACTAGACGAAGAGAGAGGCCGAAGGAAAAAAAACACTTTATAATATAAATCGTGGAGAGAAATTGGTAATTTATGTATCGCAAATTGCAATGAAGATAACAAACGATGAAATTAATATTAAATAAAATACAAAATGGGAGTTAGAATTAGTATATGTAATGATCTAATAATAAATTTTAATAAATATACAAAAATATTAAATAAGATGTGAAACTGGGGTTAGGATTAGTTTATGTAATGTGGTTTGGTCTGGCAGTTCGGCTTGGTGGTTCGGTCTCGCGGTCTCAAACCGCGGTTCGGTTTGGTTTGGTCTGGGAAGGTCAAACTTCAAACCGAACCGAAGCATGTAGTTTGCCAATATTTGAGAATGAACCGAACCTTTGGTGCTTGAAAACCAAACCAAACCGCATGGTTTGGTTCGGTTCGGTCTCAAACTGCGGTTTGAACCGAACCACTTACACCCCTATGATGTAGGTGAAAAATCAATGATTTTCAATTTTCCTACAATAATGACAACCTTATGCTAGCGCACGCATGCACACATACTTACAATTACAAAGAGAAAAACTATTTCTTATAAATGTATTTATTAGAATATTGTATGTTATTGTTTTTTTAATCATACTTGTGTCATATCCATCAAATTAACTTTTCAAAAATTAGAAAAAAATGTGTCTTGGCTTTGTTTCATAGATGGTAAAACCTCCAATAATAATATTGCTAATGAGAATTTAATTTCCCTCAATAATTAGAGAAAAAACAAATAACGAAAAATGTGATAGAATGAATGAAACTAAAAGTTTTTTTTTTTGGGGGGGGGGGGGGGGGGGGTGATTTAGTAATAAAATTTCAAATGAGTGGGGATGATAGAAAATGTAAAAGTTGTGGGGTTGAAAGTAGAAAAAAAGAAGAGGGAATGATATGCATGACACCTCAACAATCATTAAAGGACCACGCGGAAACACATCTCCTTTTACTCTTTGACCTCCCCACGACCAAAACTCTCCCTTTATTTTCCCCATTTTCTTCGGATAATTTCGTACGGGCAAAGCTAGGGCACAAAATGATTTTACATATAAAATGAGGTGATGATATTTTATTGTTGCATCGATAATGGACCCGGCACACTCTAATTAAAAACATTAATAAAATTATGACACATCATTTTGTAAGCCCAATTTTGTGACACTTTTTGTGACTTTATATTTACCCATTTCGTACTTGTACAAGTACTTAGTGGGTAGTCCCACTCCCTGCTACATACACGAAAAATTAATTTATTGATTTTTTTATATTTTATTTTTATATTTAATATTTTATCTTATTATTTTATTTTTTTTTGAAAAGTCACTTATTATAAGTATTAGTTAATACTTATATTCATCATACCCCATCATTTAACTCCACTTATTATCTCTTTTCATTTTTCACAACTCAATTTATTCAACCAACACTACTATTTACCCCCACTCATTCTCTCTCTTCATTTTCTACCACACATATCACTTTATCTTAGTTATTGTGTCCACTGCTCTAATCCTACTTGTGCTAGGATGGAAGGAGTATAAAAAACTTTCACTTTTAAATTTTAAAATTTAAAATGGAACAACCAAAATGTATACTCCCTCCGTCCCATTGAGAGTGAGACTAGAGGAGTGGGCACGATATTTAAGATAAAGTGATATATATGTGGTAGAAAATGAAGAGAGAGAATGAGTGGGGTAAATAGTGGTGTTGGTTGAATAAAATGAGTGGTGGAAAATGAAGAGAGAGAATGAGTGGGGTTAAATAGTGGGGAATGATGAATGTAAGTATATTAAAACATTTCCATTTTGGGTAGTCTCACTTTAAGTGGGACGGCCCAAAAAGGAAAGAAGTCTCACTTCTAGTGGGACGGAGGGAGTAAATTTTTAAAATTTAAATTGGACAAAGGAGGGAGTATACATTTCAATTTCCAAATGCACTCCTGCCCAATTGCACTCCGTTTGGGACTTTTTGACTGCTCTTCACCAAACTTGTTGTCAAAAAGATACTACTCGACTGTTTTTTCTAGGAAAAAAACTAGTGATAGTTATGATTTTTATTTCATCTATTTAAAAAAGGGCAATGCTGGGCTTACAAAACAAGTTTATAAAATGAAGGATACAAGATGTGGTGACGATATTTCATTCATCGATAGTGGACCCGGCATACTCTAATTAAAAACACCAATTCAATTATGCCACCTCATTTTGTAGACCATATTTTGTAACCATTTTTTGTAACTTTATTATTTCCCTTTCAAAAAACATATTTTCAGAGAGCATCGTCATTAAATGAGTGTTACTATTTCGTAATGAGCATCATCCATAATAGTAGAATTCCTTTAAATTATTAAGTAAAGAGCTCTTTCAAAAACTCTAAGTGTAAAAAGCTCTAAAGAGCTATTTCATGAAAATAAAAACCTTTCTAAAAAGCTTCCATTGTGGATGCTTAACAGTGGCACTTTATAGTGGTAATTGAATAATCGTTCACAAAATATGTAGGAGAAAATATCTATTTTAATTTTAAAAAATATTTTTATGAATAAAATAATTTAAACAATAATAATTTTAAAATTTTACTTAAAATGTATTTTTTAAAGTATTTTATTAAAATTCAATCAGAATAATAATTAAAAAATTAGTATCAACATTTCAAACCGGATGACGTATTATATGTGAAAGAAATTATGCGGCTAGGACTGTTCTGGGAACCAACCAACTGTGAGTACAACTGTGCTCACAGTTGTCAAGACAGCTGTCCTGTCAATTGGCGACGACCAGAAACTCAGAAACACAGAAACAAACGCAGCGGAATTAAAACTCAGAATAAACACTTCAGCAAGAAATAACTTGCTGGAAAACTTTCATTAATAAAAAGCGATCTTGCAGAGTACAAGTCGAATGAAAGAAAACAAAATATTAAAAGATCAAACTAATCTAAACTTCTAGATCTCACAAAAACACTCAAAACACTTAGAGTTCTTTTGAGAAGAACATCTAAGGACACAAGGACTCTCTAAGCTTCTGACTTTGGTGAATAAAAACTCAGAATCCGTAACCCTCATAAGAAGACGTTGTTTTGTATTTATAAACCCTCTTGGACGCTTCTTGATCACACGCAATCTTTAGTCAACCAATGATCTCTTCCTTGTGAGAGTCCTCCTACAAATACACTTCTAAAATAAACAAAGACTTACCAAAGATAAATATCAATATGTTAGTCAAATAAATCATAAAACTAATAAATAACTCAAATTAATCTATTCCTAAATAGTTACAACTAATTCCTAAAATAACTAAACTAATTATATACAATAATTATTATCAGAATCACAAAGATACATAAAATAAATATAGGAGTATTTCATGCTCTTTCAATCTCCCCCTATCTTTGTGGTTCTGATCAAAACATCCAAAACAATAACCTCTCCCCCTGAATTTGTACATTGGATTCTACTCCTCCTAAATACATCTTTAGAACACATTTTTCTCCCCTTGAATAAGAAGACCATATGAAGACCACTTTGACCACTTTCTCCCCATTTTTTAGAAGAACCATCAAACTCAAAGAAAGAAAAAATGTGAATATCTTCCACTCCCCCTAAATTTGAATCTCCCCAACAAAAATACCTCTAAGAGCATCATCAATCTCAACTCATATCGCATCAAAACATAATAGACTAGAGAGTTCTGCAGACTTACCGGTTGACTGTACAATTGATTGTACAGTTGACAGTCCAGTTGAGTGACCAGTTGTCCGCACAGTTGCACGAACAAGTTGCTTAGCACTAGCTGGATGCTTAACAACGAAAAAAAATGCCTGAGCTTGATCAGAGCAGCGGAAAACATCATTTTGTGTCACAATCACTCAATGTTTCTCCTGAAGTCTCGGATATATCTGCAAAAAATGTTAGAGAGAGTGCATTTGCAGAATAGGAACAAGATGAGATGAGAGAAATGTAGCTAGTAAACATGAGGAAGAAGATACACTAAACCACAATTCACAACTAGAATTGACATGGAGGAAATATCACGGGAGGACAGAGATTCTTCCTAAGAACTCGGGTAGGCCAAAGAGTAGGGAGAACCGAGTGAACTTGAAGTACCCATTTGAATTCCAAAACAAACAAGGATTTTGATTTTAAGATACAAATTTTTTCCGTGTTTTGTGATAAATTGTCCGTCCCATAATTAGAACTTGCCGAATTCAACTGAATCCATTTATCCACAATGTACCATAATTTCCACCAACTGCACAATGAAACTTGAACATCATGCCATTAGATTATCGTTAATCACATGAAAAGCATCAATCTTTAACATATAAGAACAACAATTCAATTTGCTGATGTTAATACCAAGGGAGAAAAAAAAACTTAGAAAAAATATGCCTAAACACACAAGTGAAGATTGTCTCAATTTTGGTGTGACATAGAATGATCAACTCAGTCCATGACTCGGTTTCAACTCACAAGAATTCAATGAGATTCACCTTCAATCATGTAGCCTCTAGAACACTCCCATTGAAGGCTTATGACTTATGAATCAGTTACGGGGAGGAGCTTTTCACTCTCCCAATACAGTGATACATTGAATCTCAAGTTATGTATGAATACACGTCAGCACATTGCCTAAATGAGTAGTAACTTCAAAGACTGGTGGCAGCTTGTTTTCCCCGTAACCTTAGATTGAGTGCCCACTCCATGATAAACAACACGAAGGAATTAACAAGACAATTTTCATTATCAGGTTAAGAAAGGTCTCACATTCAAGGGTCAAAACTCGGAGTCAAGGAACTGAAGAAGACCAAGTGACCACAAGAGACAATCGTGCAAGGATGAATGCAATCTACAATTTTATTTTATTTTTTTTATTTTTTGGTGTTTACTGTAATATACAATTATACAGTTATGCAGTCAGTTGTCTGCACACTTGTGCAGTCAACTGATATCACACAGTCCGAGAGAAAATCTCTCGAAATCTAAAGCCTTGGTAAATATATCAGCAAGTTGATCCGTTGTGCTTACATGTTCTAGAGTAATGATTTTTTGATCAACGAGATATCTAATAAAATGGTGCATAATATCTATGTGCTTTGTTAGGAAATATTGTACCGGATTCTTGGCAATATTCAAGGACCTTAAGCTATCACAAAATACGGTCAAGATTTCACTTCTAAGACCATAATCCTTGATTATCTAGTTTATTCTCAACAATTGAGTACAACAAGTAACAACTACCATATATTCAGTATTAGATGGTCTACGAACCAAGGACCTAACATCTTTCCTTTCAAATTTTACCACTTCCTCTTGCATGACATTGTTCCAATTATTAACTTTTATAGTTTCTGACTCATACTCATGCTCAAAATTAGCAACGAAACAACAAAAGCTTACCTGATGGTATGCGGATTGCATGCACACCAAACCGGCTAATTCCCTGTAATTTATTCTTTTTCCTCGTGTTTTCCTTCCTTCATCCACTCCCCCAATGACCTGGGAAGTAGGATGATCTCCTTGTATGCTTGCAGCATCATCATTGCTTCTGCATACCTGATCTTCAACGATTTCAGAATCTGAACCAGAATCAGCTGCGGTCTGCCATCTGTCATGTCAGTTGACTGTTCATTTTGACCGTCAGTTGTCCTCACAGTTGGTGCATCTGCAGATTCTATCGTGGATTTAGGTTCAGATTCATCATTAATCCTTTCATGCTCCCAAGTGCAACCTGAAACATCATCCTCAACACAATTGACAATAAGATCAGGAGCATTATCAAAAATTGAGTTAAAACGTGAATGATTTTCAACCAACATGTAACAATGATCAGAGGATCTTACACCTTTCAAAACACATCTGTTTGAATCATCGAAGACCTCACAGATCTTCTTATCAAACTTGACATGTAGATCATCATCACACAATTGGCTTATGCTAATTACGTTTGCCTTTAACCCATTAACATGCAAGACATTATGCAAGCTAGGCAAACCATTAACATTCAGCGTACCTTTGCCAATTACCTCACCTTGAGCACCTCCACCAAAATCGACTTTTCCACCTTTAAAGGCTTCATAGTCTTTGAAATGCTCAAGAGAGCCAGTCATGTGGCGGGAGCAGCGATTGTCAAAGTACCAGGTTTCTTCCACACTGCTCTTCAAGGAGGTAAACACCACTTGACACTTTAGAGTGTCCTTTCTTACCCATGTGGCTTTTGGAGCAGACTGCTGTTGACTGGGCAGTTGTGACTCCAACTGTGCCCACAGTTGTCTTGTCAGATGGCTGTTGTTCTTCTCCAAGCCAAGTTCCTGTTTCAACTTGTAACAAAATGGACGTATATGTCCAGGGGCAAAAAAATGGTGACACACGTATCTCCTTTTTTCTATTTCTTTTGTTTTTGTGAGGAGATACGTGATTAGCATTAAATCTCTCATTGTTTTTCGAAGTGCCCTCACCTTCCTTAACAAATACTGGATCTCCATAGCCTAAACCTGATTTTCTTTGGTTCCCCATGTTCAGAACCTCTTCCAATTTAGCCTTGCCATTGTTAAGTTTATTGAGTGTAATGGTTTCTTTTTCAAGATTGCTTTTATATTTCTCACACCCATTGTCCTTTTTGGTAAGCATGACTTCTAACCTAGCTATGGAGTCCTTTTGAGTATCACTTTCACTCGACAACCTCTCATTCTCTGCTTTTAATTTCAGATTCTCAGAGGTGAGTTTTTCATTTACCTTCTTGAACTCCTTGAGTTGATCCATTCGTTTGGACCATTCTGCAAACAACTCAACGTATGTATTGTGGAGGTCCTCATACGTGGCACTATCCTCTTCTTCCTGTGAGGATTCTTCAAATTCACCTGCAGAAGTGGAGTTAAAACAGGTATACACATTAGTACCATTTGAGCTGACAGTTGTGATGACAGTTGACTGTTCATCTTCACTGTCAGATTCACTGTCATAGAGGGAGGATTGTGATGATCGTAAAGATGACAGGTTTGCTGTCGGATCGTCATCATCCGAATCACTTAAGGTTGCAGAAAAGCTCATCCCTCTCTTTTTAAGTGTGTTAGCACACTCATTGGCGTAGTGCCCGTATCCTTGACACGCCTTACATTGAACATTCTCAATTGTTTTCTTGTTTTCAGAAAAAGGTTTGTTCTTACTTGTTTCTTTCCTGAATGATTCAATCTTAGGGGAGGAAGCAATACCCTTATTGGGAAACCTTTGTTGACGTTTTTTGTTCAACATTTTGTTGAATTTTTTTGAGATCAAGTCACATTCATCTTCCTCTAAGTTTGAATCATCAATATCCTTTGATAATTCTACAAGATCTTCGGACACATTAAGAGCACTAGCAAGAGCAATTGAATTGAATTTACTTTGCTAGTTTGTTGCACTTCAAGGTTCAATTCAAACGTAGTTAGAATACTTAGAACCTTTTCAAGACTCACGGTCCGAGTATCACAAGTTTTTTCAATGACAGAGATTTTGATGTTAAATTTTTCTGAGAGAGTTCTTAAAACTTTACTAACCAACCTTGCATTAGAGATGGATTCCCCTAATGCGAAGGATTCATTTGAAATATCCATTAATTTAGCAGAATAATTTTGAATTGTCTCATCTTCTCCCATTCTCAAATTCTCAAACTCTGTCATCAAGCTTCTTAACTTAGTTTGTTTAACACTATCGGACCCTCACAATGGAGTTGCAAAATGTCCCAAGCATTTTTGGCCACTGTATGGTTTGAGAACAACCGATACAGATTAAAATCAACGTGATCACAAATGGCGGCCATTGCCTTTGCATTGAAATTTGCAAAGGCAATTTTCTCCGCATTCCAATCTTGCTCGGGTTTTGGAATAAATTTTTTTTCTTTCTTTTCTTCGTCAGACACAGAAGCTTTAGCTTTTGGATCAACCACTTCCATGGTAGGGGATTTATATCCCACTAGAATGCTGACCCAAGCACGATGATCTATGTTTTTGATGTACATAGTTATCTTTGCCTTCCAAATGGTATAGTTTGAACCATCTAGAGTAGGCGGCTTATTACGAGTATGAGTACAGCCCATAATGACCACTTTCAAAGATCGATCTCAGTATGTCGAGACCAGGCTCTGGTGCCAATTGAAAGAAATTATGCGGCTAGGACTGTTCTGGAAACCAACCAACTGTGAGTACAACTGTGCTCACAGTTGTCAAGACAGTTGTCCTGTCAATTGGCGACGACCAGAAACTCAGAAACACAGAAACAAACGCAGCGGAATTAAAACTCAGAATAAACACTTCAGCAAGAAATAACTTGCTGGAAAACATTCATTAATAAAAAGCGATCTTGCAGAGTACAAGTCGAATGAAAGAAAACAAAATACTAAAAGATCAAACAAATCTAGACTTCTAGATCTCACAAAAACACTCAAAACACTTAGAGTTCTTTTAAGAAGAACATCTAAGGACACAAGGACTCTCTAAGCTTCTGACTTTAGTGAATAAAAACTCAGAATCTGTAACCCTCATAGGAAGACGTTGTTTTGTATTTATAAACCATCTTGGCCGCTTCTTGATCACACGCAATCTTTAGTCAACCAATGGTCCCTTCCTTGTGAGAGTCCTCCTACAAATACACTTCTAAAATAAACAAAAACTTATCAAAGATAAATATCAATATGTTAGTCAAATAAATCATAAAACTAATAAATAACTCAAATTAATCTATTCCTAAATAGTTACAACTAATTCCTAAAATAACTAAACTAATTATATACAATAATTATTATCAGAATCACAAAGATACATAAAATAAATATAAGAGTATTTCATGCTCTTTCGATATGCAATGATACGATGTACTCCCTCCATCTTAAAAGTCTCCGGAACTGCATCTAAAATCTAAAAGAAGAGCAAGGTTAAACTGAATGTCCAAAAATAATTTTAATTTGCTTTTCATTAGCGAATTTGATAGTACTTTTTTTTTTTCTTTACATTTGTTTTGAAATGGATTTACTAGTAATTATCGAGGAGTACACAATAAAACCTATGCTTGAAACATTCTTGTCAAATTTGTTGAAAGATTAAGTTACTAGTATCATACTCCCTATATGTATTGAAATGATTTTCTCATTTGTTACTTTTCCTTGTCCTAAAAAATTCTTCTTATTTCTACAATTTACGCTTAATGTGCATAAACACAT
Organism: Campanula takesimana; assembly: GCA_026119855.1. Classification (NCBI taxonomy): domain Eukaryota; kingdom Viridiplantae; phylum Streptophyta; class Magnoliopsida; order Asterales; family Campanulaceae; genus Campanula; species Campanula takesimana. Next base: position 269,772 of record JAOWBW010000849.1, read on the forward strand.
CATGTCTAGTGAACACAAGTGTCTATATTTTTAAAAAGTTTGAATATTCAAATGAGAAGATTATTTTAGGACGAAGAGAGTATTAGATTAAATCATTAAATTATCAAGTACTAATATAAATCGCATTTGAAAGAAAGGCACGCATAAAATAATTGGCTTAATGGGACTAAATGAAATAGGGTTGCTTTAATTCCAATTTTCAACTTTGTATAGTTATAATTAATAATTAAAAGTGTGTAGAAAAATAGTGTCACTTATATTTGGCTAAAGTAATTAGTCTTAAATATTTTAAGACTGAGGTTATGGAATCCAATAAATAAATAAACCAATAGACACACTTTTATAAGGCATGATGAATAGAGAATGTTCAACCAACCATCCAACCAACAACTTGGGATTCTTTTTTTATTTAAGGAAAAATATAATGGACAACTTGGGATTCTTTTCTAGTCAAGTTCGTTCTGAATAATTAATGTTTTGCATTGCTTGCCGTGCCAATCAATTTGGTTATTGTAATTGTGGCAAGAGTCAGTCTGAAAAACATACTCCCTCCATCCCACCACTTGAGACTTATTTTCATTTTGATCCGTTTCACTTCACTTGATACTCCCTAAAATGGTAATATTTTTATAATTTTATATTCAATCTACCCCACCCACTCATTATCTCTCTTCATTTTCCACCACACAATTCATTCAACCAACCTACTATTAACCCCACTCATTCTCATTCTCTCTCTTCATTTTCTACCACACATTTTCCTTATTTTATTATTTTTTCTTAGTTATTGTGTCCACCTCTTGGGTCTCAAGTGAGGTGGGACGGAGGGAGTATTTTACACTAGTGATTGAAAAAAATTGGTTTCTTTTTATAAAAAATTAAAAAAAATGTTTTACGTTAAAATTAAAACGAGGGTGAAACAAGTTTTTTTCATAAAAAATTTACTCGTGGCAAATATGTTGACTTTGATTATCATGATAACTGTCTTGATGAGTCAAAGAGACATTTCATAATCTGGTCTTTCCTTGAAAAAAGAAGTACAGTAAACAATTTCAGAGTCGAATTTTGGACTGTTTGAAATTCTAACATGTTTGAAAATGGAAGATCTATGTCATTAGAATGCTAGAAATGTTGCATTTATAATCAATTAAGGGCAAATTGCAACTTGGTTACCCATGTTTTACCAATAGTTGCAATGTGGTTCTCAACAGTGTAAAAGTTGCAACCACATAGCCATGTTTGTCATTTTGTTGCAATTTGATATAAATTCCATTAAAAACGCAACTCCCGTTAAAAACCTAAGACACGTGCATCGCACGTGAATTTAAAATGGCAAAATGGACATTTTCTTCTCTCTGTGTTATTCGTACAGAATATGGGTGTGGTCATGTCTTTGTTGTTCTTCCAAATTTTGCTTATTAATTTATCCCCCAAATTTTTCTACCAAAATCTTATGTCCAAGTCGGTCAAGAACCGGCCGAGCGTTGGTAATAACAGTGGTGGTGACGGCGATGATAGTGGCGGTGAGTGCATCCGGGGAAATAGTTCAAAGAAGTCAAAATTGAAGAAGTAGACGAAATTGCAGTCGATTTAAAATTTTCAAATCTGGTAAAAATTACCTTCATTTAGAACTCCAACATCAATGGAAGGAACAATGATATGCCCAGGCCAATTGAAAATAAGCCAAACACAAGATTTCGAAATCATGTTCGGCAGGAGACACTTAAAAGAAGAAGAATCCACATCAAAAAATGTGATTCAAACTAGATTTTCCACTAGTCCCAAAACCAAGATTTTGAAAATCAGTAATTAATTGGGCACTTCTCGCCATTGTTCAAGATGAAAAGCAGAGCAAGAACAAGAATTGATAAACTGGAAATTTTCCCCTTTCCGAAAATTACAAAGCTGCTAACGGAGACCGGTGGCGGTGGAGAGGGAGGCATTAAGTGGGGTGTGCAGCGGCACCGACGTTTGATCTAGGGTTAACCGTGGATGGGGTTGGTGACTGAGATGATGATGGTGGGAGGCCATGAGACGGATTTATGTGGGGAATTTTTGTTCGGATGATTGGTAGGAATAGAAAGATGAAGGGTCCGATGCTTTAATGGAGTGAGAGGGTGAGGAGGGGGAAGCGGCGGCGGTGGTAGTTAGGTGGGTGGCGAATGGTGGCCGGTTTAGTAGAGGTGGATGGTGGTGGGGACGGAGAAGAAGAGGAGGGTATTTTGATAGGAAGGGATAACTTTTTCAGATTTTGATATGGGGTATGGACGACACATAGGGGAAGGGGTGTTTGTAAAATAATATTTGCATTTTAGGCCCTTTTACTTGGGAAAAATATTGTTAGAGTCTAAAGTTAAATGTCCATTTTGCCCCTTTAAATTCACGTGCGAGGTACCTGCCTTAAGTTTTTAACGGAGGTTACGTTTTTAACGGAATTTATATCAAATTGCAACGAAATGACAAACACGGCTAGGGGGTTGCAACTTTTACACTGTTGGAAACCACATTGCCACTATTGGCAAAACATGGGTAACCAAATTGCAATTTGCCCATCAATTAATCATTGGAATTGACGGAGTACAACCGAATGAGAAAAAAATATACTTACCATATAAATTGTCTCTATTTTTTTGTATTTTTACATTTAATAAAACACTCAAAAAATATACTCCCTCCGTCCCAAAATGATCTTCCCATTAGTCATTTTTCATTATCCCAAAAAGTTCTTCACATTTCTACAATTTGGGCTTAAAATGCATAAACAAAACATGGTTAGTGAAGCAAGTGTTCATACTCTTAAAAAGTTTGAATAGTCAAATGAGAAGATCATTTTAGGACGGAGGGAGTAACAAACTTGAGTTAGTCTTATTAAAAATTTGTTTTACACTAAAAAATGTGTAAAACTTGTTTACATTAAGAGATGTTTTTTTACATTTAAGGATGAAAACATGTTTTACACTAAAACGAGTGTAAAACAATTTTTTCTCGAGATTTTTACAAGAAACTTTGATGTAAAAGTAATCGTGGAGTTTAAATAGTTTCTTACCTCCAAAATAATAGTAATTATTTTAAATTAAAATTTTGTAGAAAAATAACAATCGTTATTATTTAAAGGGAGTACATAAAATTAAAAAGAACCTCTAATTCTAAAACCCCAAAACAAATAACAGCAATTGTTCAACATTAGCAATCTCATCTTATTTCATTAGGTGTATTGTAGTTTGATTTATGTAATTATGTAAGATAAACTCATTTTTCTCATCTATATTCAACATATTTAGCTATTTATGTAAAAATGCAATGTAAATGTAAAGAGAATGGAAAACCTTACGAATGAAACTACAAAATTTGTGCCTAAGGAATCTTTTCAGAAGATATGTTATATTATTGGATTTTTTTATTATATTATTAATTAATTTGTCAAATTTATTTATCCGTGTATTTAAAATACGGGTGTATAACTAATTGTATGTATAATGTTTGCAACACAGTAAAATTGTCCCTGGAATATTTATTTAAAAAAAAAAACACAATAAACATTTTGGTATAAGAGAAGGAAGCACATTATATAATTATATATGGCCAATCGACATTTTTAACCTCTGTATAATAGTTTAGCTTCACTTTTAACCTCTCTTGTTTTTTAGCAGCTTTAACCTCTGTACTCAAAATACACACTCATTCTGCTCAGAGGCCCTAACTCCCTCCAAAAATGTTAATGAAAGTCAATAGAAACTAACGGGACTTATGAGGTGTATTTCCAAACCCAAATTAAACTAAAATCAAACCTTAGATCTAACCCCAAAACTAAGTTTTCTGTATATGGAAGCTATGGAGCAGTTGAAACACATACTACATAGTAGTGTGTAATTTGAAATTAATATGACAAATTCTTGTGTGTGCGGCGGTTCCGCTGCTTCTCGCGTCTTCCTGCTCCGCTACATCTGACCGTTGGATTCAGCCCCCCACTTCCCAGATTGCGACACATGTCTTCCCTAAAAAACCTCCAATAACTTTAAAATGCTATATATTGAGATTTATAACTCAGAAAAAATAGAATAAAAATACCGTTGTGTTCGTCTCGACAAGACGAATAAAACTACATAGGTCATGATTATGGTTTGATTTGTTTTTAAAAAAAAACATTTTTTTTTACACACAAAAAGTTTGAGCTGCTCATCAGCTAATAAGATGTAATACCCTGTTCTGATAAAAGTAACAGTTTCATCTTAAAAAAGTAACACTTTTCACAATCAAATGTAACAGCAATTTTACAAGAAAAATTAAATTGTTTGATAGTTTTTGTGGTTAGAAAAAGTAATATTTGAAATGTAACAAAGTGAATATATAATTATAATTTTCTATATAGATGAATGTAACATTTTTATTTGGTAAATGTTACTTTTCTTCTTTAAAAAAAGAGTAAAAATACATATATATAATCGAGTTGCATTTCAATTGTTACTTTCTCATTAAAAAATTGTTACATTTCAGATATAATATTACATTTAAGAATATAAACTGGTACAATTGAGAAAAAAAATGTTACATTCATTTTTTTATAAAATGTAACATTAGTTTAGTTTGTCAATCATATGTTAATTTTGAAAAAAAAAAGTGTTACATTTGAAAAAAAGTGTTGCATTCCTTTTATAAAAAGTGTGACATTAGTTTAGTTGTCAATCTTTATGTTATCTTTAATCTATTGCAGCAAAATTGTGGTACATTTTTTTTTTAAAAAAAAACGTTACATTTCGTTATAAAAAGTGTTAATTTTGTTGGGAGGAAAAAAAGTTTTGGGTGGCAAAAAAAAAAGAAAAAATCTTGGCAGCAAAAAAAAAGAAAAAAAGGAGGCTCGCCTGGTGCCGTCGCATGGTGCGGCGGTTGCACAGGACAGGAGACCTCCTCAATTAATATTGGGGCTTATAAAACCAAAACTAAAATTTAAAATTGCCATTGTTTGATTTATGTGAGTTTGAATTCAATTGTGCTCCGAGAGTTCGATGCGATTAGAACTAATTTATTATGCGAAAAACAAATCGACATTGACATCGTCAATTGTTATTTGTTTTGTGTTTGATTTTGGTTTGAAATTGATGTATAATTTGTATTTGTAATTATATTTTTTTTTTCAAAATTTTTCCTTTGTGTTTCATAATGAGTTTTTATTTGTGTTAAAATTCGGTGCTCCATAGGTTTGAAACTTAATTACCGATTTGGCTTTAGGCATCGATCTCGTTAAGTCTCGTTAGTTTTTGAACTTTTGTTATGATTTTTAGATGAAGTTAGGGCATTTGGACAAAATGAATGCATAATTTAAGTAGATAAGTTAAATTGCTAAAAATAAACAAGAGATGTTAAAAACGAAGCTAAACTAAAGTACTAAAGTACGCGGGTTAATAGAGATTGATAAATAAGAATAGGGAATAACTAGGATACATCATTTCTATATTTGAATTCAAAATCTATGTTTGGTTGAAAATCAAGTAATTTAAAACACAAACTGTGTTTATAAAAATAAAGTATTTTGTAATAAAGTTGCTATTTTGAATCCATTGATATCCTTCTCTTATAGTTCTTATAATCATCTTAATTTAAGATAACTTTCATATTTCAAATTAAAAAACATGTCTTTTCTTGTTTTTGGATAGACAAAAATAGTAACTAGTTATGATTCTATATTTAAAAGGATGAAACAATCTGTTTCATTTGTTCATCGTATTAAATACTTCCCTCAATGGCTCAATCCCGTTCCCGGCTATATTAGCCACATTTCTTGTTTTTACTTGTCTCAAATCCTTTAGCCACTTAGAAAATTATGTTATAACATGAATTGCATAACAAGTCATTTATATTCCATTCATGAAATCATGATTATAATGTTAATATAAAGTGTAGTTAATAATAATAATGTGTAGAATTCCTGGATGTAATATTTCCTATTTTTTATAGGCAAAGTGGTAATTTGACATCACTAAGGTTGAAAGGGTGTAGTCCCTAAATGAGGTGCCTATTGGTTTCATATATAAATGGTTCTCCATCAGCCCTAAAAACTACTACATTATTGACTTATTCTCTCCTAAATAATCTTCATCAAGTGTTAGAAGTACTAGAGAGAAAGGCACAATCATTTAGAAGAACTCGGTCCCCTACTTTCTTCTTCTTTTTCTTATTCTCCTACAACATCAAAGATGGATTCATCAGGTACACGCTTCCGCCTTCTTCTTCTCCCTTCTCAAACTTATTTCAGAATTGAGTATGGCATTCAGGGTTAAGATTGTTCCAATAATTGGTATCAGAGCCCGCTCATATTTTGGTTTAAATTTGAGTTCTTTTGAAAACCTTAAAACGCTTTATTTTGATTCATTATTCTGTTGAATCATCAAGATTTTGTTGTTGTTTAGAGGCTCTAATTCATTTCTAGAGTGCTGATATTCATCATCCATAAAGTTTTCATTAAAAGGTTTGAAGTTTTGATCAATGAACACAATAGTTCAAGCTTAACTATCCCTACATAGCATAGTTATGTGTAATGCATAATTATGTGGATCTACTTGCTTGAATTCTATTGTATTAAAACCAAGATTATCCCTATATAACATGACTATACACTGTATAAATGTATACTCATATGGATCTACTTGTTGTTCATTGTTTTGGGACAAAAATTTGGAAAAGTGCAGCAAAAATTGACTGAAAGGTGCTACCCGAACAGGTGGTCCGGCCGGGTCCTTTGTGAGGTCGGTCGGACCTCTTGAATATTTGAACCGATGCCTTTTGAAAGGGTTTGATCCGAGCGGGTATGAGGAGTGATCCGGTCGGACTTTATGGCCTGGTACGGCCGGGTATTAAGCCCAGTCCGGTCAGACCTCAGATAGATCCGGGCGAGTATTGCTAATGATTCGGTTGGACCTCCAGCTTAAATCTGGCCGGGTGCTTCATCTAGTCCGGGCGGACCACTATGTTTTGCACGGCCGAGTCTTTGGTTTTGCACGGCCGTGCACTAGTTGGCCAAAAGTTAAAAAGTTTCTGTAAGTGGTACTCGGCCGTGTCATTCTCTATGCTCGGCCAAGCAAACACTATTCACAGAATTTGGGTTTTTCAAGTTTCTGCATAATTTTGTTTCCCCTTTTGAACAAAACATACATTTTTTCAAACCTTAAAAGTCTTGATTAATTATATGCTTAAACAATTTTATTCATTGTTTAAATAAGGAAAAAATGCACCAAAAGTACCTGAACTATAGGGGTTGTTTGGATTTAGTAACTTATCTCTTTTTTGACCCATGAAAAATACCTTAACTTTTTTTTTTTCGTGCAGCGGAGGTACCTATTGCTAACGCCGTCCACTTTTTGCCGTTAACCATGCATGTGACTGACCACGTGACTTTTTTTAAGGGGTAAAACTGGAATTACAGGTACGAAAACATTTTACAAAGATAAAGGGGGTTAAAGTAACTTATTAAATTTCAAATAACCCCCCTCCCCTTCCCTTCCCCTCCCCGTCCCCTTTTCCCCTTTCCCATTCCAAGGCGAAGTATGAATAAAATCAAAATCAAGGTTTTGCAAGACCAAAATCGAAACCCAGATCATTTGTTCATTGACACGCCCCAAGTCCCGGGATTCCCTAATAGAACCTCGAACCTGGTGCGCGTAACTAACAAGAAACAAGAAACTAACGGAAAACAGGAATAATACCTGTTAAAAACAAAACTGACATGATATATATACTCAAGAGTAGGGAGCTAAGATAGCTCACACGAGTTCTAGACCAAGAAAATTAAAACCAAAATGGTTACATACAGCGGAAGACATGCCTAGCAAATAAGCTAGAAACAAGAACTGTCTAGGGACAACAAATACTACCCCAATACAAGCCCAGAGTTTATTAACTCATACAAGATCGTCCTTACCAAAATATAAAAGGACACTAACTTCGAACAACAATATCCTGCTGAGTAAGTTCCCAGCTAAATCGAGCCTCACTGCGTACTATCCCCTGCTTTCCTGGGGGGGGGGAAACAATTAAACAAATAAAGGGTGAGATAAATCTCAGTAAGCTATTAACATGCAATTATATGTCATGTTATCATGCAATACAAGTAGATACTCAACTAAACATATATCAAGTATCATCAAGTAACAAGTATATGAGAGGCTAAGCCAACTCAACAAGTAATCAAGCTTGAGAAATGATCAGGTAACAAGTAGTCAAGTAGTGCGAGAGGCTAGACCAGCTCACAAGATGCACATAGGCCTATCACGCATTGTACCTGAATCCTTCCTTATTTCTCCCAAGAATACCATTTGTTGTCGATGCTTTTCTAGCTGAGGACAACCAAGAACAGGAACAAGAGACTGCTGTGCAGTATATAAGAAGACCTGGTAACCAGTGTCATCCACAATAACAAGATCCACGTGGTGTTCGGGACGGGAGAACAGTATATAAGAAGACCTGGTATCCAGTGTCATCCACAATAACAAGATCCACGTGGTGTTCGGGACGGGAGTTAGCATTCACTTAGGTCAGTCTTATTGCTCCAACCAAGGAAGCTATGCCCTTACTATGGCCGGTAGTAAGGGGTCGGGCGGAAATACATAGGGACCCGATTGTCACTTAAACCCCAGCTCTCGCGACAAGCGTGAACCTATATATTTTCGAACAAGCAAGGAGAACCAGCTGGACTCACCAAGAATGCACAAGTAGATATTTACTTGAACTACGGGAATAGAACTAAGTCCCATAATAGTGGACCAGTCTTTATGCACCATGTAATCATGTATCATGTGCTCACGAGAATATGCACCATGTAGTAATGTATCATGTGCTCACGAGAATATGCACCATGTAGTAATGTATTATGTGCTCACGAGAATATGCACCATGTAGTAATGTATCATGTGCTCACGAGAATATAAGTACACGTATGCAATTATTGCGAATACCAATCAAGTTCAACTATGGCACGTAAGTGTCCATGTAACACGATCAAACCAAGTTAGGGTCTATTAATAACAGACCTCAATCACGTAGTAGGGTATATCATTTAGTCACATGCCAAGTTTGCACGTACATATTCATATCACGTTTAACACATTAAAGTGTCTATCACGATACCCTTACTATCAAATAGAGCCCAATACCTTAGACTCTAAACACTTAGTAGAATAGGTCACATTGTACCTAGACACAATCCCACTTCACGTATATGTATCGTTAATAATCGAATACATTTTCTAACACATATTGTGTTCTGTAATTATTCTTTATGCTTTATATACTTCATTGAGCATATACACGATTAAAAACCAATCACTAGTACTTTAGTGTTTGTTCATAACACTTACAATACCCACGTATCAAGTTCAAGTATGTAGTAGAGTTAATCACTCTCTAACTAGTTTCATAACCCAATTCTTTGGTTATTCAAGCCATGTACCAAGTAATCAAGAAGTAACATTTTATCAAGTAAATATATGCAAGATTTGCATATACACATCAAGAATATTTCAAGTTATTACCATATTCATGTAATGGTTTCAAGACATTCAAGACTTTCAAGATAATCAAGACAGTCAAGACGTTTACAAGATTTTATCATCTTGTAACCAAGTTCTCATTCCATTTTCTTGGATGGTTAAACATGTACAAGAGTTAATTAACTTATACTTAAGTTATCAATCTAACTCTTTGGTTATTTAAGACAAGTACAAGATTTACTCATCTTATATTCACGTTTTAATTAAGAAGATGAGCTATACATCTCCCAATCAAGTTCACAATCCTATTCCTAGGATATTCAAGTTCAAGACATTAGTTGGTGTCCTTTAGGTACACAAACTTTAGCTACGAGAGGGGAGACTAATCCAAGATTCGTGGACTAGCTCAACGGGAAACAAGCTTCAAGTAATCAAGAAATCACATTGTTATCAAGCAACTATGTGCGATGATTGCACATACAAGTCAAGAATATTTCTTATTCACGTTAATGCTTGTTCTGAGCACTTTCGAGTTTACACCTTACCCATATATTGGTTTCAAGGCATATACAAGATTTATTAATCTTATATTCATGTTTTAATCCCTTTTCTTTGGATGTTCAAGTCATGTACAAGATTTTATTGTCTTATACTTCAAGTTTTATTCCAATCTTTGGACATTCAATCATGTATAAGAGTTATACACTTTACCCTTACCAATTCTCAATCCTATTCTTAGGATGTTCAAGTTCAAAACATTGTTTTATACCCCTAAGGTACACAAAACGTTGATTTCCAGACACATAAGAGCATTCATACTCTTATACTCAAGTTCAATGTCCTAAAACACCTATCTAGGTGCTCTAGACAATCACTTTAAAACCCCATTAATTTATTCTTTGAATAGCCCTCTAAGTCTAAATTATTCAGCTTCTTTCGGATCTTGATTCCGACTTTCCTATAGAAAGTTATGGAGGAAACAATTCAAGAAAACAAATCAGAATTTTCACTTGGCACGACCGTGCTCTAGAAATTGGCACGACCGTGCTAACACTGCCGAGGGATTTTCACACAAAATTCATTTTCGGCACGACCGTGCCCAATAAAGGCGCACGACCGTGCTATCAAGGTCGAGATGTTTTTACACAAACTTCATTTTTGGCACGACCGTGCCCATAAAAGGCGCACGACCGTGCTAACACTGCCGAGGGATTTTTGCCTAAAGGTGATATTTGGCACGACCGGGCCAAATAAAGGCGCACGACCGTGCGGTACAAATTTTGGCCCTTTTCCCCTGAATTCAAGTTTCATTAATTCTCCGTCCCACACGTATGAGTAACATTTAACTAACACTCCTAACATTCTCAGGAGTATACTAACAAGTTTAGAACTCCTATTTCAAGCCCAATTCATTTCTTTTACCGTCCCATAAATAATAGGACAATTTCCTTTTATTCTTATTTAATATTTCACCGTCCCCAAAAGTATAAGTACAATTTTCTAATATACTACTATAAACATTTAGGGATACTTCCATTCATTTTCCCGTACCACAAATAATGGTACAATTTTTCTAATAATATTTAAATCAAGTTACTATTTTACCGTCTCACGAATAGGAGTATAATTTTTCTAACTTTTTCAAGTCTAATTCATTCCCACAGGAAGCTTTTCAATCTTGCTTTCATACGAATACTCCCTTCGTCCCAAATTTACAAGTATCACAAAAATTGCTCAAAACACAATTTTAACAAGAACAAGTAGCGGGAATAACATATATACATGTTATTACAAGAAAAGGGGAGCTAATAACTTACCTAGTCAAAAATCAAGTTGACCCAAATTAATTTCTGATCGGTCTGAAACGCTCTATTCAACGCCACGAATATTTATCCGGGACCAGAATCACGAACAGAGGAATAATTAATCGCGAGGAGTCGAGAATAGGGTAAAATTGAACTCCCTTCTATGGAACAGAGGAAAGAACGTACGAGAAGAATTGAGAATGCTTTCTCTGAGGAGAAAGCAACTTGATATACTTACAAGTTTCCAACAATGACACCTAGGCCCCTCAAGTTCTAACTTTGACAAAAAGGCCCCTAAACTTTCAACTTTGATATTTAACCACCTTAACTTTCTAAAGTAACTAAATAATTAACTCAAATAAAATAGCATATAAATATGCTAACCAAGAATTTAACAAATAAGTCAAATATTTAACGAGATTAAGGATGGGCGTTACATTCATGCTCTTGAAATTCGAAATCAATATTTTGATATGGGTTTCAAAATCAAGAACCCAGATCTTGAAATTCGAAATCAATATTTTGATATGGGTTTTAAAATCAAGAACCCAGATCTTGAAATTCTTCAAAATCATCAAAATTGATTGTTGATAACAGTGTAGAAAAGGGAGGCTTGGAAGCGGTCGGAGGATGAGGCATTGTAGATTAGGAGGCGGGGACGACGGTGGATGACGCGGCGGAGGTGTTGGGTTGAGACTTGGGCTTCGCGAAGGAGGAAGGTGATGATGGAGACGACGTTGCAGATTAGAGGAGTTTGTCTTGGAATTCGTTGGTGGTGTAAGGGTTGTTGTGGTGACAGTGGTCGGAGGGGGAAGGTGTTTGTGGGACTGGGGAGGTTAGGGATTTTAGTGGGACGGAAAGAATGGAGGATTTGGAGGAGGTGGGAGGTGGGAAATGGAGGTTTCTTGAGAAATTGGGTTGCTTGGAGGGAAAATTGAGTTTGGTTGTGGTGGGGGAGGGGTGGTTGACAGCGGCGGCAGCGGCGATAGAGGATGGCTGTGGTGTTGAGTGGCGGTGAGGGGCGGTTCTAACTATTACAAAGGTAGTGTTGATTATGAAAATGTTAATGGAAATTAAAAATTAATGGCTAAAATGAAAACGAAAACTAGTTATTGGAACAAATAGGAAAAAATCAATAGTTTAGGGGCCTTTTAAGAATTTAATGATAATAAAATGGAGGGGGCATTGTGCTTTGACCTTTTTGCCCCTAAAAGGAAGTCATGTGCCATCACACGTGGATAGTTAACAGCAAAAAGTGGACGGCGTTAGCAATGGGTACCTCCGCTGCACAAAAAAAAAAGTTAAGGTATTTTTCATGGGTCAAAAAAGAGATAAGTTACTAAATCCAAACAACCCTTATAGTTCAGGTACTTTTGGTGCATTTTTTCCTTTAAATAATATTATCGCCAAAGTGATTAACGTTATTTAAATCCAAAATTGTTAAAGTGTTGAATGTTTAAGTTAATATGTAAATGACTTGAATTTTTCAAAGAAGATCTTGACATTTGACTAAACTTGAGCATTCATGTGGTAACAAATGAAATGAACATTAAGTTGTTTTGTTAGATGCTTATGTCGGCCCAAAGGAAGATTAAGCATTTGATTGAAACATTGTTCAAATTGCTTGTTACCTAAGGCAATCATTTATGAATCAACTCGCAATCTAAAGATTAGTTTTGATGTCATGTTGATTGTCTTGTTGATGGATTTCGTTGATATAATTAATCATTTATTCATTGTGTAGTTTCTTATATATGTTTTGTATTTCATTCTAATTCTCGAAATTCCAACAGATTTACTTATTGCTTCATCCGTAATTGCTGTTATGAGTATCGTACCGATGCTAAATGGGACTAATTTTAAAACTTGAAAAAAATAAAATGACAATGATCTTAGGATATATGGACATAGATCTCGCATTAAGGGAACCGTTTCCTCTTCCTCTCTCTGATATAAGCACTCAAGAAGATTGATTAAATGCTGAGAAGTGGAAACGCTCCAACCGCGTGAGCCTAATGATCATGAATATTGTTGTCTCGGAGACTATTTTGGATAGTGTCTGACACGCCCCCAAGTCCCGGGATTCCCTAATAGAACCTCGAACCTGGTGCGCGTGACTAACAAGAAACGAGAAACTGAATGACATCTGCTTATATCAAACTGACATCATATATACTCTCAAGAGGAACGAGCTAAGATAGCTCACAACGAGTTCTATGCTAAGAAATTTAAACCAAATGGTTGTACACAGCGGAAAACATGCCTAGCACATACGATGGCATTACAAGAACACTATACAAGTCTACCCAATATACTGAGTCTAAACAACTGATACAAGATCGTCCTCACCAAATACTGGAAAGTATAACAATCCCCAAATAAGAACAACCTGCCAAGTAGGCCCCTGCTAAGTCGAGCCTCACAACGTATTACCACTTGCTTTCCTGGGGGGGGGGAAACAAATAAACAAGGAACGGGGTGAGATAAATCTCAGTAAGTTACTAGATACAAGTACATAGCATGTTATCATGTAATCATGCAAATCAAGAAGATTATCAAGTAATCATGCTCAAGATGTCATCAAGTAACAAGTACATGAGAGGCTAAGCCAACTCATCAAGTAACTAGCACATAAGGCTAAACTAACACGTTATAAAGGATATTTCAACCTTATTCCTCCCACGTAAACCATTGTTGTCGTTGCTTATTGCAGTTGACAAATCACGATCAATCAAGTTGCTGCTGTGCAGTACACAAGAGGACCCGGTAACCAGTGTCACTAACAAGAACAAGATTCACGAGGTGTTCACGAGTTTAGCATTCACTTTTATCAGGCGTATTGCTCTAATAAAGTAATCTATGCCCTTACTATGACCTGTAGTAAGGGGTCAAGCGCAGATACATAGATCCCCGATTATCAACTTAGCCCCAGCCTCGCGATAAGCGTAAACCTATATACCTCCGAACAAGCAAGGACCAGCTGGACTCACACAAGAATGCACAAGTAGGTATTTACTTGAACTACGAGAGTATAGAACTAAGTCCAAAAGTAGTGGACTAGCTCTTCATGAACCATGTAATTATGTGCTCACCAAATACAAGTACATGTATGCTATATTTGCAAATACAAATCAGTATAACAATGGCACATAATGTGTCCACGTAACACAATCAAGCCAAATTAGAGTCTATTAATAACAGACCCCAACCAAGTAGTAGGGTATGTCATACTATATCACTTTGTCATATGAAATATTTACACGTACATATTCATATAACCTTTAACACACTAATATGTCTATCACGATACCCTTACTTCCAAGTAAAGCCCAACATCTTAGACTCTAAGCACGTAGTCGAATAGGTCGTATTGTACCTAGTCACAATCATATCTCGCGTATATTTATCGCTAATAATCGAATACATTTTCCAACACCTATTGTGTTCTATAATCATTGTTTTATGAATTATCTTCATATTACACTAGTCCCTCATTTTTTAGGAACTCAACTCAAGAACAAGATATCTTCTTTATACTTTATATACTTCATTGAGTTTATGCATGATTAAAACTAATTACTAGCACATTAGTGCTTGTTCATAGCACTTTCAATACACACGTATTAGATTCAAGTATGTCTTAGAGTTGTTCATTCTCTATCTAGTTCTATATTCTAACTCTTTGGTTATTAATACCAAGTATCAAGTAGTCAACAAGACACTTCTATCAAGTAATTATGTGCAAGATTTGCACATACACATCAAGGATAGTTCTAACACGTTAGTGCTTGTTCATAGCACTTTCAAGTTCATTACCATACACATGTATTGGTTTCAAGTCATGTGCAAGATTTTATCATCTTACATTCAAGTTCTCAATCCAATTATTTGGATGTTCAAGACATGTACAAGATTTAATTGTCTTATACTTCAAGTTCAAGCTAAGTAGATGAGTTATACATCTCATACTTAGTAGTTCTTAATCCTATACTTTGGATGTTCAAGCTCACGACAGTGTTCTAATGCCCCTAAGGTACACAAACATTGGTTTCAAAACACATAACACATTAGTGCTTGTTCTTAGCACTTTCAAGACATATAAAATAGTTCTTACTCTTATACTCAAGTTCTCTATTCAAATCATTGAATATTCAAGTTTAAAACATTATTATGTTGCCTCTAGTGCTTCATAACACTTGCAAGATCATTCATACACAATAGTTATGTTGTAAGTTCAACATCTTATATTTAAGTTTACATTCCAATTCTTTTTTTTTTGGATATTCATGTTCAAGACCAAGTTCTAATGCCCCAAAATATACATATACACTTGCTAGGACATCTTATACTAAGGCTCTATACCTTGGGAGGGGTAAGATTCTATCTCAATTTAAGTTTAAACCACTTTTGTGAAACAGGGGACTTGGGCGGTCGCCCACTCCCCACCTGGGCGGTCGCCCAGACTAGACTTTTGGAACCCCTCTTTCAGTAGTTTTGGGCGGTCGCCCATGGCCCCTCTGGGCGGTCGCCCAGAAGCCTGGAGCTCAAATTTTCTATTTTACTCACAATTCAAATTTCACCCGTCCCACAAGTAGGAGTATACTTTCACTAACTCATAGGCCATACCCAGGACATATAAACAAGTCCAAAACATTACTTTCAAGTTTATTTCATTCTTTTTACCGTCCCACAAATAATAGAATAATTTTCTTTTATTCCATTTAAATATTTTACCGTCCCAAAAGTATAAGTATAGTTTTCTAATATACTAATATACTCATTTAGTGATACTTTCATTAATTTCCCCATTTCACAAGTATAAGTATAATTTTTCTAATATACTTGTATAAACATTTAGTCAAGTTAATATTTCACCGTCTCACAAAAGTCACTCCAAACACGAAATTAACAAGTACAAGTATCAAGAATAACACATAGGCATGTTATTACAAGCAAGAGGGAGCTAGTGACTTACCTAGTCCGAAATCAAATTCACCCAAACTAATTTCTGTTCGGCAGGAAATGCTCTACTCACCGCCCTGATTATTTATACGAAGTCGGATTTTCGAACAGAGGCATAATTAAGCAAGAGGAGTCGAGAATAGGGTAAACCCTAACTTTCTTTACGAGACAGAGAGAGAACGAGAGAAATCTGAGGATCATTCTCATCCTCAGAGAAGGATGCATATTTATCCTTTCAAGTTTTCAGGAATTGCAACTAGTCCCTCCAAGTTTCACTTTGAGCATTTTAGCCCCTAAACTTTAATTTTCACAAATGACCCTAATGTTTCAACCTGAACAATTAGGTCCTAAACTTGCTCAATTAGTTAAATAATTAACTCAAATAAAATAGCATATAAATATGCAAGGCAAGAATTTAACAGGAATTAGGACGGGCGTTACAGTGTCTCTAAGGATGTTGATGCTAAAACATTTCTTGATATACTTGAGGAACGTTTGGCATCTACCTCTTCTCATGGGAAAAAAAGAAGAGGGAATGATATTGCGGTTGCAAGTAATAAGAAGCCTAAGGGATCATCTAATGGTCATAAGGAAAAGAAATGTTTCTTTTGCAAGGACCTCACTCACATGAAGTACGACTGCCCTAAGTATCACGCTTTGCGTGCTAAGAAAGATATGTCACTTGGTCATGTTTGTACTAAGTCTAATTTGGTTTTAATTCCTATATATACATGGTGATTGGATTCTGGTGCAACAACTCACATAAGTATGTGTATATAGGGTTGCTTGAATTACCGAAGATCCAGTGAAGATGCGAGATTCATCTATATGGAAGCTGGGAATCCGGTTGAAGTGATAGGCTTAGGGACCTTTCGATTATTGTTAAAGTACTGGTTATTATTTTGTATTAAATAATACTTTTAATGTACCTTCATTTAGACGAAATTTAATATCTATCACAATATTGAACAAGAAAGGTTGTTTTGTTCATTTAGAAATAATAAGTGTTATTTTTATTTTAATTTCAAGGTTGTTGGTACAAGTACTTTGTCAAGTAATGATAGTTTTATTTGCTTGATACTATTCAAACAATAAAAGAATCCCATTATAATAAAACCAAAGTAGAAAGCAAAAGTTATCAAGTGAAAATTATGGCATACGCGTTTGGGTCATAACTCCAAGAAGAGAATTGATAAGCTTATGTCAAAAGGAACCTTGAACAAACTTGATATTCCGGAAAAGACTTTTGCATTAAAAGCCTTAAAGGAAAATTTACAAACAAAGAAGTATCCTCGAGAGCATCAAGTGTCTTAGAACTAATAAATACGGATAATTGTGGACCATTCACTACCCCTTCATGGAATGATCAACAATATTTTATTACGTTCATAGACGACTAATCTCATTATGGGTATATTTATTTACATCATGAAAAGTCTCAATTTTGGACGTTTTCAAGTCTTATAAGGCCGAAGTTGAAAGTCAATTTAGGAAGACTATTAAGAACGTTAGGTCCAATCGTAGTGGTGAATACTATGATCGGAATAACGGTTTTTGGGGAACAACGTCCGGGTCCTTTTGCTCGCTATCTTGAGGAGTGTGGGATTGTCCCTCACTACACTATGCCGGGTACGCCTAGCATGAATGGTGTAGCTGAGAGACGTAATAGAACCCTTAAAGATATGGTAAAAAGTATGATCTCTTGTACTTTCTTACCTCACTCATTATGGGCGATACATTAAAAACCGTAGCTTATATTCTCAAGAGAGCTCCCTCTAAAGCTACTAATAAAACCCCTTATGAATTATGGACGAATGAGAATCCGTCCTTAAATAATTTCATGTATAGGGTTGTCCAACAGAAGCTAGGCCTTATAGGCCTAATAAGGGCAAACTGGACGCTAAGACTGTTAGTAGCTATTTTGTGGGGTATGCCGACAGATCTAGGGGATATAAATTTTACAACCCGAAAACTAGAACCTTTTTGAAATGGGAATTGCTAGGTTCTTTGAGGATGTTGAATTTAGAGGGGAAATTAGGAATAATTTTGAATTTGAAGAGGAAGAGACATCCTTTTCTATACCTCTTCCCTTAGTTCCCATTGGAAATCAAGGTTTTATACATGAAATCCAAGAGGAACATACAATTAAAAACAATAACTCTCCTATAAATATTGAACAACATGAAAATATTGATCATAAGGATGAAATTCAACAACCTCAAAATCAGGAAGAACCGGTGCCCTTAAGGAGATCCAATAGAGTAAGAAGAAATGAAATTCCGGATGATTATGAGGTGTATCTTACCGAGAATGAAGGACACTTAGGTTTAGTGGGAGATGAGCCACTCACCTTCCATGAAACCATTAATAGTCTTAATTCTCATAAATGGATCAATGCCATAAAGGAAGAGTTAAAATCTATGAAAAATAATGACGTTTGGGATCTTGTTCCATTACCTAAAGATGTGAAACCTATTAGGTATAAATAGGTCTTTGAGACCAAAAGGATTCAAAAGGTAATGTAGAAAGATATAAGGCTCTTCTTGTCGCTAAATGTTTTACTCAAAAGGAAGGCATTGATCACAAAGAAACATTTTCTCCGGTATCTTCTAAAAACTCTTTTAGGATCATTATGGCACTAGTAGCTCATTATAATCTTGAGCTTTATCAAATGGATGTAAAGATAACTTTCCTTAATGAAGACATTCAGGAAACTATCTATATAAAGAAATCCAT
Organism: Campanula takesimana; assembly: GCA_026119855.1. NCBI lineage: Eukaryota > Viridiplantae > Streptophyta > Magnoliopsida > Asterales > Campanulaceae > Campanula > Campanula takesimana. The sequence continues at coordinate 288,754 of JAOWBW010000849.1, forward strand.
TTATGAGCTCAAGCAAGATTCTCGTCAATGGTATTTAAAATTTAATCAAGTTATTCTTTCATTTGGTTTTGAAACGAATCTTGGTGAAGATTGTGTATACCATAAGTTCAGTGGGAGTAAATTTATAATTTTGGTCTTATATGTGGATGATATTTTGCTTGCTAGTAATGATATGAACCTTCTTAAGGAAACTAAGAAATTTCTTTCAAACAAATTTGAAATAAAAGATCTTGATGAGGCATCTTTTGTATTAGGAATCCAAATTCACCGTGATCGCTCACGAGGTGTTTTAGAATTATCACAAAAGGTCCATATGGAAAGGTATTACAAAAGTTTAGCATGCAAAAATGTAAGCCACATGACACCCCTGTTTTTAAAGGAGACAAGTTTAGTCTCAAACAATGTCCTAAAGATAATTTTGAATCCAAGTATATGAAAAAATATGTCTTATGCATCAGCAGTAGGAAGCTTAATGTATGCGTACGTCTTGCATTTATTGTTGGGATGCTTGGTCAATACCAAAGCAATCCGGGAGAGAACATTAGGTAGCAGCCAAAAGAATGATGAGGTATTTACAAAAAAACACTAAAGAACTACTTGCCTATATATTTGAAATCAGATCATCTTGAGATCATTAGGTATTCTGATATTAGTTAAATTATATGGTTGCGTAAGTTTATTGAGGGACTGCAAATTGTCAACAGTGTCGAAAGACCACTTAGAGATTTATTAATAAAAAATGACAACCCTTATGTGCGCACATTGTTGTCATCCATAACAATCTCGTCCATTAATCATACAAGTATAAGGACTAAAGGGGAAGTCGTTGTAATTGATTCACAATTAAACCCACAATAATCACGTATACAAATCCAACTAAATGACATGGATCAAAAGTGTAGATGTGTAGGATGGAACATAATGAATATATCCATATTCTTCCAACTTAACCAAACGAGATCAAAACTTTTAAAATAATAGAACTAATGAATGCACAACTCAAACTCCTACTATATTAAATGTTATCAAGATTGTTACACCTATGTGAAACACTGAAGATGATAACGCTTTCAGAAACGGATCCGCTAATATGGAGTTTGTTTCTACAAGTTGTATTTCTATTTGTTCATTTTCCTTTATAACAAGAAACTAATATTTAGGTTCAGCCGTTCAGTCAGGCATTATACGGTCCGGTGGCTTCACTCCTCGACAAAACAAACCGTGAAACGAACTCGCCGTGTCCGCTTCGTTCTCGCCCACACTCGGCTTCTCCGCTTCGTTCTCGCACACTCACCAGGATCCACATCACCAAAGCCAGAACTTCTGGCCCAGAAGTTCAGCGCCATCGGATGCCCTCCAGCTCCTTGCGAATGTCTCTAACTCTCAGTCTCGGCTTTTTATGATTTCACTGTCATCAATTACATCCGAATTCAACCTTTTTCCAAATTTAAAATTAAGTTTTCAATTTAGGGCTTCAACTTCAGATTATAAAATTTCAATAGTAAGCGTTAAATTTGTAATATGAAATTTAAGCCATGTTTTTTAATTTGGGTGAAATCAGTTGGGAAGTTTATAGAGTCAGTATTTAATGGGAATGTACAATTTACTAAAGTTAGACAAAAGCTCATTGTCAAGTAATCAAAGATTTATTCTAATTGGAAAAGCTGGAAATTCTTGTTCAGGAACATCATGTAAGTAACATAAATAATTTTTTTTTTTGGATAGGAAGGAATATGGCTGGCATTAGGCCCGGAAGGAAGCACTTCAAGTTTGTTGTCCTGTGTATATGGAAAACCTAGACAATAATGAACATATAGCAAATGTGTAAAGAATTAGTTACAGGAAGCCAATGGGTTAATATGGCCATTACAACTTGATTGATATTGTAATATCGAGTACTGTGTAATTAGAATTTTCAAATATTTGAATGATCTTGTAAAAAAAATTGAATGATAATCAATGTAAAAAAAAAATTCTTTGCTAAAAAATGTAAATGTTTTTTTTTGTAGTACTGAATTTTGCAAAATAAGCAGTAGTTATATAAAAATATTTATATTAGTATATATTATTGTGTATCGATGACACTTTTCATAATTAATTAGGACAATTAAATTAACCTAAACTATTACTTAAAATTCTTTCGTACTAACATACGAAAAAATGTAACGTTTATTATGAGGGAGTATAGATGCCCGGTTTCGCGGTTCATGAACCGACGGTTCACGGTTCAACTTAAAAAAAAAAAAACACCACACACACACAAACACACATTTTGAGCAGTTTTTAAGATTTTTTTTAAAAACGTTTGTTTTCTTTTTTAATTATATTTTGATACATTATAATTATTTTACTTTATATAAATATTAAGGAAATTTGAATTACATATTTTTAAAGGAATTAAGAAGTGTTAGTGGGACGAAATTATTTTGAAAAAAAATGGACGGTACCCTTATAATTTTATTAATATTAAGCAAATTTACATAGAAGGACACAACCAACATTACTCTTTTGTAATTAAGGGGGGACATGTAGGAGCCTTACCTCAAAAAATTCTAAATATTTTGAATTTATACAGTATGAACCGCTGATCCAAACTGACAGTCTGAACCACCGGTTCACGATTTTCAACCGTTCAAAGTCGCCAGTTCATCCAGTTCAAATGTGAACCGTAGGTATGTCTATGAGGGAGTACCAATTAGTGACAAATGATTCTTCTCTATTTAATGCTCAACACCTATATATATATAGATATTAAGAATAGTACTCCCCCCGTCCCAAAATACATGTAGTTTTAGGAGTTCAAGTATGTCCCAAAAAGTTTGTAGTTTTGCTATTACCTAGGCATCTTTAGCATTGTTTACCAAATACTTCATCCGTCCCAGCTCACTTGACACTTATTTCCATTTTGGGCTGTCACAGCTCACTTGACACTTTCCAAAATAGCATACTTTTAATAATTTTATATTCACTCTACCTCACCACTCATTTTCTTTCTTCATTTTCTACCACTCAATTTATTCAACCAACACTACTATTTACCCCACTCATTCTCTTTCTTCATTTTCTACCACACATTTTCCTTATTTTATTCATTCTCCTTAATCATTTTCCATCACTCAATTTAGTGCTGGTGCCCTAGGCACATTTATTTAAACGTTAGGTATGTTATCATTTTATTCATATTAATTAAGAGATGTTTTGATTATTATTGTTGTTCATGTTTACTTATAATAATCTTTGTCCCTAGTACTTATGAAGCACTAGTATAAGTCTAAATGATCATGGGATGATCATGTTAGACTTATGGGTACTTGTTGGAGAACAAGGTACTGGACATGACCCGCTCTATGAGATTTATGTCATGGTCAATGTCATATATAGATCTCATATTAGTTATGTCATTTGAATCCTTAGACATGAAGTTATTATAGTCTTCCACTTGATGAACATTATGTTTGACATATTCAAACGCTACCTTTAACCAGGTAGTTGTAAAGGGTATGATTGGCATAATCGGATTCACGTAGGGAATAATAATAAGCTAAATGGATTTGTCTCTCTTTGGAGAGATGTCAAGCTTGGGCCCCTCGTAGAATGATGTTGATGAAATGTTTGGCCAAACTCAAATGAATTGATTGGATCTATGTCATTTGGATTATCAACATATTCAGAATCGAGAAAGTATTGAACAAATACAAGTTGACTCTATGACCGTGACTTGTGTTCAATGACATCGTGGACAAAGGATTGTGACATGTTCTATGAAGGAATAAGAACTTGTATATAGTTACACTATTTGGGTAGGTATGACGGTTTGCTAGAACCTAATCATATCTTATGGGTTTATGTTTGAACCCATTGCCAACTTAGTGTAATCCTATAGGGTTACACACAAATAGAACGAATCCTAAAGGACTTAATTAGAATTTGGGTCGAAGGGCCTTTAAGGGATTTTAGGAATTTAGAGGAGAAAACCGGAAAAGGGGACGGTCCGGGCGGACATCCTGTTATACCCGGGCGGACCTTGTGGTTTCGGCCTGGGATTTTCTTGTTCCGATTTCTTGCGGGTTTGACCACTTGTTACATATTTGGAATATGAGAAACAAGTATAAAAACCTCCTCTAGTTGCCCTAATCAGTCCATAACATTGTGTGAGCCTCCAAAGAGTTTGAGAGAGTTATTTTTTGTTCTAAGAGATCTCTAGATTGAAGAACAAGAACATCACATATAATTTCATATAGTTCTATACAATTGTGCAAGCGTGTTTCACAATTTGGTCTAGCAACCAAGATCAAGAAGTTTCTTGATATTCGTTCGAAGGTGTGGATACCGATAGAGGGTGAAGCTTATCACCTCCATAGTTCGTGTTCTTGCTTTGTTCATGATCAAGTTTCAAAGTTCCACCAAGAATCAAGGTTGTTAATCAAAGGCATCAAGGGTTAGTATTCTAGTATTCATCATAGTATTTGATTAAATCATATGAACAGATCTATGTGCTTTGAGTTTCATGAAAATTTAAATGCTTTATTCCGCTGCGCATATTGATAGGAAACCCAACATATTAGACATGCATTGATTGTTTTTCTTAATATGTGTGAAAATCCTAAAACTACAAGTATTTTGGGACGGAGGGAGTAACAATTAATAAGTACTCCCTCCGTTCCGGGTAAGTTGCAACATGGAAGGGGAAGCACAAAAATTAAGAAAGGAGAATAATGAGTGGTTGCGAGGAAGAGGGAGAATGAGTGGAGAATAATGAGTGGTTGGGAGGAAGAGAGAGAATGAGTGGAGAATAATGAGTGGTTGGGATGAAGAGAGAGAATGAGTGGAGGATTATAAAAGTAATAAATAGTTTCCTTATTTGGCATTGTTGCAACTTAAGTGGAATGCCCAAAATGACAAATTGTTGCAACTTACCAGGAACGGAGGGAATACATGATATTCAATGGTGAGGGTATTACATTTTTTGTTAAACACTTTTTAACTATTTTTTTTTCCAGAAAATGCAAGGCTTATAACACTCAAGCAAGCTACAATGATGTTTATACTCCCGCCGCAAAATGAGTTTTGCACGGGAATTAAGGGATGAATAGTAGTGGTGGGTAGTTGTTGTGAGTGTCAAAAGTGAAATAGGAAAGAGAAAGTGAGGTAGAAAATAGTATGTTGATTGGTGTTGTGAGTATAAAAGTAAAGTAAGAGAGAGAATTAGTGGGATGAATAGTAAAGATTTCTTATCATTTTAGGAAAATGTAACTTATCAATGGGACACCCAAAATAACAATTTATCCACATAGTTATAGGAAGGAGGGAGTATATATTACTGTATGTCAAATACTTGAAACCAATTTTCTTAAACGTCATAGTCCCTTCTGAGAAAATAATTCCAGTTGACTTTTAGCGCTCCACTCATCTAAACTTTGACCAAAATTTTATATAAATTTAGTAATTTTCATAAAATTAAAAAGAGTACTAGTATTATTTATGGGTTAATGACAGATTAGGGCCTGAACTCCAGGGGGTGCGTCTAAAAGGGACTAGATCAGGGCTCAATATCATATTTTTCGGCAGTTAAGGGCTTTTTGACGGAAATCGTTAGAAAAGTCAGTTAAATGCCATGTGCATGTCACATGATACACGGATTGGATGGATTTGTAATTTATATATGCAAACTAGGGTTCTATAATGCACATTGTGAAACTAAAGGGGGCTAAAATGAACAAATGAACTTAAACACAAATAAAGACTCCTCAACCCCCCTCCTCTCTATTTTCTCCCTACGCCGACCTCACCAATTTCGCGTCTCTCTCCCAACGCCGGCGACTCCCACTGCCGGCGACTCCCAACTCTCCCTCTCTCTCTCGAACTTCCGGCGCTATCCACTCCCTCTCCACCACTAAATCAACAAACCCTACCCCAATCCATCAACACCCCCTTCTCCAGATTTGTTGAAGCCGCACACACCCTCCTCCTCTTTCAATCGACGACCGATCAGACGTCGTCGCCTCTCTCGTTTCCCTTCCCGTGACAACACTGGTATCGCTTGGGAAATCACCGGATATTGGGTCAAGAAATCACCGGATTACTGGGCCGCTTGGAAACTGGAAGGTCAGAAATCACCGGTAAGTGTCTAAGTCGATCTAGGGTTTGAATTGGGTTTTGTGCATATGGGGTATTTGGATGGAGGAGAGGTGGTGCTGGCGGTGCAGTAGCAGGTGGCGGCCCGACGGAAAAAATTTCCGTTCAAGAAGAAAATTTTGATTGTTTGGAGGCTCTGTTCTTGATGGGTTTCTAGGGTTTGAATTGGTTTGTGCATTTGGGGTATTTGGGTATTTGGATGGAGGAGAGGTGGTGCTGGCGGTGCAGTAGCAGGTGGTGGCCCGCCGGAAAAAATTGCCATTCAAGAAGAAAATTTGATTGTTTGGAGGCTCTTTTCTTGCTGGGTTTTCTTTTTTTTTTTTTTTTTTTTTTACTTTGTTAAAGTTTCTATTAAAATTGTAATTAATTCTTTTAAATAAAAATGTGGTTTTTTTTTCATATATATTTTAATAAGTTCATTTGTTTTAAATGTTGTATAATAATATTAAGTATCTATAATACTCTCTCCGTCCCATCCGAAATAGGATTCTTGGTCCGACACGGGGATTAAGGAATAATAATCTTTTATTATAAAAAGTTGTTTGAAAATTAGGTATTGTGAGTATGGAGGAGAGAGAAAGTGGGTGAGGAATAATAAATGAAAAGAAGTTGTGAGTATGACAAGTGAGTCATACTAATAAAAAAGTAATAAAAAACTTTCCATTTTGAGATATCCTATTTCGAGTGGGTCTTACTAATAAAAAAGTAATAAAAGCTTTCCATTGTAAATAGTGATAACTACTTTATGTTGTTTTAAATTTGGTGAATGTAAAAAGTAATTTATTATGTTCATAGAATAAAATTTAAAATTATTTATATTTTTCTTTATTTTAAATTTATTATTTAGAAAATAATCTAAATCCTTTTATATTTAATATAGCTATTGGATTAATTTGTTTAATAATTTTTGATTTTTTTAATAAATTTATTTTATATATGATAATTACTTATTTTATTATATACTTGATTATTTAGAAAAATATTTATTTCTTTTTAACCTTTTGAGTTTCAAAAAATTCACTAAAGCCCTTACTAACTAATATCATTACAAATCCATTCAATCCGTGTATCACGTGCCATGCACATGACACTTAACTGACTTTTCTAACGATTTCCGTCAAAAAGCCCTTAACTGCCGAAAAATTATGATATTGAGCCCTGATCTAGCGAGAAAAAAAAACTCAAGCCCCTTTTAGACGCACCCCCTGGAGTTCAGGCCCTAATCTGTCATTAACCCATTATTTATTGATGCACTGCAAAGGACATTATCAAACAATTTTTTAAATTTTCATGAGAACTATTAATTAATTTGCATAGAGCTTTAGTTAAAGTTCAATTAAATTCATCATTAAAATTAGACGAAACTATCAAAATTAGACGAAACTATCTCTCCGAAACGGAGGGTATGAAAACCAAAAATTACAATGATTCATATTTAGGACAGAATGAAGGAAAGAGCAATTATTTATAAACAAATGATTGGGGCTAGTTGTCTAAACAAAATATGAGATGAATGGTTTTAATTATGGAACAGTTGCTACTCAATATAAATTAAGTTATAACCATAAACTTAAACTAAGCTTAGCTAGAATATTCTCATCAGATTACAACTTAAACATACCACTTCCTCCATTTCAAAATGAGTATTAAAAAAAAAAAAGATTCAAATTATTCTTTTCTCAAGAGAAAACTTGATTTTTTTAAAATTTTTTTTTTTAACATTTATTTTGAGAAAGAGTTGTACTACAAATTGTTTAGGGGTCCAAATCCTCTGTACCATTGTTATGTGCCACTCCATGTACCACAAGTAATCTAATGGCTCGCAGTTATTGAGATTTACATTATATTAATATTATCAAACATGTGAACGGTTAGATTACAAGTGGTACATAGAGTGGCATACGAAAGTGGTACAGGAGATATCGACTCATTGTTTAGACATTAGCGTAGCCTCCCATGCTTCAGAGATCATAATTTCCTGATGCCAAAAAACGGATTTCCAAACCCGAAACTTCACACCCCTGATCCATCAAGAAAGAATCTTTCAGTGTCTAATATCGAACCACTCTTTCAGCGACTTTGATGAGGAAGCTGTTGATCATAATTTCAGAGGCTTCTGGCGACTGACGATGTTGATCTGCATACATAATTCAGACCAACTAAAAGTTCTATGATTATTGCTTCCGTCTTTTCTTGACTTGCATAATAAAGGGTCTGAACAAGATACACATTTTCTCGAGAAAGTTGACTCCAGTGCCCAAAACTCTTCTCACGCTGCCATTTAATCGTGTTATGAGCGAGCTTAGCTAACCATTCTAAAGTTTCTCCAATTGTTTCAGTCCAATATTTAACAAGATCATCATCATCATATACTGATGATGATGATCCCAAGCTTTTTCCAAATCTTTTTAGCCACCCTTTTAGAGAAATCTTCATATTAGCAGGCAACATATTGTACAGATCATCTCTTGCTTCCTGACCAATCAAGTGAGGACACATGGCAAGCTTCTCGATCGCAACAATAATATTCGCGTAGTGCAATGCTAAATCAGCAGCACTAAGAGTTCCTAGAGGAGGGCCATATGGACACGTGGCAAGCCGCTTAATTGCTGTACTGATATTCGCGTGGTGCAATTCTAAAGCAGGATCATATCCAATATAAACTGATAGATCTGAATTACGATTCGTAGTTTCAGATTTGATGAATGCATGTTCAAATCTTGTAAGCATAGCAAATGTGGATCTTGCTAAAAGGAGAAATATGTAATCTCGACTTCTTCTCCATAGAGAAATCTTATTCCACGAAAATTTCTTCTTATCTTGATCATCCTTGTTTTCATCCTTCATTCTCCTCAGAATTTCCTCAATGTCGCTAAGCGTTTCCATTTTTGGAAACTTTTTTTCATTAATTCTAACGTACCTTTCAATATCCTTCCACACACTCATCAATCTACAATATTTCTTGGTACAATTATGATATAATCCACATTTTACCGAATCACTGCATTTCCTTGAAAATCTGACAACAGAGTTGAGTATGTGTTCGAAGTCGTTTAACATTTCTGAGGCTATTAAATCTGTAATGTAATCATCATCATCTGATATAAGCTTCTTAATACCCACTGAATTAGTGATCTCCTCATTCAGTTTAAGAAGGTGATTATCACTCAGAGAATTCCATTGATGGACTAGTTTAAACATTAAGCTCAATACATCAATAATGAAAACTCCAATATGTTTTTCAGAATGGTTCCTTGAATAAGTTTCCCAGAGATTATGAAGCCATGACTCATTAACCATTATATGCACAAGTCTGAATCCAGAAAGAAAAAAAAAAAACTGAATCAAACACAAATAAATTATAATAAATGGTGGCAAATTTCGGGTTTCACATGCTAAAGTACACGCGGATATGATAAATTTTATGACTGCCTTTTTTTTTTCAACTAAACAAGAACTCTAAAGGGTATGTTTGTCTAGTTGTCCAAAGCGCCTGCCATCGATTGCATAGCAGTTTAGATGGTGGCCGTTGGATCTGATATCAAGAGCATGATCGTCTTTTAATACCCTCACTCCCACTAACATATTATCGATGTGATTAAGGGTTTCTGTGCACCGATGGATTCTGGACTGCTATGAATCCAGTGTGTAATTAATTTATCCAGCCCCATGTTTGTCAATTTCAATTAAAGTCTGGGAATAGGAAGGACACAATAAGATATGAGAGTGCATACTTTGAATTGAAAATGCCCTGTAACATGTAGTGGTAGATTTCATAAGGAGGCAGAAATTGACCACCAAAGAGCTCTACCTCAAGCGGTATCCGGTGTTAACTCGGAGGTCACAAGTTTGAATCCTATCAAGGTCACAAGTTCAAGCCTATTTTATGCCTAGTTGTAGCCTTCATGACATGACACTATAAATTAATATAAATATAAAAAAAAACTATTTCTTTTTTTTTGAAAGTCAGAAATTGACCACCAATCCAATTGCTAATTAATATGGCCCCGAACCCTATTCACCTATCTCTGATATCATGATATTACAAAAAAAAAATAAAAAAATAAATAAATTAGTGGATAAGATACAAATCATTTGAATTTGGTCCACAAGTTCAAAGCTCATGGGAGAGGCACTCAAATGAAATCATCTTTAGCAAGCAAAAGAGCAATTTAAGAAAAAGCAGAAGAAACCAAGACCAAGAAAAAACTCACTGATTTTTTTTTGCAGAAAAGCTGAAACCTTTAGAAGAAACCACAAGATGGGTATTTCATATTTGGTGAAGGATGATTGTAAGCAGAAATGTCTAATAGTATACACAACGTTGACTTGAGGTTAGAGTTGAGTCAACTGGAGAGTCACGACCTACTAAAAATCAATGAATAACATTACTACTCCCTCCGTCCCGGAGTAATAGTCCTACCCCTCATTTGCACGCTTATTAATAAATATTAGAAGTAATGTAAATGTTGTGAGTGTAAAAGTAAAGTAGGAGAGAGAATGAGTGGGAGAGAATAGTGAATTGATTGGTGTTGTGAGTATAAAATTAAAATAGGAGAAAGAATGAGTGGGGTGAATAGTAAAGATTCTTTGCCATTTTAGAAATAGGTCTCTTACTCTGGGACGTACCAAAATAGAAAGTAGGACTCTTACTCTGAGACGGAGGGAGTACTTGTTTCTAAGTCCTGTGTTTCCAGATATTTGCTTAAAAGCTCCTATGGTTATTTTGGTCTTTTTCTTAGAGCAACATCAGCATTGCGGTCCTTATTTATTACTCTCTCCGTCCCATAGTATATGTTCACCCTCTCATTTACACGGAGATTAAGAAATTGTGGAAGTGATGTAAGTGTTGTGAGTATAAAAGTAAAATAGAAGAGAGAATGAGTGGGAGGGAATAGTGAGCTGATTGGTATTGTGAGTGTAAAAGTAAGTAGGAGAGAGAACAAGTGAGAGGAACAGTAAAAATTCTTTATCATTTTAGGGAGTGGACATGTATACTCAGGGACAAACTACAACGGAAATGTGAAAATATACTCTAGGACATAGGGAAAACATTTTATTTGCGTTAGATAACATTATAATAATTTAATAACATTAATAACATAAGTAATACGGAGTATTCTATATTAATTTTGCCTGAATGTTGTATAGTTGGACAATACAAGTCTGAAATGCATTTGAGCCAGAGCTCGTTATCACTTACTCCTTCCGTTCCAGAGTAAGAGTCCTACTTTCCAGTACGTCCCAGAGTAAGAGTCCTATTCCTAAAACGGCAAAGAATCTTTACTATTCATCCCTCATTCTTTCTCCTATTTTACTTTTATACTCACAACACCAATCAATTCACTATTCTCTCCACTCATTCTCTCTCCTACTTTACTGTTACACTCACAACATTTACATCACTTCCAATATTTATTAATAAGCGTGCAAATGAGGGGTAAGACTCTTACTCCGGGACGGAGGGAGTATTTTAAGAGTTAAAAAATAGGTGAGTTCAAGAATTAAGGAAAATGTGATGTGTTGTGAGTGTTGATGTTTAGGTAGGAAAGGGAAAGTGTGGTAGAGAAGAGTTAGTGGATAATTGTTGTGAGTATAACATGTAGAACCCACTTTCTATTTTAAGATTTTGACTCTTAAAATGAGACGGCCTTTTAGAAATTTTTTGACTCTTAAAATGGGACAGAGGGAGTGTCGGTGAATGAAACATACGGTACATTTCTCTGTGTCATAAACATGGGTGGATAGCATCAACTTATACAACTTTCTTTAAAGAGTTGGTTTTGGGGGAAACTAGTTCATCCATAAGTTATAAAAAGTCATGTTTTTTAACCCTTCTTAAATCCTAAAAGGCCTAAACCCTAAACTTTAACCCTTATAAAAACAAGACTTTTTATAACTTATGGAGAAACTAGTTTCCCCCAAAATTTTCTCTTGTTGTGGGCTTGTGATTTCCCTTCTTTGTTGAGGGTTTTATATGTTAATTTTGTTGTTTTTCTGATCACCGGGAAGGTTAAATCCAACTTACAGAAAGGGAAGAAGGCTAGAGCAGTCTAGCATCGTAAATGGTGGAATCTTCTAAAGTCGGGTTTTGTTAAGTTTATTTGTTGTAAGATGATTTTAGTAAGATTGCAATCGATAAATCAAATTGCCAATATGTTGGTAGATGTAATTTTAGGGCAGCGATTATAAATGCGAGCCCCACTGTTTGAGAATGAATGGCACCTTTTTGTTGGTTGTCATTTTTCTGTGGATTGTTGGAGAGCTGCGGGTTTGGAAGTGGTTATTTCCGATTCTTTTATCATCGTCGATCGATTCTTTCGTAAATTGATTCTTCCAATGTCTGAATAGCTTGCATGGGGCTGTTGCCTGTTGGCGATCGCTTTGCTATGATCTTATGGGCTGTCTGGCATGAGAGGAATAGTAGGGTTTGGAAAAGTAAGTTTTCCAGCTTGCCATGTTGTTCAAATGGCAGTGCATGTGTGGGATGAATGACATATTGGGCAGCAACCAGCTAGGATGATGAAGCCAAGGAATGAACACGTTTGAAGCCAACAATGTACCTAATGGCATCCTCCACCAGAAGGCTGGGTGAAGAGTTCGGACAGAACGAACGTGATAATAGAGACAGACAGCTCGGTGGTCTATAACGCCATTTGTTCGGTAGCAGAAGATCTTACGGAGTTTGGAGATTTGATTAATGAGTGCCGATCATTATTGTCTGACATGTCCAGTGTTACTATGTCTCTGGTTAGGCGTAATGCTAATATATTAGCAGATTACTTTTCTAGAATTGCTTGTCAGTCGAGTCGACGGGTCTTGTAATCTGGGATGAGCTTCCGCTGAATGTGGATAGCCATCTCTTATGCATTTGTCAGTGCTAATCATTTAATTTGAAAAATAAAAAATAAAAAATCAAAATTTGGTACCAATTCAAATTTAAATAAATCATGGGCAATGCTAGCTAGGGGCACAAAAGGATTTAACAAAATGATGTGACGATATTTTATTGGTCGCATCGATAGTGAACCCGACACACTCTAATTAAAAACACCAACAAAATCATGACACATCGTTTTGTAAGTCAAATTTTATGACATTTTTTTTGTGAATTTATATTTACCCATAAATCATGGAGTAGAATTAAAGGACAACGATCACAGAGCCATTTCGAAAGACGTTAGAGAACGTTTCGCGTTAACCTTATTCTCATCGTTTTCCTCCCATTTTTCTCTGCTCTCCGACTCTCCTCTGCTAAACGGTTAATCCCATCAATGCTCGAGCCGACATTTTTTCCCATTATGCTGCAATTTCGGACTAGCAGCCGTTCCGAACGGTCAAACTTTTCTCTCTCTCCAACTTCGTTGCTTTCAATTACTATACAAATTCGTAATATGATTTGAAAAAAAAAGTGTGTTTGTATGTGTTTTTTGCAGGGTATTACTTAGGGTTTCACTACAACAAGGCTAATCATGAAGCAATTGCCAATGCCGCTTGAGTTAGTAATTTCCCTTTATTTTTGTTTTGCATTTGTTGTTATGTTAGAGATAATTTTGTTGAATCAATATTGTTCATACTGTTACATTTGTAATTCAGAAACCATTTATTTATTTATTATTATATATATATATTTTTTTAAAAACATTTGTAACTCAGATTCAGTGAGTGAGAACACACATATATAAATGGATGTTTGATAATCCAAATTATGTGAACACTTAAAAATCACGTGATTAGAGAAGGTATCTACTTTCAATATGATGAAATGGAAATGGTGAATCGAGAGGACTACTTGTGTTGCTACTAGTATGATGAGGATAGAGATTAGTTGTTCTCATTTATCCTTTGGAGGTGCAATTGATTCTGTGGAGAAAAATTTTCATCTTCCTACTCTTGATGTTCATTTTGTCGGTCAGGGTGGGGGATCACGAAATATGGTTGTTGCTTTCCTAGTCAAGACTCATGAGAAGGATTTTTTTTTTTTTTTTTTTTGTGTGTGTGTGTGGGTGGGGGGGGGGGGGGGTTATAAAAATGACGGGTTTTTCAAGAGAGGGTTATAAAACGCCACCTACATACAATTGGGCATTGGTTTGTGTATGTGCTGGTTTATTTGCTCCCCGAGTTCCAAAAAAGAGTCCTACTTCTCTTTCAATTTTGAGCTAGTTCAAAGAAAGAGTCTCATTTTTAAATTTAAGGCAATCTCCAAAGTGACTCTATCCCTCCATATTTAGCGCAAAGAGGGCTCCAACAAGATTTGAAAGCACACGCTATTTTGAAGCAACCCATATCTTGCTTCTATTCTGGCGCAAGATATGGCGTTGTGCTATCCAAAGTTAATGTAATATTAGTCGTTTTATCGATAAGAATATACTCCCTCCGTCCCACTATAAGGTTCCTACTTTGACTTTGCACGGGAATTAAGAACAAGTAAATGTTGTGAGTGTGAAATGTAAAGTAAGAGAGAGAAAGTGGGTAGGGAGTTTTTGTTGTGAGAATAACAAGTGGGTCCCATTTTCCATTTTAGGTAATAAAGTGAAGTAAGAACCTTAAATTGGGACAACCTAATAAGAAAAGTAAGAACCTTAAATCGGGACAGAGGGAGTATCATTTAGTGGAACACCTGTCAATGAATTGACGTAATATGGAACATTTTTTTATTTTTTTTTGTGTGCGCGCACGATCTGACGCAGGATTGTTGGAGATGGTGAAAGATACTTGGTGCAAGTATTTCACTATAAAAACTGGTGTAATTTCTGCACCAAAAAATTGTAGATGGTCTAAGATATCAAAAACATGTTTCAAAAAAGGATTCCTACTTTCCTTTCCACTTTATAATAATAATACCTATTATTATTTTCTGTGAAAAATGAAACTTACATGATGTTTTACAGAACAGAGATATTCATTTAGTGTAATTGTAGGAAAAATATAGAAACCTAAAAGTACATTCACACAAAGTCCGAGGGAGTACATATGGTTGTTCTGAAGGTGGTCAAGCATGAATTTCTTTGCTTGATTTGTTATTGAGTGATACTAGTCCACAGTTGTATGAGCGTGCTTACTACTTACTATATTAGACCTTTCTATGGGGCTTATTTGAAGAGATCAGGGGCAGCCTCTTGACATGTTATTTTGGGTAATTTATCAGCCTGAGAGCATATGTTCGTGGCTATGAGTCTGCCATACTCTTTTGTACATGTTGGTGGATCCAATCTTCATGAGCACCCTTCATCATTTCCCTTGCCCTCGTGTGACTTCTAGATCTGGCATGCGGCTCCCTTCATCTACATGAGCACTCACCCTCCTTTGTTCTCCCTTTTGCTCATGTAACTTCTACGGCGAGTAAGACATTGTGCATGCGTCCTGATGCACCTCCATTGACTTCTTCAATATCCCTGTCTCCCTTTTCAAATATATTGATCTTCTATCTTGAAGCACAATTTGGTTCCAACGGGTCGCAGCACTTGTACAAATGATGTCCTAGATAAACTAACAGATTAGAGTTTGAAGTTATTCTAGGTGCAATGGTTTAAGGTCTTGTGGATTGAGAGATAATCGAGGTTTTGTAATTGTGTCCTAAGGCAGTACTTATATGTGAGTTGTTAGGATCGTGGCTTGAGTTATGTCAATACAACTAGATATTGATCCCTATAATGTAGAGATCGGGGACAGCCAGGAGATTTCTAATATAGTTAAGAACTTAGGATCAAGTCCAATGGCTCGGTAATCCAACTTCAGAGCTTAGAGATATGGGCTTTGATCCTTTTCAATCTGCATGATGCCTTCCAACCAGAAAGTCAATTTAGTTAATGTTGTAAGGTTTGAGGTATTGAGGTGGTTGACCCAAAGCTAAAGTTCTGATGATATAACTTTTGAGCAATGGCTATGTTTTATATTTCTCAATTGCCAAGTTAAAATATTAGTGACTTTCTAACCGATCCTTGACGTGAATGCGTCACGTGGTTTATATTCATTTGATGCCTTCTGCTTTGGTTTAGCTTTAAGCTTATGAAGGGCCCCCATCGAGACTTCTGACCCCACTTGATATTTAACAAGTTCATTGATTTATGGTGACGTCAGAAGCTTTTAGGGGGGGGGGGAGGGGAGATGGGGTGGGGTAACCGAATATCATAACAGTATTAGGGCGCTATGGTCAATGCTCAATGCTGAGATAAAAGCTGTAGGGACTGCTAACTCGTTAACGTGCTCAAACTAACCTCTTTGGCGTCAAGTTGATAATTTTAGCTATAACCTGTGGTTTTACCAGAATATATCTGTATTTTATGTACTCCCTCCGTCCCAAAATGAATGTCCTTTTTCCACTTTGAAGAAATTTAAGAAATTCAACCTTTGTAAATTTTAGTAACAAAGGTGTATGAAAATCTTTGCTATCTACTTTGAACTTCTAATGCTGCAGGTATATAATGAAAAGAGAAGATTTTTGACAGAATAAAAAAAAACATATTGGGACAAAGTTTTACACGAAAAGTCATTCTTTTTGGGATATTTTTTTCAAAAGCAGACATTCATTTTTCGACAGAGGGAGTAAAAGAAAGATAGAATGCTGTAATTCATGTTCCACAATGAAAATACCAAGCAGTCTTTTATCCTCATCCTCCCTCTCTCTCGCTCTCTATTGAACTCTTGTAATGAGTGGCCCTTAATGCTCATGATTATGCAATTTGCACCTTTTGTTAATACTCTCTCCGTCCCAGAGTAAGAGTCCTACCTTGGTTATGATGCTTAGCAAGGAAACACAAGAAAATGGATAATGATTTGCAAGTGGGTTGGATATGATTGTCCAAAGCACTATCATAACGCAAGTGGGTAAAAAGTAAGTAAGTGTTGGTTTTTTTGTAATTATTCAAGCATTACAAAGATAAAGTTGTCCATAACGCTATTCATCCCTTGCCATTTTAGGTATGGGACTCTTACTGTGGGACATACCAAAATGGAAAGTAGGACTCTTATTTTGGGAAGGAGGGAGTACTTCTTAAGTATTTCATGTTAAAATAGGTAATAACCCTTCACTTTATACGTTACTTAGGCAGATTTGAGTTGACTAGCTGTATGCATTAGGTGGTGTTGGATAATGTTTCTTATGTTAAGAAGGTAATAACCCTCCACAATTTGGATTTGTTGTTCAATATCAATATTTTGCACCAAGCAACACAAGAAAAAAATCAAATCGGGATTACTACTGCTACACTTATTTTATTTGGGCACGCACTGTCCTTTAGTTCTGCAAATTTTATTTGGGTGCATTTTCCTTTAGTTCTGCTAATTAATAGGCTTAAAGTTGAATAAGATGAAGTTGTTAGCTAGGCATCCGTGTTAATTAGGCGTGCCCTAGACTCGTGGAGAGCATGGACTGTGGCTTGTAGGAACGTACTAATTTTTATTGAAGTGACACTAATCAACAATTCTCACTGTAAGTCTCTAGTCTCTCACACTCTCACCATGCCTCTGTGAGGCTCATCTGTGTTCTTTAGGTGTACCTTTGACTCGTGGGAGCATATGTGCTTTACCTTGTAGGGAGAGACAAGATTTTATCAACACAATAAAAGTGATCAACAACAAAACAATCTAAAGCACAAGAAATGCAACTTTTTATAACAAAAGCATTGATTGAGATGGTTTACACCAAAATAATAATTATTCCAAATTCGGAACGCAAACCTGCCAACATATATAAGCATATAAAGAAGTTGAACTTCAAAAGGAATTCCAATTAAAAATGAATATATCATAACAATAAAGTAGATTATGAATTATCAATGGACAAAAAATAAGCACATTTTAATAAAATTAATCAACTAATCTATCAACTAACAATTGAGCAATGGTTGAAAATTTGAATGAAATTGTGATTGTCAAATACTATTAAAGGTTTATTGTTGGAATAAATAAAGTCATGGGAATCAGAAAATGTTGAAACCACTGAATTGGCGTATTTTAAATGTACACGCACACCCTTTAGAATTGTCTGAATGCACTGAGACCTACTCCCTCCGTCCCATAACAAAGTACACATTTGCTTTTTGCATGGGAATTTAGGAAAGATGTTGGAAAAGTAGATGTTGTGAGTGGGAAGGAGAGAGAATGTGGGGTAGGGAATAGTGAATGGATAGTTGTTGTGAGTGGAAGGAGAGAGAAAGTGGAGGGAATCTTTTCCTTTTTAGGTAATGGTTACTTTGTTATGGGACACCCAAAATGACAAAATGGGTACTTTGTTATGGGACGGAGGGAGTATATAGTTTCAAAAACTACACCTATAATGCTGTATTGCTCATAAATTTTGGGTGTCCAGACTGACCCTATTCCGGGCCTGCCTCTGTGTGGATTCAGATACTAATAGGCTCTGTTTTGATACGCTGTTCATAAATATTGACTTGTTATGCTCCCTCCGTCCCGGTTTAAGGTTCTTAGTTTGAATTTGCACGCTTATTAAAAAATAAAGGTAAACTTGGGTCAAGAATAATAGTGGGTGGAGGATACAATTGCCCATTCATAAAGCAAGTGGGTGAAAAGTAGATAGGTAAGTGATGTTTTTTTTGTAATATATAAACTTTATGAGGACAAGATTGTCCAAAACACTATTTATCTTTTGCCATTTAGGGAATAAAGCAACTAAGAACCTTAAATTGGTACATACCAAAAAGGAAAGTAAGAACCTTAAACTGGGACGGAGGAGTATTTGAGTTGGAAAAAGAAAGAGAATACTTATACTAACTATTTTATTGATTGTTAGATTGGGAGGACTGAATCGTGTTCCAATAACAATCATTGGGCTCAATGTGATATTGCTGTAAAATGAGCAAAAGTAATTTGTTGTAAGAAACCAATATTCTTTTTATTTGATCATTTGTTGATTATAAGGATCATTTTTTCTTCCTATTGGAGGCAACTGTTGCGAAATTAACTTACTATAGAAAAAAACCAAAAGAAAAAGAAAATTCGTGGAGACTAGCACTTGTTAAATTAAAATGACTCTCCATGTGTGGATGAGTGTCTCTTTAACATATCATTTTTCACATTAAAAGATCCAAGATTGTATTATTAATTTCTTTTATCATACTTTAAACCCTTTTGTTAGTGTTAGTCTTACTTTACCTTGCACCTAGGTCTCAATAGACAATACTGCGCCTTGATTTGCCTTAAAACTTTAGGAACCATGATGTGGAGACATGTTTTCCCTTTTTGAAGTCTGTGACATTGTTCTTTTTCACCCTCAACCATGTGGGCCAAATCAACCCTACATTTGAGTTATAATTTGCGAAATCCAAGTCTTTTCGAAGAAAACTTTTGTCCTTCCAATAAAAAATGTGATGCCATACTTTTTCTAGCAATACTAAAAGGGTATTTTTTTCCTATCAAAAAAAACTAAAAGGGTATTTTTTTAATTTGAAGAGCCTATTAAGTGACAACTCGTTATTGCATAAGACTATCTTTTCACTATCAAAGCTATGACTTTTGAGGCCTTCTCTGAGTCTATCTCTTACATTGCTTTGTTCCTATTAATGTTTGAGAGCAGTTTGTATATGAAGGATTGAAATGTGTATAATCTTTAATAGTTTCAATTAATAAGGAAAATTCTTTGTTTTACATTAAAGATTACGACATTGAAGACAAAGCCAATTAAATCTACTTTTTGTCTCGTCCTTTGCCTTTCTTCTTCTGAAGTTATAGTTTCCTGAAGTGTTCATGCATCTTTGAAGGCTGTTACAATTTTGTCCAATACTCTTAATCAATTAGTGAGATGGCCATGTCTTTCTTTCTATCTGACTATCTCTTAGTCGCTTCTTAGAAGGATATTAATAGCTTCATCAATTTGACCCAACATTTACCATTCTACTAATACTGCCTTTTATGTTACATAAAATTCCCTTCAGGCTGATACACATTGATAATTAGTCTACTGTATCGAATCTATAATTGTATAAAATATTTCAAGTGGCCCCACCAGATAAGAATGCATTTGAATATCCACGGGATACCCTGGTACCCAATAACTGTGTTACCCATGAAATGAGCGAATAATTCTGGTCGGAGTTGGTATTTATAGGCTAGAAGCACTCTCTCTTGCAGTATCCCTAGCATTGTTTCCAAGGCTAACTACCTGCATTCCTTTTCTCTTCCCCTTTCATTCATTTCTGCTACATACTCAGCTATGGTTGCAATGGGGCATAGATCACATAATGCTTCCGTCAACTCAAACTCAGCTGTCCAGAATGTGGAGGGTATGTACAAAAATTATGGCTAAGAAAGTCGTTACTTCAAGATGTTCTTTTTTAATTGGTTCTTCGACTTTTTTAATGATTTATCTAAGTTGTTCCTTTAAGTTATGATCTAATGTAAGTGTTTATGGATTTCAAGTTTAGATACGACTTCTGACTTTTATCTATTTGTAGTTTCTCTTTTCTATGTGGCCCATGTAGGCCATATGAATCTAATGTCCATGTTTTGCTCGAAGACTTGAATTTTGTTTTGGACCTTAGACGTTCTCTAACATTGGTCCCACAATCTCTCTTTCATTTGTTTTTGCCCTTTTCTCCATTCATGTGGAAGAAAATCTTTTTAAACAATTGTCACTTTTGAGTGTTTAGTCTCTAAATGTGCGTATACCTCTAACGAAATCATTTCACTCAGCTTGATTTCACTGTGTAAATTTGTCTTTTGTTAAACTGGGATTTTGACGATTGTGACTATCATTCGGTTGGGCCAGAGTTCGTATTTTACTAAACTATACTGGGATAGAAGTTGTGTCACTATGATTTTTAAACCTTAGACTGAATTTTAGGAAACTTAAATGAATCTATACTGAATATGGGATTTCCTTTTACTATCCCGCGGCGAAGCCGATTTTTTTTTGTTTCTTGTTTTTTGTTTTTTTTGTTGTGTATCAGTTTTTAGTCCATATATGAATATCCTAGGTGATCTTGTTCCTGGATAACGGAATCGTTGATTGATCAAAACATACATCTGTTGTTTTGTTGTGGGTTACAGAATTATGTTGTTGGCTCTGATCAGTTATTAATTCAATACGTAAAGTTTTTAGCTAGCTAGTTTCTGAGTCAATTTCTTGAAAGGTCTCATGTAAAATTTGTTTATCGGAATTCCTTCAGTTCCGAAGAAAAGAACATTAAAATCAACACCGATGATCTTAATGACATCAACGCATGATCCTTAAGGATTTTTCTTGATACAAGAATGCATGATTTAATGGGCTTAAAAATTCCATTCGTACATGTATAATAGCTCACATATATTTAATTCTTATTGCTGAAGGGCCTTTAGCCGGAGTTGTTACTCTAAAAGATGCGATGCCAATTGTTTTCGCCTGCAACCGGGAGATGTAAGCTAATTCTTGAAAAGTTATATAGATTTGTTCTTTCTTATCAATCATAATCTTTTCTTGTCTAACTTAAAAATTGGTGGAGCAAAAATTTGTTTTAACGCGTGTTAATGCTTAATCTTATCTGTTTGCAGGACATTTTGACGAAAATCTCTCTGGATTGTGAAATTCACAACCGAACAGTTGTTGCTATTATCAGCATGAATGGTATTGTCATGAGTCCCCGTCTTATATGTGAGGATAACAAACTCCAGATGTATAAGGCAAGTTTTAACCTCTTTTTTTTTTTTTTTGGAAGTCAAAATTAGAATGGCATGGATAAATTTCATATAGAAAGGGCCAGTTAAACTTCTTTATCTTAACTCTATAGGAGAGCAATCTTTAGTTAAACAAGCCAAGTTGTGATGTAGGGGTGGCCAATGGTACAAATCTAAACCAACCAACCACGTACCAACCGTACCAAATGCATTTGGTATGCCAAAAGTTGGTACATGGTATAAATATCTTATTTTGGTTGGTATACCGTACCAACTTTGAAAATTTGCTCGGTACACGGTATGAATTGAATATTTGACTTTGGTTGGTATACCAAGTACCAACATTATTTAGAAAATATGTTAAATTATTAATTATATACCTAGATGAACTTTGATTGGTTGAGATGTATATTTAGTTGTTTATTTAAAGACAATAACTTTTCCATTACATGTATTTCTATGTGAAAGTTCCTCACAAGTCAAGTTGTAAAAATCTCTAGGAAATTGGTTTAATTTCTAGTGTATAATAAAATTGTAGTGCATTCTTGCTTTTACCATTTTTAAATGCATGGTTCACCTTTTGTTCTTTATATTGTTTACTAATTAATGGAAAATGCAAAAAATTGTTCAAATAACATTTGACTTTTTTTAATTTAATACTTCAATTCATACTTGGTAGAGTACCACGTACCAACCATACATGGGCGGATCTAGTATGTAACCAGGGTGGGCCGATGCACACCCTAGATTTCCCGAAAAAAATTACCGAGTAGTTATAAAAAAAAACAAACAAACAAAAAAAACTATAGGGGTGTAAATTGTGATTTTTGAAAGAAGAGGGGTGCAGAGTTAAACATAATACAAGTATAGTATTCTTATGCCCGATGTCCTTCTTGGTGCAGAGTCAAATCCTGGATACGCCACTGCAACCATACCAACCAAGTACCAACCGTACCAATAAGTTGGTATACCGACTTTGGTGGTTGGTAATGGTATGCGTTTTCTTGTACCATGTTTAATTTGGTTGGTACACAGTATATGCAAAATACACTTGGTATACCAACCAAGCCACCCCTATTGATGTTCGTCACTAACCAGATATATGGGATAAAGTGTTAATTGTTTTGTTGAATCTGATTACATCACATGGTTATATGTTACTCCCTCCGCTTTAAAATAGATATTGTTTGAGTGGTTTTCACATGTTTTAAGAAAGGCAATTATTATTATAACTTAATAAAGTACCAAAAATACCCTTAATAATTGTTTCTCTCTCATGCATTGACTCTCTCAAGAAGTACAATCATTGCAATGGAACCAGTTTCAATATAGGGTGAAATTGGGATCTTAGGCTGTAAGCCTTAAAACGACAAGTATTTTGACCAAATTTTAGCTTCAAAAATGATATGCTCCCTCCGTCCCAGCTCACTTGGCACTTATTTCCATTTTGGTTTGTCCCAGTTCACTTGACACTTCCCAAAATAGCATACTTTTTTATAATTTTATATTCACCCTACCCCACCACTCATTCTTTCTCTTCATTTTCCACCACTCAATTTATTCAACTAACACTACTATTCACCACACATTTCCTTATTTTATTCTTTTTCCTTAGTTATTGTGCCCACCTCTTGAGTTTCAGATCAAACATATATAATGTTTTTTGGGTTAATTCTGTTTTCAAGCCAGATAAACAAATTCTGTTTTCATTAATTTACTAAAGCCCTTTCTTTGTCTTCTTTAATTATGAAGGGTGCTCACACATTACTTAGCCTGAATATGATGAATTATCCCTTTGGCAATAATGGCGGCTCTGCTACAATCGCAATTGTTGGCGCAGATGGCATCCCTTATGGTGGAACGGGAGCTGGCCCACTCATAGCAGCTTCTCAAATCAGCGTAAGCCTTGTTTTATTTTTTAAATATTACTCCGTCCCATTTTATTTTTTCTTTGCTACGAATGAACACACCATCAATAATACTAATCAATAACAAGTTTAAGATTTTTCATTAGGATAATTATATCAATCTAAAATTGGTTCTTAATGTTTATTTGTATTAACGACAAAAAAAGTGGGAAGATCATTTTGGAATGGAAGGAGTATTATATGCACCAAAAAAACAGCTAACCATCTTTTCTAACATCTCAAAAGCTGAGCCTTGCATGGCTACTTCTGCTTATTTATGTACTCATTGTAGTATTGAACTAGGATCCATCCGAATTAGATTTCTACACCTGAGAGCTCCTTCTACAATAAACTGTTGAACTGTTTGTCAACTTTTATAATTCTATATATTTACTTTTGCCTATCGAGATGATTTTTCTGAAACCTTGATCCTTTAATCTCTCTAACAGGGGGTCCTTCTTGTTAATCCACTCATCGAGGACTTGGACAATGAAGAAGATACTAATAGTGTTTCAGATTCAAATGAAGATTCAGACTCTGGTTCATGCCTGACGTCTGAATGAGAGGAACAAAGGTCTATTTTATGTGAGAACCTCCGCAAGCTCTGTGCTCATGTTTACGTGTTAAACGACATCTTCTTTTGATACCATACTAAAACAATGGTTTTCTTTAGGCATTTTCAGTTTCATATCCGAGGATTGAAGAATGTTAGCGGAAGAATAATAAAGAGCTGAAATCAGTTAGAGTCACAGTTTCAATTTACGAACTTGAAATTTAATTTGGTTTTGATTTTGCTTTTAGATGATTTGAACACCTGCCTTTTGTTGGATTTTGTTTATCATATGCTCTAGAAGTGCTTTTAGTTGAATCCCATCTCTTGGATTTTGAAGTTTATTTAGGTAGTAACATTCTTGTCATGAAAAAGTTGTTCAAACGGGAATAAGAATTCTGAAAGTTTACTATATCTTGAGGGATGATTTATTCCTAGAGAGGAAATATAAGAAAATGACCGGATTATGTTCTTCAATGTTCACTTTTGTTTACAGGGAATGGCTGAATGGACAGAGGGGGTTTCATAATTTCGCAAAAGAAAGGCAGCATTGCTGCCAAAGTTGTCGCGGAACTAGAGTTGACCCTCCTTTGGGTCAGCAAACCTGTGCGCGAGAATTATGTTTGAAAGGTTGCAACTTGCAAGTAAGTCTGTTGTAAATGAGTAGAGTTGGTGAAATTTAGTAGCAAGTAATCAGAAAAGTGCTGAAAACTGGTGACTAGGAAGGAATGGATTTAGGCATATCCAGATCAGGACTGAAAAAATTATGGCCAGGTTAGGGAAGCTCTTACCAAACTAACAGCTGAAACATACACATACGCATACGCATAAGCGTACGCGTCCACATACATAAGGAAGCTAAATTACGGTTTATACCAACTCCTGATACGGAGTAATCCTTCGGATGCTATTGGAATTTCCCGCGTTGAAATGAATAGGGACACGGGCTTTAATGTCAAATAAGTACCGTTAAGTACTTGATTTATTTAATACTCCCACCGTCCCAAAATGATCCACACTTTTTTCGACGTTACTATGAAGGAACTTTGAGCAATGATTTTAGGTTGATTTAATTATCGTAATAAAAATCTAAAACTTGTTATTGATAGTATTTTTGATGGTGTGTCAATAACAAGTTTTAAATTTTCATTAGTATAATTGAGTCAACCTAAAATTATTGCTCAATGATCCTTTGTAGTAACAGTGAAAAAAGTGTGAAGATCATTTTGGGATTGAGGGAGTAGTTGTAGTTAACTAACTCACACATGTAGATGCCACAAGCAGTTTGTGCAAGTGGTGTAAGCGACAAGGTTGATGTATCTCAGAGAGGGGACTGATGCAATTAGGACCATATTAGGTTGAAGCCTCCGAATATGCTCCTTCCGTCCCAAAATGAATGTCCGAAATTGCTGATATTTTGGGACGGAGGTTGTAGTTACCAACACTGATAGCTGAATGGTTCCTTTGGGTCTTGCCAGCAAGTAAACTACTATTGTGAGATATGTTATTCAAGAAAATTCAATATATTGTTGTAGAGGGTTGGCTTATATGTCAAAACATGTTGTTAGCTGAACTAGGTTTTAAGGAACATAACAATATTGTAGCTTGAGCTCCTATTTGACTAATAATTGTGTTTTAGCATGTCACGAGTTTGCTCTAATTGGTGTGAGGTTGTTGGACTCTTATTTGGAGGTGTTGACATCTTCGCCTAGGTTGCTAGAGCCTTAAGGGCCTATTTGTTTGGGACGAATGATATAAAAACAAGTTTTTCAATTATATAATGAAAAAACTAGTTTTTTTCATAAGACTTACTCTAAAAATAGTATAATAATATTCAAAATTTAATGAATATTATTAAAATTTGGTATCAATTCAAATTTGATTTAGAGTAAAATGAAGGACAACAATCACACCTAGCCGTTTCGTACAGATGTTAGTTAAAGTGCACATAACGTCGGGTATTAACCTTATTCTCATCGTCTTCCCCATTTTTCTATGCTTTCCGACTCTCCTCCGCCAAACTGTTAAACCCATTAATGCTCCCTCGAAACCGACTTTTCTTTCAGTAATTCTGGAATTTCGGAGTAGCAGCCATTCCGAACGGTCAAATTTTCCCTCTCCAACTTCTTTGCATTCAATTACCACTCCCTCCGTCCCAAAGATGAATGTCCAAAAAAAAAAGAAAAACAATTTTGAATCTTTTTTGGACATTCATTTGGAGACGGAGATAGTACTACAGAAATGAGCTATATGATTTGAAAAGTGTGTTTGTGTGTGTTTTTTGCAGGGTACTACTTTTTTTTTTTTTTTTTTTTTTTCACTAACAGGCTAATCATGAAGCAATTGCCAATGCCGCTTGAGTTAGTAATTTCCCCTTGATTTTTGTATTACATTTATTGTTATGTTGGAAATAGTTCTGTTGGATGAATATTGTTCATACTGTTAGATATGTAAATTAGAACCCTTTTTTTTTAACATTCATAATTCGGAGTCAGATTCATTGAGTGAAAAAAGGACATTTGCAGAGGAATGTTTGAAAATGTAATTATGTGAATAGAGATCCTACCAAAAGATAAATAAAAACAAAAACAATATGATTAGAGAAGGTTTCTCCTTTCAGTATTATGAAATGGTGGATTGAGAGGACTGCCTGTGTTGCTATACTAGGACAATGATGATAGGGATTAATCGTTCTCATAGACCCTTTAGGAGATACAGTTGATTCTATGAATAATAATCTTCCCTCTTTCTATTCCAAATTTATTAAAAGAGTCTCATTTTCAAATTTAAATTATTAAAACCATTTTGAATAAAGGAACCCTACTTTCCTAAGTTTTCCATTTTATTAAAAGAGAATAATAATAATAATGATTATTATTAATCATTACTATTTCCTGTGGAAACATGAGACTTGTTCAACGTTTTTACAAAAAAGAGACGTCCATTTAGTGCAATTTGAAGGGAATATAGAAAAGTAAATGTACATTTATAAAAGGTCTTACTTTTCCATAGCGACTCTTGTTTTGAGATGGAGTGTGTGTGTGTATGTGTGGTTTTTCTGTAGATTGTCAAACACAAATTTCATTGCTTATTTGTTACTGGGTGATAGTTCTCCTCATAGCTATATGAGCTTGTGTACAACTTACTACGTCAGATTTTTTGTATGGGGCTTATTTGAAGTTATCGGAGGCAGTTTGCTGACATGTTATTTTGGGTAATGTATTACTAATGCATTGTTAGACTGAGAGGATACGCGTGTGGCTATGAGTTTGCTTACTGGGTGATAGTTCTCCTCAGATCCAATCTACATCAGTACCCTCCGGCATGCCTCTTGCTCTCGTGTAACGTGGCTCCCTCCATCTACATGAACACCCACCCTCCGTTGGTATCCCTTTTGCTCATGTATCTTCCACATCCAGTAAGACATGACTGCGCATGCACCCTGATTCATCACAATTTGTCTCTTTAATTTCCTCGTGTCCCTTTTCCAAATATTTAGATCTTCTAACTTGAAGGACTATTTGGTTCCAATGAGGCGCTACACTCATACAAATGATGTCCTAATTAAACTAACAGATCAGTAAATCAAGTTTTTTCTAGGTACAACGGCTTTAGGTCTTGTGATTTAAGAGATAATTATGCTTTGAGGTTTCCTAATTGTGTCCTAAGATCAGTTGTATGTGAGTTGTGGGGATCTTTCGGGACTGAATTTTGTCAATATAACTAGATATTGATGCCTATAACGTAGAAATCTGGGGACATTCAGGAGACTTGTAATATATTTAAGAACTACGGATCAAGGTCATTAATTCCGCAATTTAGTTGATGTAATTATGTTCGAGGTATTGAGGTTTAAATAATGACTTTGTAACTGATCCTTGATGTGATTTGTTGACATGGTTTATATTCATTTGATGCTTTTAACTTTAATATATTTCTAAGCTTATGAAGGGCCACCATGGAGACTGCCGACCCCACTTGATATTTAACATTTTTTTTTGGTATATGATGACTGATGATGTCAGAAGCTGGGGGTGGGGGTTCAATCTGAATACTATAATAGTATGAGGGCGCTATGTTCAACTCTCAATAGCTATAGGGCATGCTAACTCCATTTTGGTAAACCAAAGATAGAATGCTAAAATTCATATTTCATGATGAAAATACCTTTAGGAACCAGATCAGGGGTCATGTTTTTCTTTTTTTAAGTCTGTGACATTGTGTTTTTCACCCTCAACCATGTGGGCCAAATCAACCCTATTATTTGATTCACAATTTGCGAATCTATGTCTTTCCGAAGAAGGCTTTTGTCCTTCCCATCCGAAATGTGATAATCCTGTTTGTATCGATACTGAATGGGGACTTATGTAATGTGAAATGCCAATTGAGTGACAACTCGTTATTGCATAAGGCTATCAATTCACTATCAAATATGATTTTTGAGGCCTTTTCTGAGTCTATCTTGTCATTGTCTTTGTTCCTATTAATGTTTGAGAGCAGTTTGTACATGAAGGATTGAAGTGTGTATAATCTTTAATAGTTTCAATTAATAAGGAAAATTCTTTGTTTTACATTAAAGATTACGGCATTGAAGATAAAGCCAATAAAATCTACTTTTTCTCTCGTCCTTTGCCTTTCTTCTTCTGAAGTTATAAGTTTCCTGAAGTGTTGATGCAGCTTTTAAGGCTGTTACAATTTTGTCCTATATTCTTATACAATTAGTGAGATGGCCATTTCTTTCTTTCTACCTGACTATCTCTTAGTCGCTTCTTAGAAGGATATTAATCGCTTCAACACTTTGACCCGTCATTTATCATTCTACTAATATTGCCTTTTATGTTACATAAAATTCCCCTTCAGGCTGATACGCAATGATACTTGGTCTAATATATCAAATCTATAATTGTATAAAATATTTCAGGCATCTCCACCAGATAAGAATGGAATTGAACATCCACGGGATTCCCTGGTACCCAATAACTGTGTACCCATGAAATGAGCGAATTATTCGGGCCGGAGTTGGTAGTTATAGGCTAGAAGCACTCATTCTGGCAAGATGTTCTCTTTTTATTGGTTCTTCAGATTTAAAAAAAAAATTGATATATCTAAGTTGTTTCTTT
Source organism: Campanula takesimana (assembly GCA_026119855.1). Taxonomy (NCBI): domain Eukaryota; kingdom Viridiplantae; phylum Streptophyta; class Magnoliopsida; order Asterales; family Campanulaceae; genus Campanula; species Campanula takesimana. The sequence goes on from JAOWBW010000849.1 coordinate 318,078, forward strand.
AAGTTAATATCTCATCTGTAAGTATTCATGGATGGATTTTCAGTTTTGATATATGACTTCTGACTTTCATTTTATTTATAGTTTCTCTTTTTTATGTGGCCCATGTAGGGCATATGAATCTAATGGCCGTGTTTTGCTCTAAGACATGAATTTAACACCGGTCCCACAATCTCTCTTTTGTTTCTTTTTGCCCTTCTCTTCATTCATGTGGAAGAAAATCTTTTTTAAAATTGTCACTTTTGAGTGTTTAGTCTCGAAATGTGTGTTTACCTCTAACTAAATCTATTCATTCAGCTTGATTTCATTGGGTAAATTTGTCTTTGTAAACTGAGATTTTTACTAGAGTGACTATCATTGTGTGACTATGGTTAGGACACCTTAGACTGAATTTATGAAACTTTAATGAAGCTTTACTGAATCAGGGCTGTGCTTTTACTATCTTGCGGTAAATTGTGTATAAGTTTTTAGTCCATATATGATCATCTTAGGTGATCTTATTCATGGATAACGGAATTGTTGATTGATCAGAAGTTACATCTGTTGTTGTATTGTGGTTACGGAATTATGTTGTTGGCTCTGATCAGTGATTGATTCAGTAAGTATAGCTAGTTTCTGAGTCAATTTCTGTAAAGTTCTCATGTAAAATTTGTTTCTCAGAATTCCTTCAGTCCTGAAATAACATTCAAATAAAAAAAAAAGATGATCTTAGTGACATCAATGCACGATCCTTGAGGATTTTTCTGGGTACAAAAATGCATGATTCCTTTGGGCTTAAAAATTCAATTCGTATATGTATACATTTATTTAATTCTTATTGTTGAAGGGCCTATGGCCGGAGATGTTACTCTAAATGATGCGACGCCAATTGTTTTCGCCTGCAACCCGGGAGATGTAAGTTAATTCTTGGAAAGTTATATAGCAAAAACTGTTCTTTCTTATCATTCATAATCTTTTCTTGTCTAACTTAAAAATTGGTGGAGCGAAAATTTGTTCTAGCGCGTGTTTAATGCTTAATCTTATCTGTTTGCAGGACATTTTGGCGAAAATCTCTCTGGATTGTGAAATTCACCACCGAACAGTCGTTGCTATTCTCAGCATGAATGGTATTGTATGAGTCCCCGTCTTATATATGGGAGCAACAAACTCCAGATGCATAAGGCAGTTTTAACCTTTTTTTGACCAACGTTTAGCAAAACAATACATATTATGAACCAAAGGGAGTATATGATATATGACATAAAACCTTAATGATGCAAGAAAGGGCTTTACCACTTTTTGTGAATTATTGGAAAGCAAGGTCTCATATGTGCAATGAATTACCGATTCGGGCCTTTGTCATTAGAACCCCAAATCCAAGTATCTTTTGGCCGCAATGTATCACCATATCAGCCATAATGTTTATGCTACGATATTGGACCTTATGTGAAACTTTTAGCTTCATAAGGTTCCCCTTCAAGTGCTTATAACTCATCTGCAAACCCTTCCCTAACATTCTAAAGTATTAGGTAGCAAATTCTTGTTTTAGATCAGACGTATAGAATGTTTTTGGGTCAATTCTATTTCAAGAATCAACTAAATCCCCTTAAACTTATTTATGCACTTCTAACTTTTAGACTATGGGTGCATGAGCATGCTACTTCATATTCAAGAATCAACCGAGTCCCCTTCTTATATTTTTCTTCTTTTTTCTCTTCATGAATTTACTAAAGCCCCTTCTTTGTTTTCTTTAATTATGAAGGGTGCTCGAACATTACTTAGCATGAATATGACCAGTTATCCCTCTTGTAATTATGGCGGCTCTTCTGCAAGTACTTCATGTACAATCTCAGTTGTTGGGGGCAGATGGCACCCCTTATGGTGGAAGGGTAGCAGGCCCACTCATAGCAGCTTCTCAAATCAGCGTAAGCCTTGCTATATTTTTTAAATCTTATTATATGCACCTAAAACAGCTAACCATCTCTTCCAACATCTCAAAAGCTTGAGACACCTTGCACCCGTCATCATGTAAACTTGAGAGCTCTTTCTATAATAAAATGTTGAACTGACAACTTTTATATTTCTATGTGTTTACTTTGGCATATCGAAATAATTTTCGTGAAACCTTAATCCTTTTGAGGGGTTCATCATTCATGTCTATTCTCTTGTTCTTGATGATTACTCTGTTCCGTTGCTTTTCTGATATAACAAGGATAGCTTGGGGAAGTTTCTAAACGTATTTGAGTATGCCCTCTAAAGACTTCAGCAAGTTAATGAAATTGAACTTTGATTTTGTTAGTACTTTATGTTCGGTCATATTTCACAATATGCATTCATAAAGCCTCCGCTGTCATCTTTTAGCCTGGTCATATGCTGGGACAATTACATACAAGACATTTTGAAGACTGCTTCCTAAACTGTAGTCTGGATTTTTTTTTTCCTTAATAAAAATAACATTTTAAATACAACTGTATGGATTTGGAGTGTTTCACTCACTTGGTCTCCAAGCCAGATTAAAATGCATGATGAAGACTCCGTTCTTGATGTTGCTTATATGTATTTATATATATTCGTAAATATTAAATTGGGTTGTGAATGTCTCTAACAGGGGTACTTGTTAATCCACTCATCGAGGACTCAGACAATGAAGAAGATACAAATAGTGTTTCAGATTTAAATGAAGATTCAGACTCCGGTTCATGCCTGACATCTGAATGAGAGAATCAACGGTCTATTTTATGTGAGGACCTTTGCAAGCTTTGTAACATTTTTTTATTTTTTTTGATACTATGCTAAAACAAGGGTTTTCTTTAGGCATTTTCAGTTTCATATCAGAGGATGGAAGAATGTTAGCAGCAGAAGAAGAAAGAGCTGAAATCAGTTTGAGTCACAGTTTCAATTTACGAACTCATCTATGATCTCATTCGCCTCCTCAGTGGTCTTGTTCAGAATAGTACCCCCACAACACGAATCCACTAAGCGTTTATCCTTAACCGTTAATCCCCCATAAAAGTAAACAATCAACTGGTCATCATCAAATCCATGATACGGGCAACTCCTGCATAGCTTATGGAACCTGTTATAATACTCATACAAAGTCTCATCTGCTCTCTGCTCCATTTTACTGATATCCCACTTCATGATATTGATCTGATCCGGTGGGAAAAACTCATCTAAGAAAACCTCCTTAATCTCTTGCCAAGTAGTAATGCAGTTGGGTGGCAGATGATAATACCACACACTAGCATTATCTTTCAGAGTGAAAGAGAATGCTTTAAGGAGGAGATGCTCAATAGGAAGTGCCGCATGCTTCACACTCTGACAAATCTGCACAATCTGGGATATATGTTGATTCGGGTTCTCACCGGGCATACCCATGAAGTGAGGTAATTGACTCAACAAACCCGGCTTCAACTCAAATGTAACCCCAGTAGCAGAGCAGGAAATTTGACTGCATGAGGTTGCTCGCTCCAATTCGAGGCAGTTTTCAGCCTTAATGTCTGGTCTGCCATTTTTTCAGTTGACACAATTGCTTTGGATTCCTTGTTTTGTTGTTGTCTTTTCCTATCTTTCAATCTCTGGGTCAAGACTCACAAGCAATTCGTCAGTAGAACGGGTGTGGACCATACAATAGGGGTGTCAGTGGTTCGGTCCAAACCGCGGTTTGGGACCGAACCGAACTAAACCATACGGTTTGGTTCGGTTTTTAAGCACAAGTAGTTCGGTTCGGTCTCGAAAATTGGTAAACCGCGAAGTTCGGTTTGGTTTGTGGTCTGATCCCTCCAGACCAAACCAGACCGAAGCAAACCAAACTAAATCAAACCGTCAGACCGAACCGCCAGACCAAACCACCAGACCAAACCGCCAGACCACATATATTAGTCATATATTTGTATGTTAAGTAATATTCACCTTTAAATTATTAAAATAATTTACATTACATTACATCATTCTTAACTCTCGTTTTGCATCGTATTCAATATTCATTTAATTGAATGTTATATTCATTGAGGCATATAGTTAACAAAGTTCTGTAGTGTATTCACTTCCTTCGGCTTCTTTATTCGTTTGATATTTTCATTCTTCCGAATTTTCTCATTTAAACAGAGTGTAAACCATAATTTGAATCGTGAGATGAACCTCGGTGTGAATGGTGGTTTAAACCACGATCTAAACCATATTCTAGACCATGGTCTGACCACGGTCTAAACCGCAGTCTGGACCACATTACTGAACCGCAGTCTGAACCAAACCGAACCAAACCATGGCGGTTTGGTTTGGTTCGGTTTGAAATTTTTCGTGGTTCGGTTCGGTTTGGAACTTTCCCAAACCGATGACTAGTGGTTTGGTCTCTAAAACGGCCGAGACCGAAACAAACCGAACCATTTACACCCCTACCATACAAGGTACCACACTTAGAACAAATAACAAAATTAAAATTAACTATAAAGAAAATTAACTAACTAAAAGAAACAAATAAAAGGAAAAAGAACAAGAAATAAAATAAGAACGTAAACAAATAAGCACCGTTCCCCGGCAACGGCGCCAAAATTTGATAGGCTAAATCGCACACCTACAAATTAAACCTGGACTAGGTTCTAAAAATTTGTAGCTAGGGATAAGTCCAGGATCGATCCACGAAGAACGGTTATTTATTTACGCAATTGTCACTTGACAAGATTGGGGGAATAATTTAATTTTAACTAATTATCCTAAAGCAGATATTAAACTAATATGAGCTAACACAATAATTAAGAAATACTTCAGATTTGATTCCGCCCCCACCTAATTATTCAATTATCATTGATATCTCTTTTCACTTTTTACCCTATTCACTTAATCACGAGATCTATTTCAATCTCTATTTCTTCTTTCAGAGTAGTTACTAGCAGTGGCACACTCACTAAAAACCCTAATTTATAAATTAAGCTAACTGGTACAGTCTAGATCGCAGAATTAATTGATAAATGATTTAAGAAACTAAGATAAAAAAACGCTTTCTACAATTATTTCATATAGATAATCGTCTAATTTTACCCACTTCACAATTTACCATGGCACATGCATAAATCGTAAAGATGCTGCTTATGAATTCCTACACTGGCACAGTCATAGAAAATTCTAGCAGAGATAAATTAACCAGAGCAATTAGATTGATCAAGTCTAAAAACCCTAGCAATAAATCTATAATAAACACAAGTAAAATTATGAATAGGAATAAAGTTGTGAAAAGAAAAATACCTCAAATCAAACAAAAAGGGGTTCAAGATTCAAACCCAAAGCTTGGATTTTAGTTCCTCATCCAAAGCTTTGAAATCTCCATGAATAAAGAAAGAAAAACCTAGATCTAAAATTTATGTTGAAGTCTAGAATCAAAAAACAATAAGAGAAACCTATTTTAATTGCCTAGGGAACTCCTAAACAAATAAGGAATAAAAAAAATAAAAGAAAAATAAGAAAATCATGAAAAATAGGCTGAAAAGCCCGATCCACGCGCCACACGCGCGTGTCTTCCTCACCCATGCGCCAGCCTCTGTCACGCATGTACCAGGAATCGCCAAAGCGCGCCTGGAACCTGCACTTTCTTCTGTCCGTTCACGACTCGCGCGCCAGCGCACGACTCGTGCCGATCCGCTCTCACTCGTGCTCACGCCTGATGAAGACGTGCTGTACTTTTGGTCTTCCACGCGAATTGGGCCGGCCTTGTTGGGCCTGAGTGGACTGGACTTCCTTCTTGGTCTTCTGGGTTTGTTGTTGTCCTTCTCAAACTCCATGCATTGTTGGTTCCTCCTTGTCTTGGGCCATTTTATTTTAATTTTCACCCATCTCTCCAAATTCAATGCTTGATCCAATGCTTCTCCATCCCGGTTGACTTTAATTTTGACTTGATGTCTTGAGATTCTTTTGACTTATAAATAAATTACATCGGGTAAAAATATAAAAGTACTAAAACATCTCTGAATTACCAATAAGCCCCTAAAATATATATTTGCCCGAAATTGCATAAAAATAATCTAATTTACATCAAAATTATCATTTTAAGCTCATAGAAACATAGGAATAAAATGTGTAAAATCTGTCTCATCACATGTACACTTACTGCAATGACAATGTCTTGACGACAATCATGTATTATTTTTTCAAATCAAATAAAATAATTAAAAGTCAAAATATAAATATGTAATTTTCTCCAAAATCTCATTTGATAAAATGTGAAAGTAATTTTTTTCATCTTTGTCATCCTATGCTACATTTTCCCTTAACTTGGTACTACATCAATTAATAGCCAATAGTCATGACATTGTCCTTTCACCTTTCAACACCAAAATGGGGCACAATCGCATTTAGAAACATGTAACAGACATGAAACAATCATGTTTTTCATCCATATTATGTACTCCCTCCGTCCTATAGTAAGAGTCCTACTTTCCATTTTGGTACGTCTCAGAGTAAGAGTCCTATTCCTAAAATGGCAAAGAATCTTTACTATTCACCCCACTCATTCTCTCTCCTATTTTACTTTTATACTCACAACACCAATCAATTCACTATTCTCTCCCACTCATTCTCTCTCCTACTTTACTTTTACACTCACAACATTTACATCACTTCTAATATTTATTAATAAGCATGCAAATGAGGGGTATGACTCTTACTCCGGCACGGAGGGAGTACATGGTATGCAATGTAGGCAATAATCTATACTCCCTCTGTGTTTTTAGTCTGTTCACTTTTGGTCAACGGGAGTAAACTTTGACCAAACATTTAATGTCAATCTAACAATCCTAATGAAATTTTAAAAACTATTATTGATAAATTAAATGATTATTTATCAATTACAATTGTTAGAATTTCATTAGGATGATTAGATTGACATTAAATGTTTGGTCAAAGTTTATTCTTGTTGACCAAAAGTGAACAGACTAAAAAGACGGAGGGAGTATATATTATAAGTCGAGGCGGAGGGCTACGGATTCGCCACGTGAACATGTTTTGGCTAATACTTGCTTTTGGTGAAGCCACATCATCATCATCATTCTTAATTTTAAGTGGCTCTTTATATTCTTATTATTAGCTAATAATATTAGTTAATACTAATAGTTATTATATAGGTTAACTATTACTATTCATAGTATTAGTTAACTATAATAGTTATTGTATAAGTTAACAATTACTATTAATAGTATTAGTTAACTATAATAGTTACTGTATAAGTTAACTATTACTATTAATAGTATTAGTTAACTATAATAGTTAATATATAAGTTAACTATTACTATGAATTATATTAGTTAACTATAATAGTTATATAAGTTACTTATTACTATTAATAAAATTAGTTAGCGTTAATAGTTACTATATAAGTTAACTATTACTATTAATAGTATTAGTTAACCATAATAGTTACTATATATGTTAACTTTTACTATTGACAATAATAGTTAATTACAATAGTTACTATATATATTAACTTTTACAATTAACAATATTAGTTAATTATAATACTTATTATATAAGTTAATATTTTTTTAAACAAATTAACTATTACTATTAATAATATTAGTAAATCATAATAGTTACTCTCTTCATTCCAAATTGAATGTCATGTTTATACTAAAATGAATTATTTTTTAAAATTTTACATTCAAATAATTTTGTACCTAAGATTTTTTTTCATATACCATTGTATTCATTCATTTAAGTGCAACGGTTACTAAAATATGGAGAGTCTCAATAAAATTTAATATATTAAAAATAATTATGATAAAGTGACTTTAACTTCTCCGGTATAAGAAATAAAAAAGTCATAATTTGAAATGCAAAGTCACAAAAATAAATTTTTGATTTGTTACTTAAAACAAATGAAAAGTCTTCAAACAATTTATTTTTTTTAACTAATAAATTAAAAAAGTTTATGTTGATGCAACTCTAATCCTAACAAATGAAAAGTCACAAAAAACATTAATCTTGATTTTAAATCCAAAATTAGAAGGGTAAATTGCAATTTAGTTACCTGAGTTTTACACGATGTTTCAATTGGTTCCTGAATCCGTTTTTCAGCAAATTAGTTACTCGAGTTTGTCATTTAGTTGCAATGATGTATAAAAATGGATGGATTGTTAGTTTTTTAATGAAATGGATGGAAAATCTAACAAGTTTCTTTTATAATTGCAAAGTGCACCCTCCAACTCAACTTATTCACATTTTTACCCCATAATAAAAATTTTGTAACATCTAAAGACATTAATTAATAAACCTACAAATTCTAATTGTTTGTTTTAGAAAAACTTGAGCAAAATAATAATAATAATAATAAAAAAAAAATCTTCTCGCTCTCACTTAAAAAACATTGGGCATTTTCTTAAGTATATTATGCATTGTCCGGAAACAGTAAATTGACAAAAATTGCGCCGACAAGCCACAATTTCTTGTGCAAAAACGTTTCTTCAGCCATCAATTTTTTGATTAGAAATGACAAAGAGATCATGAAGGCAAGCACTACCAAACCCACTTGGATGGAGCAGAGAGAAAACAGTGGTCGCGAGAAGGGGGAGAAGGAATGTGGGTGGAGAGATCGCCATTTTTGGTGGTTTCCTTTGTTTTTTGACGGGCCAAAACACTGTTCCGCTCTGGATATCATATTTTATAATTTTAGTTAAATAAAATTAGTATTTTTATGAATGATATGTATTTGTCATAAGTTAAATAAAATTATTATTTTTATGATAGATATCATAATTTTTATAATTTTGATGTAATAAATAAAATGAAAATGACTGAAACGCTAATCTTTGGACATATGCATGCAAATTATGTTAGTTTTTAAACATTCGTTAGGAGTTAGGCGGTGAAGTGGGAAAATTTAAATTGTAGGGTTAACCATTGCAATTTTGAAAGAAGCTCGTTAGGTTTTTCATCCACTTTTGTTAGTTTTTAAACGATCCATCCATTTTTATACCACATTGCAACTAAATGACAAACTGGAGTAACCAATTTGCTGAAAAACGGATTCAGGAACCAATTGAAACATTGTGTAAAACTCAGGTAACTAAATTGCAATTTGCCCAAATTAGAAAATGATTTACTCTTTAATTTATCCTCCCGAAATAAAAAGAAGATTACAATGTAATTGATTATTTACATATCTTCTTTTTTAGTTGTATTTGAGATACTTAAAAATTATTTTTCTTTAATCATAATAAAATATACTTCATTTGACTAACTAAATAAACGATAAATTGTAAACAAATATCCGTGCGTTGCACGGGGTTTTTCCTAGTAAATAATGAAAACTGATAATTATTTCATTTGTCAAAAACCAAGTGTCATACTTTAATTTTTGTGGTTAAGAGTAAATCCAGTCTTATACCTAAATATAGGAGTGTACATACTTTAGTTTTTGTGGTCAAGAGTAATTCCATTCTTCTACTTAAAGACAAAATTTTGTATGAGAACACCATGACCCGTCTCATAGTAGAGACGGGTTATTTTTGACCCATGACCCGCGAACATTTTTTTATATATATATATATTTTTTATTTTTTTTGGGTTTGCCAGAGGTAATAGTTACTATAACTAAATGTAACAAACGTGTTACTTATATGTAACTATTTGTATACATAAAAGTAAGTGTTTTTTTTTTTTTTTTTTTTTTTTTATGTTTTCTTCATTTGCCAAAAGTGATACTTATTATAACTAAAATGTAACGAACGTGTTACTTATATGTAACATTGTTTATACATAATTGTAACACATATGTATAGAAAAGTAATAATTCAACCATTTACACTTTAGAACTAAAAACACTTGTGATAGTAACATTGTAAAAATAAGAAAGTAACAATTTTTATAAGCCAATGCTACATTTTACTTGTATAATAACATCATTGTAAAACAGTTATGTTTACTTGTATAATAGTATATCCATATGTTTTCAAATAATAAGTTACAATGTGTTCAATTTATCATGATACATGTAAAAGTATTACATTTTCTATAGAAATTTGTTACAATATCATCTACTAAAGTGTTACATTTACTTGTACAAATAATTACATTCATGTATATAAGTTGTTATTTTTCAAATGTTACTTTCTTTCAAAAAATAAAATCAAAATACTCAAAAAAAAAAAAATCTGGATAAAAACTATTACATTTCAGTATAACGGTAATTACATTTAGTTGTTGTTAGTGTTACACGTATTTATAGTTAGTATTACAGTTGAAAGATGAGTAAAATGAGCTATATTTTTTTTTTGTGAAACTTGTGTTACGCTTACTTATAAACAATGTTATTTTATAAGTAACACAGTTGTTACATTTAGTTATACTAAGTACGGAGTATTATTTTTGGCAGACGAAAAATACAGTAAAAAATATAAAACTTAAAAAAATACCGATATTTTTTTGGGCCAATGGGTCGCTGTCATGTGGCAGATTTAGAGTGGAGCATGGGTTAGGATCCTACGCTTCGCGAAGAATGTTGTACACGAGTCATGGGTCGACCCGTCTCTTCTATGAGACGGATCTAGGTGTACTCACAAGAGATGACCTCCTACTTAAATATAGGAGCATACGGATGACCAAACAAGGTTCCGGTTCGATTCCGGAAGTAACCGAACCGTTTCTCTTCCGGTCGGTTATGGTTCGGAATCCACGGTTCGGAACCGCCGGTTCACGTTTTCCTTTTTTAATTTTTTTAATAATTTTAACAAAAAAAAAACAATTATAATAATATTCTATTGCCGAATTTTTTTACAAGAAGGTATAGGAAAAGTGTTTACAAAATTAAAGAGTTCCGTCCCTCTTTTCTTTTATATACTCAACAAATTTTTATTATTTTTATTCACTGAATTTAACTAAAAATTCAGTCAAAACTCAACTTTTCTTGTCAACCTTATGTTAGTAACGATTAATTCTGATGAAACCATTAGAAATCTAACGATTTTGACGATTTTCTAACGGTTTTTCTAACTGTTCCGCTTCCGGTTCGGTCTAGGCGGTTCATGACGGTTCGGAACCGCCGGTTCACGGTTTCAGAGGGGATGAACCAGAACCGGCCCGTGTTACAAACGGTCCCGGTTCACATGGTTCCTGTTTTCGTCAAGGTTCAAAGCGGTTCCGGTTCGGTTTGGCCATCCCTAGAGCATACTACTTACTAAAATATGAGTCTTTTTTGTTTTTTAAAAAATAGTTTTTTTTTTTTTTAAAAAAAAAAAAATTCTTATATCTTAAATATAAGAGTAATTTTAGTCTTATACCTTAGCTATCGGAGCAGACTGGTAGGGTAGACTTGTCTTTTGAGTAGCGACGGTTTCCTGTGTTTTTCAATATATGGATTTTTCATTTTGATGAGGGGGCCTAAGGTCCAACCCGGATTTCGAACCGCTGCACCCCTAGTTAGCTCCACCCAATGGTTCCGATTGGAGCCACCTCATTTTAGCTCCACCCAACGGATGAGATGTGTCCAAGCTCGGTGGGACCCACAAAAAATTGAAGTCATCTTAGCCGCACACCCAAACCGCTCGCCTATATGGCCTTGATCGGAGCCGTTGGGTGGAGGGGTGTAGCTAACTTGGGGGTGGAGCTGTTCCGGATCCGGTCCAACCCCATTTACTTATTCATTAACTAAGAGTTATAAAACGAGGCCATTTTACTGTTAAAGAGTTATTCACTTTCTTTTCTTGCAAAATGACTAACACGCCCCTAAAACTCATTGACACACTTCATCAATTACTAACCCCTAAAAAGTTAAATTGAAACTTATCATAATATATGGAATCATGCAAGTTACAAAGTTTATACTTTTGAGAACCAAATTGCAAATGTGATACATATTTTTTTTTTTAATTTTCTTTGACAACCTCCACGTGGAGGCGAGGAGAGGGATCAAAACCCTAACACTTACCGAGGATGAGACTTAGCTTTACCAATGAGCCGGACGATGACCACGCCATAAGGAGGCGAGGAGAGGGATCGAACCATAGCGCTCACCGAGGGTGAGGCTTGACTTTACCACTGGGCCACTTCTTTGGGGACAGTAGAACCTTCTAGTTAATATAAATGAATTTTGATCAAAATTATATTTTAATTATTAATGATATTTATGAAATGTTTCAATACGTCAATAAAATTGTATAAAATCTAGTCATTCTGTCCTTAACCTCTGGTCCTAAATGAATATTCAGTTTCTAAAATTTTTGTCTCAAATTGAATGTTGTTTTTTGACAAAAACTTAGTTCCTAAATGTATTTTTATCATTTTTTTTTTTACTAATCTCTTTATACTTGCAAAACTAAATATGTGAAAATAGGATTACAAAAAGATATATGAATAGTTGTCAAAAAATTACACAAGAAATAGAGATTTTTAAAATATCGTTTTAAATGAAATTTGAACAGATGAGGAGTATAATTTTCAATATTTAATGAATATTTTTAAAATTTGTTAACATAATCAAATTTGAATCACATGGTAAAAAAGGACAACGTTCACACTAGCCATTCGAAATAGTTAACCGTATACTCGCGTTAACCTTATTCTCATTGTCTTCCCCCATTTTTCATTGCTTTACGATTCTCCTCCGCTATACTCCCTCTAGTTATTGCTACTAAATTTGAGTACACGGGGATTAAGAAAAATATTTTCTTTGTTTAAAAAAAAATAGTCTCATTTTGACTTTTTATAGTCAACAAAAATAAACTATGACCAGCCATTGGTGACGATTTAATCATTCTAGTGAAATTCTAAAATTTGTAATTGATAAATCACTTATCAATTACTCCCTCCGTCCCATTACAATGGGCACACTTTGACTTTTTTGGTCAATTAGGTCAATCTTTGACCATAATTTTATGAATATCTAGATATCTCTAGACAATTCTAAAAATTGTTAATGATAGTATTTCTAATAGTGAAAAAATAACAATTTTTAAAATTTCATAGAGATATTTAGATATTCATAAAATTATGGTCAAAGATTGACTCAGTTGATCAAAAAAGTCAAACTGTGCCCATTGTTATGGGAAGGAGGGAGTATAATTTTTAGGATTTCATCATTAAATTAAATTGACATCAATATTTGGTTAAAATTTATTTTTGTTAACCATAAAAAATTAAAATGAGACTATGTTTTTAAGGATAGTAGTAAGTTTGGGAAGGAGGGAGTACGGTTAAACCTATCAATGCTCCCGACAATATTTTCCAATTTCGGATTAGTAGACGTTCCAAACGGTCGAAATTTCTCTCTCCAACTTTGTGGCATTCAATTACTCCCTTCGTCCTCAAATCTGAAGATCAATTTTGATTTTTTTTTTTGGAAATTCATTTGGGGACAAAGATCGTACTATAGAAATTAGCTGTATGATTTGGAAAAGTGTGTTTTTGTTTTGCAGGTGTACTACTTAGGGTTTCACTACCAGGCTAATCATGAAGCAATTGTCAATGCCGCTTGAGTAAGTAATTCCCCCTTGATTTTTGTACACATTTATTGTTATGCTGGTTGGAGATGATTCTGTTGAATCAACATTGTTCATACAAATTAGAACCCATTTTTTAAACATTTGTAATTCAGATTCAGATTCAGTGAGTGAAAAAAGACATTTGTAGATAGATGTTTGAAAATGTAATTATGTGAAAAGAGATCCTACCAAAAAATAAATAAAAATAAAAGCAATATGTTTAGAGAAGGTTTCTTCTTTCAATATTATGATACGGTGGATTGAGAGGACTGCTTGTGTTGCTATACTAGGACGATGAGGATAGGGATTAGTCGTTCTCATGGACCCTTTGGGAGATGCATTTGATTATATGGAGAATAATATTCCGTCTTTCTATTCTAGGTGTTATTTGTGAGTCCAGGTAAAGATCATAATGTGGTCATTTTTTTCCTAGTCAAGACTCACGAGAAGGATTTTTTTTGGGTGGGCGTGTAAAATGAAAAGAGTTAAAAGGTTTTTCAGGAGAGCTATAACACGCGTCATTGGTTTGTGTCTGTGCTAGTTTAATTGCATATTAGCAACTGCGGTCTTAACTTTGATGTCAATTGCTCAAAAGCGTTCTATTATGCTAGCTAAATGTGATATGATTTTAAGTATGATACGATCCTTCCTCTCTGATTTCCAAGGAGTCGTACTCTTTTTTTTCCCCAAAAATAAGCTTATTCAAAAAAAGAGTCTCATTTTCAAATGTAAGCTATCAAAAAACATGTTTCAATAAAGGAGTCCTCTTTTCCTAAGTTTTCCGTTTTATTAATTAGAATAATTGTAAGAATTATTAATTATCACTATATCCTGTGTATGTGTGGTTGTTCTGTAGATGGTCTTATTGGGTGATAATTCTCATAGTTATATGAGCTTGTGTACAACTTATTACATCAGACTTTTTGTATGGGGCTTATTTGAAGTGATCGGAGGTAGGTTGCTGACATGTTATTTTGGTATGCACACTATATGTTAATTAACAGGCTTAAAGTAGATTAGGAAGAAGTTGTTTGCTAGGCATCTTGGTCCTTCTGTTGGTCCCAAGGTAGTTTTTAGACACTAGACTAGGCGCAATGGTCATCAACTCTAAGTGCCTCTCTGAGGCTCATCCAAAAAAAAATAAAAAAATAAAATTATCATGAAAATAAAGTAGATTAAAAATAATCAATGGTCGGAAAATAAGACATTTTCATGTCTTTAATCAAATAAAATCTATCAACTAACAATTGTAACAATGGTCGAACTTTTGAATGAAATCGTGATTATCGAATAGTATTAAAGGGGAAACCAGAAAAATGTTGAGACCACACCCTTCAGAATTGTCCTAATGCAGTGACACTTCAATAGTTTCAAAACCTCTACACTTCTGTTTTTGCTCAAAAATTTTGGCTGCCCAGTCTGAGAGCCTATTCTAGGTCTGCTCTGCGTGGATTAAGACCATAGGCTCTGATTTATGAAGTCAAATTCATAAATATTAACTTAACATATTTCAGATGGCAAAAAAAAAGAGAGAGAGAGAAAACTTATGCTTTCTACTTGATTGAATGTTAGATAGAGTGGACTAGAGCAGTGGCGGACCTACCTTTTAGGTTAAGGGAGCCGCGGCCCCCGTTCGCCAAATTTCTTTTTTACTAGTGCAATTTTTGTAAATTTTAATCGGTGTTAGCGTAATAAATTAAACTTCGCCCCCTTTTAGTGAAGAAAAAAATACACTAGATTTTTTCTTGCCCCCTTACCCTAATTAATTCCCCCCTCCTTCTAAAAATTTCCTGTGTCCGCCACTGTTGTGAAAATGCTGGATAGTGTTCCAATAACAATCACTCGGCTCAATGTGATGTTGCTATAACATGAGCAAAAGGAATTTGTTAGAAGAACCAATATTCTTTTTACTTGATCATTTGTTCACTATAAGGAGCTTTTTTTTCTTCTTACTGGAGGCAACTGTTTCGAAATTAACTTACTACAGAAAAAAGGCAAAAGAAGAAAAGAAATTTCTTGGAGACTAGCACTTGTTCAATCAAAATGACTCTCCATGAGTAGACGAGTGTCTCTTTTAACTCTTATTTTTTTTTTCACATTAAAAGGAATTTGTTAGAAGAACAATTTTTTTTATTTTATTTTTTCACCCTCGACCATGTGGACCAAATCAACACTATTATTTGATTTACAGTTTGTGAAATCCAAGTCTTTCCGAATAAAGCTTTTGTTCTTCCAATCCGAAATGTGATGCCATCCTGCTTGTATCAATACTGAAATGGGATTTATGTAATGTGAAGTGCCAATTAAGTGACAACCCGTTATTGCATAAGACTATCAATAAACTCTCTCTTTCATTGCTTTGTATATGAAGGATTAACATGTGTATAATCATTAATAGTTTCAACTAATAAGGCAAATTCTTTGTTTTACATTAAAGATTATGACATTGAAGATAAAGCCAATAAAATCTAATTTCTCTCGTCCTTTGCCTTTCTTCTTCTGAAGTCATAAGTTTCCTGAAGTGTTCATGCATCTTTGAACGCTGTTACAATTTTGTCCTATACTCTTATTCAATTGGTGAGATGGCCATGTCTTTCTTTCTATCTATCTCTTAATCGCATCTTAGAAGGATATTAATAGCTTCATCAATTTGACCCAACATTTATTATTCTACTAATACTGCCTTTTATGTTACATAAATTCCCCTTCAGGCTGATACACATTGATAATTAGTCTAATAGACCGAATCTATAATTGTATAAAATATTTCAAGTGGCCCCACCAGATAAGAATGCATTTGAATATCCACGGGATACCCTGGTACCCAATAACTGTGTTACCCATGAAATGAGCGAACAAATCGGGTCAGAGTTGGTATTTATAGGCTAGAAGCACTCTCTCTTGCAGTATCCCTGTTAGCATTGTTTCCAAGGCTAACTACCTGCATTCCTTTTCTCTTCCCCCTTTCATTCATTTCTGCTACATACTCAGCTATGGTTGCAATGGGGCATAGATCACATAATGCTTCCGTCAACTCAAACTCAGCTGTCCAGAATGTGGAGGGTATGTACAAAAATTATGGCTAAGAAAGTCGTTACTTCAAGATGTTCTTTTTTAATTGGTTCTTCGACTTTTTTAATGATTTATTTAAGTTGTTCCTTTAAGTTATGATCTAATTTAAGTGTTTATGGATTTCAAGTTTTGATACGACTTCTGACTTTTATCTTATTTGTAGTTTCTCTTTTCTATGTGGCCCATGTAGGCCATATGAATCTAATGGCCATGTTTTGCTCAAAGACTTGAATTTTGTTTTGGACCTTAGACGTTCTCTAACATTGGTCCCACAATCTCTCTTTCATTTCTTTTTGCCCTTTTCTCTATTCATGTGACTATCATTCGGTTGGGCCAGAGTTCGTATTTTACTAAACTTTACTGGGATAGAAGTTGTGTCACTATGATTTTTAAACCTTAGACTGAATTTATGAAACTTAAATGAATCTATACTGAATCTGGGATTTCCTTTTACTATCCCGAGGCGAAGTCGAGTTTTTTTTTTTTTTTTTTTTGTATCAGTTTTTAGTCCATATATGATCATCCTAGGTGATCTTGTTCCTGGATAACGGGATCGTTGATTGATCAAAACATACATCTGTTGTTTTGTTATGGGTTACAGAATTATGTTGTTGGCTCTGATCAGTTATTAATTCAATATGTAAAGTTTTTAAGCTAGCTAGTTTTTGAGTCAATTTCTTGAAAGGTCTCGTGTAAAATTTGTTTATCGGAATTCCTTCAGTCCTGAAGAAAAGAACATTAAAATCAACACAGATGATCTTAATGACATCAACGCATGATCCTTAAGGATTTTTCTTGATACAAGAATGCATGATTCTTTGGGCTTAAAAATTCCATTCGTACATGTATAATAGCTCACATATATTTAATTCTTATTGCTGAAGGGCCTTTAGCCGGAGTTGTTACTCTAAAAGATGCGATGCCAATTGTTTTCGCCTGCAACCCGGGAGATGTAAGATAATTCTTGGAAAGTTGTATAGATTTGTTCTTTCTTATCATTCATAATCTTTTCTTGTCTAACTTAAAAATTGGTGGAGCAAAATTTTTTTTTAACGCGTGTTAATGCTTAATCTTATCTGTTTGCAGGACATTTTGACGAAAATCTCTCTGGATTGTGAAATTCACAACCGAACAGTCGTTGCTATTATCAGCATGATTGGTATTGTCACGAGTCCCCGTCTTATATGTGAGGATAACAAACTCCAGATGTATAAGGCAAGTTTTAACCTCTTTTTTTTTTTTTTTTTTTTTTTTTTTTTTTGGAAGTCAAAATTAGAATGGCATGGATAAATTTCATATAGAAAGGGCCCGTTAAACTTCTCTATCTTAACTCTATAGGAGAGCAATCTTTAGTTAAACAAGCCAAGTTGTGATGTAGGGGTGGCCAATGGTACAAATCTTAACCAAGCAACCACGTACCAACCGTACCAAATGCATTTGGTATGCCAAAAGTTGGTACATGGTATAAATATCTTATTTTGGTTGGTATACCGTACCAACTTTGTAAATTTGGTCGGTACACGGTATGAATTGAATATTTGACTTTGGTTGGTATACCATGTACCAACATTATTTAGAAACTATGTTAAATTATTAATTATATACCTAGATGAACTTTGATTGGTTGAGATGTATATTTAGTTTTTTATTTAAAGACAATAAATTTTCCATTACATGTATTTCTATGTGAAAGTTCCTCACATGTCA
Source organism: Campanula takesimana (assembly GCA_026119855.1). Taxonomy (NCBI): domain Eukaryota; kingdom Viridiplantae; phylum Streptophyta; class Magnoliopsida; order Asterales; family Campanulaceae; genus Campanula; species Campanula takesimana. The sequence continues at coordinate 336,293 of JAOWBW010000849.1, forward strand.
AGTTGTAAAAATCTCCAGGAAATTGATTTAATTTCTAGTGTATAATAAAATTGTAGTGCATTCTTGCTTTTACCATTTTTAAATGCATGGTTCACCTTTTGTTCTTTATATTGTTCACTAATTAATGGAAAATGCAAAAAATTGTTCAAATAACATTTGACTTTTTTTAATTTAGTACTCCCTCCGTCCCAGCCTAAGGTTCTTACTTTCCTTTTTGGTCTGTCCCAGCCTAAGGTTCTTTGTTGCTTTATTACCTAAAATGGACTATGGGACCCACTTGTCATTCTCACAACAAAAACTCCATACCCACTTTATCTCTCCTACTTTCTCTTCCTTACTTTTTCATACTCACAACATTTACTTTTTCTTAATCTCCGTGTAAAGTCAAACTAAGAATCTTAGGCCGGGACGGAGGGAGTACTTCAATTCATACTTGGTAGAGTAGCACGTAACGACCATACCAACCAAGTACCAACCGTACCAATAAGTTGGTATACCAACTTTGGTGGTTGGTAATGGTATGCATTTTCTTGTACCATCTTTAATTTGGTTGGTACACAGTATATGCAAAATACACTTGGTATACCAACCAAGCCACCCCTATTGATGTTCGTCACCAACCAGATATATGGGATAAAGTGTTAATTGTTGTTGAATCTGATTACATCACATGGTTATATGTTACTCCCTCCGCTTTAAAATAGATGTTGTTTGAGAGGTTTTCACATGTTTTAAGAAAGACAATTATTATTATTATAACTTAATAAAGTACCAAAAATACCCTTATTAATTGTTTCTCTCTCATGCATTGACTCTCTCGAGAAGTACAATCATTGCAATGGAGCCAATTTCAATATTGGGTGAAATTAGGATCTTAGGGCTGTAAGCCTTAAAATGACAAGTATTTTGCCCAAATTTTAGCTTCAAAAACGATATACTCCCTCCGTTCTATCTCACTTGACACTTATTTCCATTTTGGTTTGTCCCTATTCACTTGGCACTTCCCAAAATAGCATACTTTTTATAATTTTATATTCACCCTACCCCACCACTCATTCTTTCTCTTCATTTTCCATCACTCAATTTATTCAACTAGCACTACTATTCACCACACATTTTCCTTATTTTATTCCTTTTCCTTAGTTATTGTGCCCACCACTTGAGTTTCAGATCAAACATATATGTTTTTTGGGTTAATTCTGTTTTCAAGCCAGATAAACAAATTCTGTTTTCATTAATTTACTAAAGCCCTTTCTTTGTCTTCTTTAATTATGAAGGGTCCTCACACATTACTTAGCATGAATATGATGAATTATCCCATTGGCAATAATGGCGGCTCTGCCACAATCGCAATAGTTGGCGCAGATGGCACCCCTTATGGTGGAACAGTAGCTAGCCCACTCATAGCAGCTTCTCAAATCAGCGTAAGCCTTGTTTTATTTTTTTAAATCTTACTCCGTCCCATTTTTTTTTCGTTGCTACGAATGAACTTTGAGCTTGATTTTATTTTATTAATTCAAATCTAAGACTTGTAATTGATACACCATCAATAATACTAATCAATAACAAGTTTAAAATTTTTCATTAGGATACTTAGATCAATCTAAAATTGGTTCTCAAAGTTCATTTGTATTAACGACAAAAAAAGTGGGAAGATCATTTTGGAATGGAAGGAGTATTATATGCACCTAAAAAACATTTAACCATCTTTTCTAACATCTCAAAAGCTGAGCCTTGCATGGCTACTTCTGCTTCTTTATGTACTCATTGTAGTAATGAACTAGATCCATTTAGATTTCTACACCTGAGATGATTTTTCTGTATTTACTTTTATATTTCTATGTATTTACTTTTGCCTATTGAGATGATTTTTCTGAAACCTTAATCCTTTAATCTCTCTAACAGGGGGTGCTTCTTGTTAATCCACTCATGGAGGACTCGGACAATGAAGAAGATGCAAATAGTGTTTCAGATTCAAATGAAGATTCAGACTCCGGTTCATGCCTGACATCTGAATGAGAGGAACAAAGGTCTATTTTTATGTGAGAACCTCTGCAAAGCTCTGTGCTCATGTTTACGTGTTAAACGACATCTTCTTTTGATACCATACTAAAACAATGGTTTTCTTTGGGCATTTTCAGTTTCATATCCGAGGATTGAAGAATGTTAGCGGAAGAAGAATAAAGAGCTGAAATCAGTTAGAGTCACAGTTTCAATTTACGAACTTGAAATTTAATTTGGTTTTGATTTTGCTTTTAGATGATTTGAACATCTGCCTTTTGTTGGATTTTGTTTATCACATGCTCTAGAAGTGCTTTTAGTTGAATCCCATCTCTTGGATTTTGAAGTTTATTTAGGTAACAACATTCTTGTCATGAAAAAGTTGTTCAAACGGGAATAAGAATTCTGATATTTTACTATATTCTCGAGGGATGATTTATTCCTGGAGAGGAAATATAAGAAAATGAACGGATTATGTTCTTCAATTTTCGCTTTTGTTTACAAGGAATGGCTGAATGGACATAGCCGGGGCTTTAGCAATATATTCCAACTTGTCTCTATTCTCAAGTGAAACTATTTTTCATTTTCACAAAAGAAGCGCAGCATTGCTGCCAAAGTTGTAGCGGAATTAGAGTTGACCCTCCTTTGGGTCAGCAAATCTGTGCGCGAGAATTATGTTTGAAAGGTTGCAACTTGCAAGTAAGGGGGTGTTTGATGTATTAAGCACTTGATGCTGATTCTTAATAGATTGCAAGGTATAATTTTGGAGGTAGGGTGCCTTGATAACATTGAGCTCTACATGTCGAAAGTTCCGTGAGGCTCTTATTGGTTAAGCAACAATATTGATTCTCAATCATTAAGAGCCTCACGTAACCTCCGACATCACCCTACCTCCAAATTATACTTTGCATCATCAAGTAATTTAAAACACAAGTGGGTGCCAAAATTAGGGAATAACTTGGATATGTCATTTCTATATTTGAATTCAAAATCTATATTTGGTTGAAAATCAAGTAATTTAAACACAAGTGGGTGCCAAAAAACATTTACTTTACGTAATTATAAATTTAATCAATAATTGACAAATCGATAAATCTAACATAAGTCGATGAAATCTTTTAGAAAGATAAGTTTTGCATAAACATTTGCTAATTTCTGACTCATATTTTTTCCTTATGATTGTAGTGTACTCGAACAAGCCCTACAGTGTTTGCCAATCATGCGAGATTCTGCCCTCATGCATTGACAACCAATTTGAAATAAACAGGGAACAAATTGACCTGGGCTGCTGGAGCTTAGACGAGTCAAGACTAACTTTTGAGAAAAAAGACACTTGAAATGAAATCATGCTCTACATAAAATTCTGTTAGAAATTTAGCTATCAAAAGAATGCAGCATTTGTATATTCCAATTAGAAACAAAAAACAGCACCAGAAGATGGCACTGCGTTACTAGATAAAATAAATTAAGAATCAATGTTCATAGACAAAACAATTTAAGATCAAATGTTGACCTGATCATATGCAAGTGAGGGTCGGGATGAATTGGTGGGTGTTGAACCCGTAAGTCCAAGGAAAACGAGAGGTCCGCGGCTCTAGCAGCACATATTCACCAAGCCTCTTCATACTCTTCTCCTTAAAATTGTATTGCACCCACTCGTTACAAGCTAAAAGCACCATACTCGAATCATCATCATTTTCTTCGTCCCGAAAAATACTCATGAAAGTTCCATAGTCTTTTCGGGGGATAAAAACTTGTTGTGGAAGCGCAGACACAATCGACGCAAGATCAACTTGGTACTTGAAAAGCCAACATGAGTAATCTCTTTTCAACTCATAGACATCAAGAACTGTACTTTGGAAAAAATACTGGCGATTCGAGTTAACTAAATGTAAATGGCCATGAGATTCTCCAAAGTAATGAATATTATGAACTAGCAGTGGGGTCTGAAGCGGCTTTATGCACTCAGTATCAACATGGAAATAAACAATCGACATAGCATCCCCACTAGAAAAGTGCTGATTACCGACGAAATTTTACCGACAGACCACGTCCCTCTGTAATTCTGACGGACTTTTAATGATTACCGACGGATACAAAGTGCATGGGTCTCAGATTTTTTTAAAAATTATTTCAAATTAAATTCCATCGGAAATGTTTTTAGTTTCCGTCAGTAATACCGACGTTTCTCTCATTGCAATACAGGGATTCTAGCAATTGACTTTCTTTGGGGAGTAGCAATTTTCTACACATTCTAGGTTTGTGATGTACTACCTTCGAAGAATTTTTGTTCTTACTTAGTGAAACACTGAATTTTTGGTTATTTTTTGCTTTTACTGGTTATGATTATGATAGCTACTTGTTGGCCAGTAGTTTTGGTGGTTTGATGTTGTTGATTATTTAGGATTCTAGTCTTGGTGTGTTTTGAAGGAATGGATTTTCATGCTTTTAGGGTTACTAGTTATTGTTTTTGCATGGTCTTCAGTGACCCTCGTATAGTTAAGAATTCATGCAGGGTTTTAGAAGTTTGGGCTCTGTTTTTTTTTTTTTTTTTTTTTAATTGCAAATTGGTGGCTCTTGTTCTTATCTGTTTTTTTTTTTTTTTGTTATAGCTTCCGTTAGTAATTAATATGACTGAGACATTGTGATTGTTTGTGTCGTGTGTTTCTGTTGGAGTACTGGTCATCCCAATGTTCAATGTTGGTTGTTTTCCTTTAAGTTTTCTGAATAAAAAACGATGTGCTTTTTGTGTTTCTTGATACGGAGGGAGTAGTGACTAATTAAGAACTAGTACCTACCTGCAGTTAGCTTCAAGTTGTCAATAAGTTTATATACCATTTCTAAGGGTTCATATAATAGTACTTGGTTGTAGAGCTGTATTATTATTCGGAGACTGTCCAGATAAAACCATGAACATGTGTTTTTTTAATGTATTTCTTGAGTGTTGATAACATCAAGTTTTTCAACTGTTTAATGGGTTGAAAAATTCTGTTATGAAGCAAGGTTTATCTGTTTGCAGGCTAAGAGAACATTGACTAATAAGTGGCAATAACTTCATGAACTACAAGTGCAGAATAATGTTATGTTACTGGAGTAATATATAATTCTAATGCATGTGGATTGTTATAGATTTCTTTGTTTAATGTTTCTCTTGTTGTAGTTGAGTTATTTTTCAATTTTCAGATTTATGTTATTTGTATGAATTGATTAAGTGGTTTCTCTGCTAGTGACTACTCGTATTCGAGTTATTATTTTTCAATTTTCAGATTTATGTTATTTGTATGTTTGTATAAATGTTAAATTCATTATAAAATGCAGGAGTTAGTTATGTCTAGGGAAGATCGTAGTTGGATGGATAATCGCAAGAATCCCAATAGAAGGGGTGTACGACCGGCATTCTTAGAAGGTTTAGAAAAATTTGTAGAGTTTGCTAAAGCGCATCCCAGATGCTTACGTGATGATAAGATTAGGTGTCCTTGTAAAAAGTGTAAGAATACAAAATTTTTAAGTGATGGACTTGTAAAGAAACATCTTATGGAGGTAGGGTTTATTGATGGTTACAAGGTATGGGTAGCGCACGGGGAGCGTTATGTGGTTGAAACAGGTGTTCGAAATTGTCCCATTGTAGTACGTGGTCCGCCAAGGGAACCTGAATAGTTGGTTAATGAAGAAGTGCCGTCTGTGGGTATGGATGATATGGTTCGAAATGCAGCTGGGCCAGAATTTGATTGGAACCCTAATCCAACAGCGGTTCCAAATCCTGTTGCAAAGAAGTTTATGAAGAGTATTAATGTGTTTTTTTTTTTAATGTATTTTTCAGGAAGTGTATGAAAAGCGTGCTCGTGAGGAGGCAATTGAAGAAGGAAGCATAGATCCTGAGAGCAACGAGCGTCCTAAATTTCGTGAAAAACTTTGGAAGGACATTTTCCTTGAAGACAAACAACCAAAGGGATATCGCTTGCCTGGATTCGGAAAAACTTTGGAAGGACATTCAGAAAGAGCGAGAAATTGCGCAAAAAGGACTTGAGGAGCGCCTTCAACAATTTATGGCATCCATGCAAATGCAGCAGCAACAACAACTTATTAGCGGTAACACATCTACCTCATCAGTCGGTCAATATATGAATTTGAAAGGTGGTCGTGGTAATGGCGGTCATGGTGGTGGCAAACGTGGTGGTTATGGACGTGGTTATTGAACTTGTTTTTAATCAAACATAAGTTGTTTCTTAGTTGGTTTTGAGAATTTAGTGATGTTTGAATGTGTATTTTTCATGTTTATTGTTATGTTTGATGGATTTGGTATTTGAAACAAGTTTGGTGTTTGTTATTGAAATATGTTTTCGTATTCAGAACAGGTTTAGTAATAAAACAGTTAACGGGCATTTCAAATATTTAAATATTATATTTTTTAATTCTGTTAAAATTACCGACGGACATTTCCGTCGGTAACATCGATTATAGTACAAATTTACCGACGGAACAATCCATCGTTAATAAAGCAATTAAAAGCGATTTTGTATTTATTACCAACGGAACTATACGTCGGTAATAATAAATCTACCGACGGAGGTGTCCGTCGATAATCTCCGGCGTAAATGCTGATCAACGGCCGGCGGGTTACATTGCCGACGGAGGGTTGCCGACGATCAATTGATCATTACCGACGGATTTTCTGTCGGAATTACCGACAGATAATTCCGTCGGTATTACCAACAAGATATTACCGACGGAATCCGACGGAAATAATCCGTCGGTAATAGACAGTTAACGACGGATTTTGTGGTTTAGGGACGGAAATTTCCGTCGGTAATGGACCAGTTTCTAGTATAGCCAGTGTATTGCACCATTGCAAAAAATTCCACTAGCACCGTTGAAAAAAATTCCATGATCATCATTATAATAGAAATCACCAGCGATAGTATTGTTCGCAGGTGCTTTGCAAACGCCTGTGGTAGATGGGTAAACCTCGAGTTGGAACCCGCGGGATGCTAGAAACAAAAATATGATCTTGTAATCAAGTGATTTACAAGGATCAAAAGCTAAATTTGCACAAACTAATATGTTAAGGGTTTTGGATTGCTGTGTAGTGGGATTGTAAATGTGGTACAACATGAGATGAGGTGATTCCCACTTTCTGGATTTGAGTATTTGTAAGCCATTGCATGATGATGTACAAATGACACACATAAATTCAAAATCTTTATTTTTTGACAGTTTCGATTGGAGGAATGTCCAGGTAACCTCCTGCTGCTTAATTTGATTGATGGTAACGCGTCCGTAACTATTGTATTCATCACTAGGGAAGAACAGACCCGTTGCAGCAGCGGATCTGGGTTGTCGGGAGGCATGAGTTTGGCGAAACTGGGGACTAGAGACAATAGAAAGCCATAACTTTGAAACAGTTTGGAATTTAACAACTGATTTTACTGGTAATCGGAGTAAGATCTCGGTATAAATATCCTCGCCGAAGCAAACTGAAGATCAATTCATGGCCGAATATCGTTTGATGGAAGAGAGAGGTGTGATATTTATTCATATAGTCCATGGTTGGGTTGATGTAATTTCAATCTGACTTGGCTTGGGATTCCTTCTTCAATACCGATTACTAATGCTAAGTACGAGATGTCCTCTTGGGCCGTCATTAGCCTGTGTTTTATAAAAGAAAGACACAACTGGCATTCACAAACATATTCATGCAATCCAGCGTTGCAAAGGATGGCATCTTCCAGAGTCAGGTTTTGTCAAGATTATGTATTGCAAGGATGTGCTTATTATGACGATTTTTTTTCTTTGCAGTTGATAAGTCAAAATGCCAATATGTTGGCAAATGTAATTTCTTGGGCAGCATTTGTAAATGCGAGCCCCACCGTTTGGGTCGAACTTCCGACGTTTGTGGATAGTCGACTTCTAAACGTTTGTTATTATTATTAATATTAGATGGTTCTTTTGATTTCAAAAAAAAAAAAAAAAACATATTCAATTCCCGCGCTTCATTTATATTGCAAGTATTTTATTTTTTTCACAAATAATTTGTTCATCACTTGAATTTGGAAAATTGTTGTTGATATAACCTCCAGGTCTTAACTTTCTCTTTTGGTTCATCTCAGTTTAAAAGTCTGTAGTTGTTTTATCAGTGGGGCTCACAAAGATTTATTACAATCTAACGGATTACTACTGAAACTATAACTAATACCCGTCGATACTCGACGGGCATAGTAATAGTAAGACTAATTAAATTATAAAATTTAACTATTTTTTTAATATATATAAACTAATTAAAAAGTTTAATTTTATCCTCACCATCATGATTGCTAAGATTTTTTCTTCGTCAAAACTCATATAATCGCGACGGTTTCAATCCAATATCTATGCGTTTGTCCCAGTGACACAGTTAGAATCTTAAAAATTGGGTCGAGGAAGATGCCCCATTTGATTTTTAAACCAAAAAACAATGCTTTGGAGAATACTTTAGTTTTTTAAAAAAAAAAAACAAAAAAAAAAACAAAAAACAGAAAAAAAAAAACTTAACATTGTGGATCTTAGTGCAATGGAGAAATTTTTGCCCCATTTTTGTGTTTAAAAATAAACTAATTTTAGTTTGCACCATTTTAATTAGTGAATTGTTTTTACCCCTCCGGCCCTCCCCATCTCAAAAAAATTATAACCGTGTCGGTGGTTTGTCGTTTATAATTGAAAACCAAATACAATCATTCTAATGCAAAAATACACAAACTTATCACTGTTGCAAAGAAGCCATTTAACTTGGTATTCAAACATGTGATATCCCCCCCCCCCAACCCACAACGAAAATAAGTGAGAATTTAGTCTTCTATATAGAAGGCCCATGCACTCTTATTAAGTATCAAATCATCTATTGGACTTTTGGAGGCTTGTGATGGGCTATGGTTAACCGAATTTAGGCGATGCTTTGTGGATCAGTGTGTGATACCTACATAGCAGGTCGAGTTTCAGGATCGGTTCGTTACAAAACATGCATTAGGCAATGAAGTTGGTACTGGGAATCACAAAAATAATCTGGAATGAATTTCGTAAGAAACTTCTTCCATTGATGTTTCCACCGCCAATATAGATTAATGTTCTCAAAGCATTTCCTTATGAAAACTCTCTACTTTTTAAATGAATTCTTCCTATGTTATCAAACTATTATCAAACTCATATAAGTCTCATAAAACGTTGTCGGGAAAAAATGGTTAGAATAAACCAAAATTTAGTAATTAGACTTCAAAACTTGAAATATGAACATACTTGTCAATATTAATCATTTTTTTTGAACCCATAAATGCAGTAGGTACAAAGGGGGTGCTTATATAAGAATATATCCAATTCTAGTGCAAACATAGATAATAACCGATCAATACTCGACAGGCATAATATGATTAATTACATAACAAAAGTAAGACACGTATCTAAAAAGTTGTACTTATATCACCACCACCACAGCCGCTTAGATTCTTTCCTCGACTAAAAACATTTAGTCGACAAAATTTGACTTGCTAAATCTTAAAATCTGAACTTGTTAAATCTTAAAATCTGAATATACTTACGCTCTCATTGTAGCGAGGACATCATTTGACTTGGTATTCAATCATATTTTAGGCAACAACTTTGGTACCGAGTATCAGAAAGAGAAAATTTTGGGGGAAACTAGTTTTTCCATAAGTTATAAAAAGTCTTGTTTTTATATGTGTTAAAGTTTAGGGTTTAGGGTTTAAGGTTTAGGGTTTAGCCCCTTTAGGGTTTAAGGCTTAGGGTTAAAGGGTTAAAAAGTGTACTTTTTATAACTTATGGAGGAACTAGTTTCCCCCAAAACCAACTCTATCATAAATATAAAAGAGATCTCAATTCTATTGATTAACTTGTGAAGAATATATACACAATAGGTATTCTTGGAGAGCAAGATATTAAGTCCTAACTGTAAGTACCCCAATCTGAAATTGACCTACCTTAGAGGAATTTTGGGTACCATTTAGGGATAAACCAATGGACCAGGACCTCACTAGGATAAACCTAATATTCCAGGACTGAACTGGAATTAAACTTAGAAAAATCTAGAAGCTCGCCAAGTCAAGTCGTACGGATGGTTTGGGCACATGAGGTCCCTAGCCGTACGGCTATGTTGGGCACACTCAGCCTCTATAAATTGAACCCCATGCTGATCATTTCAGGGGAGGGGGGAAGAATATTGTTTAGATAGGGGAAACTCTGCAGAAATTGTGTTTGGGAGAGAGATCACCCTTATAATTGAGTGAAGGAAAGGAAGATAGACTAGAACCATCATAGGTGAGGTCCCCTTCCCCCATCTTCTCTTCATCTCAACTCTATTTTGCTTTGTTAATAATATTACTTGTTCTTATTTACATTCTTGTAAGACTTGTTCTCTCAAGCATATATATATATATTATATTACTACAAGACTTGTCCATTTCAAGCATATATATATATATATATATATATATATATATATATATATATATATATATATATATGTATATGTATATATATACACATATAATATGAATTAAACCATGAGCATGATTCAAGGTGCCCTTCATACTTTTGTGTGAAAGAGGTTCAAACCTAAGGATGATCATGGTTTGATTTCTTTGCTCTAAATGGCTTAAAGATCTCTTTATCAAGGTGAAATCTCATGTCTTTATGTTAGTATTCCACAAACTAGGCCATGATAATCATGTTGGGGGATAAAGGCTCAATCTTTATCATCCTAACCTTGATCTAGCCAAAAAATCCCTAAGATTGGATCATAAAGATTGGATCTTTATGTTGTTCTTGTTGTCCCTCAAGGTTAATCTTTCATAAAAAGTCTATTTTGATGGTAAAGTTTCAATCTTTACTCATCAAATGGCAATTTTGGCCCAAAGGGCATGTTCACCACCTTTCTCAAAACTTCCCTAATGATTGTCTTGATCACACCCAAAACTTTTGTTTTTGGTGTCTAATTCGTGATCAATGACATAGGGATGATCAAATCCATGTTTTTGTTAAAAGAAAATAACTGAAAATGATCATTTCAGTCCAGTTTCAGCAAGAACACTCTGTTTTGCCTGAAACTGGACAGTTTTCTGATAAACTGTCAAGAATCCCTGGAATGCCCTCCCCATCCGTACGGCTACTTTGGCCGAGGAGTGCGTTTTTCAGTTTCTTCCTTTTTTGGTCAGAATGTTTGCAAAATTCTGTTAAATAATTAACCAGTTTTGCTAAAAGTCAGTTTCTCCCATTATTGAAACACACACACACACATGCACTTTGTTAACTAACGTTAGGGAGACTCGGTCCTATCCGAGGCGACTTGGGTGACGTAAAACTCTTCCCAAGGCGTAACCTGACCTCCGAACTAATAGAATCTCTAACCTTTCCATTTGTTGGGTTAAATAATTAACAAATGTGGCGACTCCGTTATGTTTTTACGTGATAACCGTGTTTGGTGTTTTGCCCCATACTCGTCGCGTTTCCCACACGGGGTGGGATCCTTACAGTGGCGACTCTGCTGGGGAGTAAAGTGTTTGCAAACTTCTTTTTAGAAGCTTTGAGGACACTTTTGTGTGGGTCAAACTCCCGTCCCCCGTTTTCGTTAACTTTTGTGTTTGTTTTGTGTGTGCTGAGTTTCTGTTTGAATCTTCCGGAGTGGAAACTGTTCTGGATGTGCAATAAACTGGGGCTTGATGATCAGAAGTTGAAAAGCTGCAAAAAATAATAGCCAGGATGCTATAACCGTACGGCTATGTTGGGCAGGGAACAGAATGTTTCAAAATTTGACAATTTTGTGCAGGGCAGAAACATTCTGTGTCCATTTTGCTTCTGCTTATCCAGGTTCCAAATTTACAGATTTGTTTCTGCACATTACCTTCTTCATTTCTAGCCAAAACTTTGTTTTTAAAGCTTGGTTATGCACAAGTCTTTTTGGACATAAATTTGGGTTTTTAAAGCCTCCTTGTGCATAACCCATTTTGTAAAAAATTTTGAATCCTTTGTTGTGCACAACTTGTTTTACAAATGGTTTTAAAAGGATTGTTTCTTGTGAAGTCTTGATTTCAAAGGACCTTTGGTTGTGCACAATTTGTTGTATGTACAAGTTTTGGCTTTGTTTGTTCATATGATTCTTGCTTGATTGCTTGTGTAAATAGCTTATTCATGCTTGCTCATTTTTGTCTATTATGCTTATTCATGCTTGTTCATATGTTGATTATACATTGCTCATGATGTTAAAACGAATCGAAAATTTCTATTTTAACTCAAAACAGAACATAGAATGGCTTCACACTATGCGCACTTGACCTTGCACACTCCAAATGCCCTTTAAACTCGGGATGGATGCCACGATACAGCTTGATTGGTGCTCTTGTGCCCTTCTAGCGCGCACGGGTCCATTCCACCTCCCGTTCTGAGCCGAGTCAACCACACTTGTCCGTGACACACAAATATCGAGACTTTGGTTGGTTTTTGGTCTAGCTCACAATACCACGTCCCTAATACGTGTCTGAGATTAATTATGGCCAAGTTAATGCCCGAGTCACGACTCCTTGTGAAAGAAAGTGTGACCATGGTCAACTTTGACCCGGTCCTTGACTCATGCGTTAATTTTGATCGTAATTAACCTAAGTCATGTATTAAGGATAGGGTGACACTGTGTTGTCAAGACCTAATGAATGGTTCATACTAATCATCCTTAAGCCCATGGATAAGATTCGAGGGCCCTCATCAAAGATGAGGTTATGCCGGAAGTCCCTTAAGTCCCTAAGATGAATCTCGATCTTAACCAGGGGCTTAATCATGATTGGAATGGATCACCCATTGGGAATCTTGCGATATACTAGACCCTAGGTTCGTCTCTTTTGGTCGGTGGAAGCTGCTTTCCCTATAGGACCCTCGCCCGGGACAGTCCATCCTTGGGAGTGTGCAAGACAGGTGAAAAACGAGGGGTCTATAGGCGTAGTGATGGCCTCCACTGATCCAGGATGTAGAATAGCTGCGAAAAAAAGAGAAATATTTTCCAACCAGTTAGGAATAAGACGTATTTTAAGTAAACATGAACAATAAATTCTAAGCCTTTGAACTGTGCACTAACGTTTGTTCGCATGTCAAGATTGCCTAATAACAATCAAAAGAGTAAACAAAAATTCGTTTTCTGAAAACCAAAATTGTTAAATTCATCCGAAAATGCATGGCTTGGGCTCTCCCCCCCCCCCCAAAGGGTCAAACTCGTCTCTCTCAATAAGTCAAAATTTCGTTTGTGTTGAGTCCCCGCCTTACTCAAAGCATAGATTTTCGAGATTCTTCTCACGGTGCCCTTACGGCTTGTCGGTCCATTTTTTGCTATAGGTGTAGACACCCCGCCTTGGACCGCTCACCCCGATTGCACATTTGATCTTGTGTTTCTCCCCATTTTAAGTGTTTCTCGTTAGTTTCTGTCACTTCCGTTAAGTTCCTGACTGACTTCGTTAAGTCTAGGGACTAAACTGAATAACAGGGCTGACTTTCTAGTCCATTCTGTCAAAATCGCCATCTCTGAGTCGCGCGCCTCCGACAGGAGGATCCAGACGCGCGCGCCTCCCGCCCCCAAAGCAGGAAGTGCGCACCTCTCGGCGTCGGTTACAGATTTCTGGCCAGGATTCTCTCCCTTGCTCAATTTACAGGATTTTCCCGGGAAAGATTTCTTGGTGACTGAGTTTTGGCACCAAAAACATCTCTCTTTCACCTATAAAAACCCCCCTTTACCTCCATTTTCAAGGACCTTGACCAAAAAGACCTTAACCTTAACCAAAAAGACCTTAACCTTGACCAAAAAGACCTTAACCTTGACCAAAAAACCTTAACCTTGACCTTGGCTCTCAATCTTACATTCTCAATAAGACACTAAAATTTCATACTTACAAAGCATTTCCAAAGGATTTCTCCAAGGAATTCATCAAGAAGTGTTTGAAGTCTCTTGAAGTCTAGGTAAAGCTATTTCTTTCCCCTTCTCAACTTCATCTCTTTTCTCTTTCTTTTTGTTTTATCAAAGTGCAATCACCCAAATCATTTTAGGACATGACTCTAATGATCATCTCATCTCATTGAGGTCGGTTAAGGAGTTATCTCCTACATTCCAAACTCTATTTTAAAACCCCTTTTTATGATTTAAAGAAGAAGAAGAAGAACGTTTATCATTCATGTAGATTTTGATCAAGCAAGACCAACTTTAGTTGGGCGGGATGGGTGTTTTGGTACTTCCCATCTCGTAATCTAACCCCCGAACCTCAAAACAAAGAATCTCTGTTTTCGTAATCAAACTTAGGCTATTATCAATAGGTTTTTCTTATGTTCCTCAAAACATAGGTGGCGACTCTAAAAACAAGTTAGACATCCTAGGGTCACCCACGCGCTCTAGCCAAGCCGTGGTGTCCACCCCGGGGTATCTACAGTGGCGACTCTGCTGGGGACGTTTGAGGGTTAAACTTGCATTCTGATCAAAATCTACATCTTTTCTAGGCATTCTGACTCCTGATGGGGGAGGCGCGCGCTTCTGGTCTCTTCAGCCTAAGGCGCGCGCATCCCGCATCAAGGACCAGAATCGCCCGCTTCTTCATGTTCTTCATCTTCTTCTTCTGCTATTCTCCACTAATCATTTTTGCAGGGGTTACAATATGCACATAGGACCAGGGCAATCCCCTGAGTCCAAAATCTGACAATCTGACAGGTGTGCCCAGAAGCGCGCGCCTCCCAATAGCATCGCGCCATGCGCGCGCGTCTCGTATCAACACTCAGAGGCGCACCCTTCTGGGTTGGTTCCCAGAACAGAGACAGGTCTCAGAACAGAGCAGTATGATGGGGGTGTGGGCACAGTTGCCTGCATCAGTGGTTATTCTGAACTTCGGATTGTTTTAATTTTATGTTCTATTTTATCGGTCACACGGGTGATTCGAAAGTTGTAATTATGTGCTTATTTGTTTTTTTTTATTTCTTTTGAAAAAAAAAATATAAAAAATATTTTGTCACCTGTTAGACCTCACACTACATGCACATATTCCTATGAATTCCTCACTAACGAGTCGCACAAGTCCAACCCCAAACCCGTCGAGGCCCGTCTTAGAAAGTTTCAAGCTCCACTCGACCTTGGCTCTTTCGAAGCCGTAAACCTCAGCCCGTGGCGTAGTTCATGACTACATGCCGGGGGTGACCTTTGAGCCTCATATTCAAGCCGAGCACAAGCCACACAATTCTAGTTAGGGTCTAACTCTCCGTGACTCAAGTCGGTTTCCATGTACTGAGATTTCCCTAAACTAATGTCTTCAAATCATACATGCCAACTTGTTGAAACGGACGCAATAAAAACCCGTCCCCAAAAGTGGCTATTTTGGACGAAAATAAAAATCCGTCCCCGCATGTATGCTTTACTACATTAATTTAGTTTAATCCCGATACATGTAGGATTCACAAACGCGATGGAATCTGATGAGTATATGGGACCGCGAGATGGTCTATATACTAGTGTGACGATTCCATTATTTTCTTAGAAACCCCAAAAAGGGATCCATTCCCTCCGACTTATTAAAAAAAAAGAGTCTTTTCTTATGTGGTTCGAGTCGTGTGCCCAACTGTGTGTTCTAAGCCTCTTCGTGGACCGCAAGTGTTACTCAAGACTGACAAGGGCCTCTTCTGCAATCTAGGTTCAATTGGTACTTACAGAGTCTACCGGGATTCGGCAAATATGTTAGTCCGTGAAGAGATCACTCCAACAGCTCCTACATCAACAATGGCCGGTGGCTCCAACACCAACAATACCATGACTCTCGAGCAACTCGCAACCATTGTCCAACTCCTCCAAGAGCAAGTCCCCACCCTTAATAAGGAGGCACAAAGCAAAGACGACATTTGGCAATCCCACCTCGACAGCCAAAGGGAGGCCCACGAGGCCGAGATGGAGCTAATGAAAGAAAAGCTCACTAATCTTGCGAAGGGGAAAAGCAAAAATGACGATGACGAATTCGAATGGACCGAAGGTTTGTTCAAAAGTCCTTATGTTAACACCCGTACCAAGAAAGTGGGAGAGCCAAGTTCCGAGAACAATGAGCCCAAAATGGTGGATTCTATCATGGCCTACATCGACCAAAAATTCAATAGGCTCAACATGGGGAAAGGCTCCGACACAAGCCTTTATCAATCATCCATCCTCATGAGTACCATGGCCGCTCATCCTGATAAGTTCAAGATGCCCGACATAAGCAAATTCAAGGGCAACTCTTGTCCTATGGCTCACATTGAGACTTATATTTGGGCAATGGTTCTGAAGAAGGTCTCCCCCAAGGTGATGGCTCAATGCTTTCCTCTCACTCTCGAGGGGGCGGCAAAAGATTGGTATGCTACTCTCCCGCTCACTGTCCGTCTTGATTGGGACTCCGCCATGCTTGCCTTCAAGAACCAATACCAAGGCAACACCACTCACCGGCCCACAAGGAAAGAGCTAGAGAACACTACTCAACGATACCATGAGTCCTTTATCGACTTCACAAGGAGATAGAATGATAAACTCTCCGAGATTGTGGAAAGGCCAAATACCAAGGAGCAAATGGACATCTTTCTCAAATGTCTCAAAATTGATCTCCGCACCCACCTAAGTGGGGCTTGCTATGAGGATTTCTCCCAAATATATGAGGCGGGGGTCCGAATGGACGAGTTGCTCAAAGAAGTCAAGAAAAGTGCTCCTAGCTACCGCTACAAGTCCGCTTCCAACTCCACAAAAGAGGCCTCGGTCAACGCCGTCACTATCGACAAGGGGAATTACAAAAAGGTTCCTCCACCCCAAGGGAAGAAGTCTCGAAATGACCGTGTCTACACGCCTCTCCAAGGCATGACTCAAACCGAAGCTTTTGAAGTCCTCAAAGCAAAGGGTCAAGTCACACCCGTACAAGGGTACCAACCCAAGACGGTCAACCCCAATCATGCTCACCACAAATATTGTGGCTACCACCAATATAGTGGCCACACCACCGAGGAATGCTTCGTTCTCCGCAATGTCATTCAAGATCTCATAGACAAGAAAGAATTTGTAGTGACTAATGGCGAACATGTCAATGTAATAGAGATAGGAGAACTCGAGGGGACCACCCATTCAATCCCAATTGTGAATGGGGGCCCCAATGTTATGAATGAACTTGAAAATTCTTGTTATGTTGTAACTTACGATGAGGTAATGAGGGAAGTACTAGAGAATAGGAAAAAGAAGCAAGATGGGAATGTCAACATGCTAACTCGATCCGGTCGAGTCATAGCAAGCAACCCTTCCACTTCCACACCAAGCTCCTCTTCTCAAAGGCCGCAAGCTCGCGACACTCCCGAAGATCCTCTACTTGTCCAACTCAAGAAAACTCAAGCCAACATCTCTATTTGGGACCTCATCGCATCCTCAAAGAAACACCGAGATCTTGTCATCCGCAATCTCGATGATACATCAATTCCTCCCGATACTACTCCCGAGGACCTCACGGCAATGATCGGTCACATTCATTTTGGCAACGTCATCACCTTTGCCGATATGGACCTTCCACCATTTGGTTCCGACCACAACGAGGCTATTTACCTCAAGGTACGAGCAAGGGGGAGGCCCATCTCAAGAGTCTTAGTGGACGGTGGTTCCGCACTCAACCTCATGCCTGGCAGAATCATGGGCATACTGGGGCTTAAGGATTCCGATTTGAAGCCTTCTACTCAAGTAATCTGAGGTTATGACAGCACCGCCCGTACAGTCATGGGCATGATCGAAATAGACATTGAGTTTGGGAGCATGGTCATGTCCGTTCCATTCCAAGTACTTGACATCCCGGCCTCGTTCAACTTGCTTTTGGGTCGACCATGGATTCACAGTTCTAATGCCGTCCCGTCAACTCTCCATCAATGTGTCAAGATCCGAAATGGTGATGAAATAGTGACCATCATGGCCGAAAACGTCACTATCCACAGAAAAGGTGAGCCCGTCCACCAAGTTCAGCATGGGTTACCAGACTCCACTCTCTCCGGCGTCTTAATCAACGCCATTAACAAAGAAGGGGGAAACGGATCATGGACCCCCAGCAATCACAAAGTCCTCCGCATGATGAGGAATATGGACTACTTCCCTGGTTTAGGCCTAGGGAAATATCAACAAGGAATCCTACATCCTGTGCAAGTCCCATTTGTCAAGAACACATTCGGTTTGGGGTACGAGCCTTCCAGAGAAGACCTGAAACAAGAGCAAGCGATCAAGAATGAAAAGTCCCGAGCTCGTAAAGAAGGCCGTCGTTATGAGGTCCCTAATCTAAGGCCTTACCGCAAGACGTTTAATGGCTATTATGTCCGCCAAGGAGAAGACGTTCCATATATGATCTTTCCCGAGCCATGGGTTAACAATAAGGGTGTCAAAAAGCCCAGTCTCGAAATCTTCTCCGATTGTGAGATCCAGAAATCCGAAAGGGAACCAACTCCCATGTCGCCCCGTGAATGGTGGGGAAGGAAGGTGACTATAGAGTCCGAGACAGAAATCATCGTGGGGGAAGAACCGACAGATTTAGCCTCCATGTTCGAAGAGCTTGCCATAATGAATGAATGCCAAGTCAACGCCATCCATGACACCGTCATCATGAATGAGACTATCAGTGAGATCCCGCCAAGCTCCGAGCCGATCAACAATTGGTATTCTACGAAAGGGCCCGTGGTATCCGAGGAATTCTTAGTTCAAGAAATGGGTTGCATACCCCGCACAGCAACAAAGGAAGAGCGGCTCATACTTACTTTCGAGTCCGAGAGTGTCTCTAATACCCTCACCCAAGAGGATATGGAGGCCATAGCCGAGCGTGTGTTTCCTTTCTTTGCTAATGAAAAATTTGATATTTCTGAGTACCCTGAGATTGCAAATATCATAAATGATGAATTAACTAATAATGAACTTAATGAACAAGTTAATAACGATTCAAATTATGATGAAATAGACCACGAAAACACAACATACTTAAATGAACTTGCTCAACAGGTCCGTAGTCGTGGTGAAAATGGTCCAGGGGCTGACGAAGAATTGCATGTTGTTAATCTGGGTACCGACGAAGAGCCAAGAAAAATTAAGATCGGAAACTTCTTCAAGGGGGACGATAGAGACAGATTGACTGCACTACTACGGGAGTTCGTGGATGTGTTCGCATGGTCATACAAAGACATGCCGGGTTTGGACAGAAAGGTAGCGGAGCACAGAATTCCGATCAGGGAAGATGCCAAGCCGGTAAAACAGAAGCTCAGAAAGATCAAGCCAGAATGGTCTCTGCAAGTCAAAGAAGAGATCGAGAAGCTCCTCAGTGTGGGTTTCATCAAGGTTATCGAGTATCCGACATGGTTAGCCAACATCGTGACAGTCAGAAAGGCAAACGGCAAGGTTCGAGTTTGTGTGGACTTCTGGGATTTGAACAAAGCTTCCCCGAAAGACGATTTTCCACTCCCTAACATCGACATGCTGGTCGACTCCACTGCTGCCTACAAGGTTCGCTCATTCGTGGATGGGTTCGCTGGGTACAATCAGATTCTCATGGCTGAGGAAGATCAACATAAGACAGCCTTCACGACACCGTGGGGTACCTTTTGCTACACAGTCATGCCATTTGGGTTAAGAAACGCTGGGGCTTCCTACCAATGAGCCGTGACAGACTTGTTCCACGATATGATTCACAAAGAAATCGAGGTCTATGTGGACGACATGATCATTCACTCCAAAGGGACCGATGGTTAACATTTAATCGATCTCCGCAAGTTCTTCGAAAGGCTTCGTCAACACAAGATGAGGCTCAACCCTGCAAAGTGCACGTTCGGGGTTATCCGAGGCAAAGTCCTTGGTTATTTGGTCACTGAAAGGGGAATTGAAGTAGATCCCTCCAAAATCAAGGCAATCATTGACATGCCTCCTCCAAAGACGCAGAAAGAGATCAAAGGTTTCATGGGCAGACTGCAATACATCAGTCGGTTTATGCACCAACTCACTTCCATGTGCGAGCCAATCTTCAAGCTACTCAAGAAGAATGTGGCTCTAGAATGGACCGACGCGTGCCAAGAAGCCTTCGACCAAGTGAAGCATTACTTGACGTGCCCTCCTGTTCTAGTTCCGCCACACAAGGAGAAGCCTCTTTTGCTCTATCTCACTGTCAATGATGAAGCCCTAGGGACTATGTTAGCAAAAGAGCAACGAGAGTCCACAAAGGAGAATGCCATTTATTTTGTCAGTCGCCGATTCCAAGGAGGCGAAAAGAACTACTCTGTCTTAGAGAAGTCATGTGCAGCATTGGTTTGGGTTACTCAAAAGCTCAAACGCTATATGGAAGCTTTTCCGATCAAGCTAGTAGCAAAGGTGGACCCGCTTCGCTACATCTTCGAGATGCCTTTCATGTCAACAAGAATAGCCAAATGGTACTTCATGCTCGCCGGCTATGATGTCACTTACATCACACTAAAATACGTTAGGGGGAAAGTGTTCAGTGACCAGCTTGCCGAATTCGCGTGTGACGAAGTGAAGGGGGAAGACGTACAGTTCCCCGACGAGCATTTAATTTGTACTGCAACCGAGGAAAATAAGTGGCTGTTGGGTTTCCAAGTAACATGCGCAGCGGAATATAGCAATTAAAATTTTAAGAAACCCAAAGCCATGGATCCGTTCATATGATTAAATCAAATACAATATAATGAATAAAGGAAAAACTAACCCTTGATGACTATCAAAGTTTTTCTTTGGTCTTGGTGGAGAAAACTTGAAGCTTTATCACGGACAAAATCACGAACTTTGTAGATGATAAAATTCACCCTCTAGCGGTGTCCACACTTCGAACGAATATCAAGAGGCTCCTTGATCTTGGTTGCTAGACCAATAATTATGAAACACACTTTCACAATTTAATAAAGAACTATATGGAATTTATTTGTGAATTATTTTGTTCCTCAATCAATGATATCTTAGAACAAAATAAAATCTCTCTCAAACTCTTTGAGACTCACAAAAGCACTAGTAAATATGGTCTGGCCGAATTGAGGTTTTTATACACAATTAAGACCTATTCCAAATAGGTAACTTGTGCCAAAAACCTTTCCTAATCAAATTAGGAATTTTCTGCCGCCATACCGGGCGCCCGCCTGGTCCTACCCAGGCGCCCGCTCATTTGGCCAGAAGGTCCAGTCCTTTTAGAATTAATTCAGGCGCCCGCCTGGTACAACCCAAGCGCCCTCTTGGTTGACCAGGAAGCCCAGAATATTTCCAGAAATTCCTTTAAGGTCCTTCGACCCTAAATTCCAATATAGTCCTCTTATTTAAGATTCATTCTATTGTGTGTGACCCTTTAGGATTATACTAAGTTGGCAATGGGCTCAAACATGATCCCATAAGATATGATTAGGTTCTAGCAAACCGTCATACCTACCAAAATAGTATAACTAGATACAAGTTCGCATTCCTTTAGAATATGTCACAATCCCTTTGTCCACGATGTCATTGAACACAAGTCATGGTCAAATAGTCAACTTGTCTTGTTCAATACTTTCTCGATTCCGAATATGTTGATAATTCAAATGCTATTGATCCAATCAATCCATTTGAGTCCGGCCGAACATTTCATCAACATCATTCCTTCGAGGGGCCCAAGCTTGACATCTCTCCGTGGAGGGACAAATCCATTTACCTTATTATTCTTCCCAACGGGAATCCGATTATGCCAATCATACCCTTTATAACTACCCGGTTAAAAGTAGCGTTTGAATATGTCAAACACAATGTTCATCAAGTGGAAGACTATAATAACTTCATGTCTAAGGATTCAAATGACATAACTAATATGAGATATATGTACGACATAGACCATGACATAAATCTCATACAGCGGGTCATGTCCAGTACCTTGTTCCAAACAAGTACCCATAAATCTAACATGATCATCCCATGATCATTTAGCCTTTATACTAGTGCTTAACAAGTACTAGGGACGGGGATTATTATAAGTAAACATGAACAGCAATAATAATCAAAACATCTCTTTATTGATATGAAATAAATGATAACAATTACAACATTTATTAAACGTGCCTAGGGCACCACTACCAACAATCTCCCACTTGCCCTAGGCCCAATCTCCCATGTATCTAATACCCATGGACCTAACATGACCATCATGTTTAGCTTGTGGAAGTCCCTTTGTTAGCGGGTCCGCAACATTGTCATCAGTAGGTACTCTGCATATATTTACGTCTCCCCTATCGACGATCTCTCGAATGATATGAAAACGCCTAAGTATGTGTTTGGATTTCTGATGTGCTCTTGGTTCCTTTGCTTGAGCAATAGCACCATTATTATCGCAATAAAGGTCTATTGGATTAGCAATACCAGGAACCACTTCAAGTTCAGTAATGAACTTCTTAATCCAAACAGCTTCCTTTGCAGCATCCGATGCAGCAATATACTCAGCTTCTGTTGTAGAATCAGCGGTTGTACTTTGCTTGGAACTCTTCCAGCTTACAGATCCACCATTTAACATAAACACAAAACCCGATTGCGATCGGCTATCATCTTTGTCGGTTTGGAAGCTTGCATCCGTGTAAGCATTTACAATGAGATCATCTTCTATTCCTCCATAGACCAAAAACGAGTCTTTAGTTCTTCTCAAGTACTTAAGAATCGCTTTTACAGCTACCCAGTGATTTTCGCCAGGGTCGGATTGGTATCTACTTGTCATGCTCAAAGCATAAGATACATCCGGCCTAGTACAAATCATGGCATACATGATGGACCCAATTGCCGAAGCATATGGAACATCATTCATTTTCTCACGCTCATCGTTTGTCTTAGGACATTGAGTCTTGCTTAGAGAAACCCCATGTAACACTGGCAATGTGCCTCTCTTAGAATTTTCCATACGGAATCTTCTAATGACCTTGTCAATGTATGTACTTTGACTTAAACCAAGTAGCCTCCTTGATCTATCTCTATAGATCTTAATGCCAAGAATATATGCGGCTTCACCCATATCTTTCATTGCGAAACACTTTCCTAACCAAGTCTTTACAGACTGAAGTGTAGGAACGTCATTTCCAATGAGTAATATGTCATCCACATATAAAATAAGGAATAGCACTATGCTCCCACTAATCTTCTTGTATACACAAGGCTCATCTTCGTTCTTGATGAAACCAAACTCTTTGACCGATTCATCAAAACGGAGATTCCAACTCCTTGAAGCTTGCTTCAATCCATAGATGGATCTTTGCAATTTGCATACTTTAGAATCTTGTTCAAAACCTTCTGGTTGTGTCATATACACATCCTCTTTTTTGACGTCCATCTGCCATATTTCATAGTCATGATATGCGGCAATGGCAAGCAAAATTCTTATAGACTTGATCATTGCTACGGGTGAAAAGGTCTCATCATAGTCTATACATTGAACTTGCCTATAACCTTTCGCTACAAGCCTAGCTTTGTAAGTATGCACCTTCCCATCCATGTCAGTCTTCTTCTTGAAGACCCATTTTCATCCTATGGTTTTTACACCTTCGGGCGCATCAATCAAATTCCAAACTTGATTGTCTTGCATGGATTGCAATTCGTATTCCATGGCTCCAAGCCACTTGTCCGAATCAGGAGAAGACATCGCCTCTTGGTAGGTTGACGGTTCATCATTCTCAATGATTTCTACCTCATTACTATCCGTTACGAGAAATCCATATCTCTCGGGCTCGGATCGTAACCTACTAGATCTGCGAGTTGCTTGTGTATCTTGAACAGGTTCCACAACTTCTTGTGGTTCTTGTTCTTGTTCCACTATTGGTTCAATGTTATTTTCTGGGTCTTGAATTTCTTCAAGATTTATTTTACTCCCACTGATTTCTTTGGAGAGAAACTCTTTCTCTAGAAAGACACCAGTTCGGGCAACAAACACTTTGTTGTCCTCACGGTTGTAAAAGTAATATCCTCTAGTTTCCTTTGGATATCCCATGAAAATACATTTGTCAGATTTGTGTGCAAGTTTGTCTGAGACAAGTCTTTTGACAAAAGCTTCACAACCCCAAATTTTCATGAAAGATAAACAAGTTTTCTTTCTGCTCCACATCTCATATGGAGTCTTTTGAACCGATTTAGTTGGAACACGATTTAGTGTGAAAGCAGCGGTTTCTAGAGTGTAACCCCAAAAGGATATTGGAAGATCAACTTGACTCATCATTGATCGAACCATGTCTAACAAAGTCCGATTTCTCCTCTCGGACACACCATTCCATTGTGGTGTTCCGGGTGGAGTCAATTGTGAAACTATTCCACAATTCTTTAGATGATCATCAAATTCTTGGCTTAAGTATTCTCCACCACGATCTGATCGAAGTGCTTTAATACTTTTACCAAGTTGTTTTTCTACTTCATTTTGAAATATTCTAAATATCTCAAATGCTTCACTCTTATGTTTCATTAGGTAAACATACCCAAATCTACTATAATCATCCGTGAAGGTTATGAAGTATTGAAATCCTCCCCTAGCATTGCTACTTAATGGTCCGCATACATCAGAATGTATCAACCCCAATAAGTCACTTGCCCTTTCACCTAGCTTGGTAAAGGGTGTCTTAGTCATTTTTCCAAGAAGACACGACTCACATGTATCATATGACTCGAGTTCACATGAACCCAAAAGTCCGTCCCCATGGAGTTTTGAGATACGCTTCTCATTAATATGACCAAGACGGCAATGCCACAAATAAGTATGATTTACATCATTAGGTTTAGATGGTTTAGATTTCTTATTTACATGATAGACATTGTCATTATTTTCATTCTTGACATCCAAGATATAAAGGGCATTAAATGAATTAGCAATACCATAAAGCACATAATTTAAATAAATAGAAAATCTCTTATTCTCAATAAGAAACTTAAAACCTTCATTATCCAAACAAGAAATTGAAATAATATTTCTGCTTAAATCCGGAACATAATAACAATTGTTCAAAACAAGAATTAATCCGGAAGGTAAAGTGACTTCATAAGTCCATACGGCTAATGCAGCAACTCTTGCTCCATTCCCCACGCGTAGATCTACTTCACCTTCTTTAAGCAGTCTCCTATTCTTTAGTCCCTGCACATTTAGACAAATGTGAGAACCACATCCGGTATCCAATACCCAAGAATCAGTGGTAGAAAGGAGAATATCTATCATATAGATACCTGAAGTCGACGCAGCCTTGCTGCTCTTCTTCTTCTTTTTCTCTTCCAAGAAAGCCTTGCAATTACGTTTCCAATGACCAATTTCTTGACAATGGAAACAGATTGCATCCTTTTGTGAATCGGGTTTTGTCTCAGAAGCCTTGGCAACCTTTGCCTTGCTTATTTTGGGTTTGACAACTTTCTTACCCTTTCCTTTGGCATTAGCCTTCTTCCCATCATGAACCAAGAGCACGGGAGAACCTTTCTCCACAATTTTCATCTCTGCAGTTTTGAGCATCCCATGTAACTCAGAGAGATTCTTATCCATTCCATGCATGTTATAATTCATCACAAACTGGTTATAACTTTTAGGCAATGAATTAAGAATGAGATCCGTGGCTAGCTCCAATGGAATTGGATAGCCAAGTTTCTCAAGGTGCTCTACATAACCTTTCATTTTAAGAAAGTGAGGACTCACTTGTTTCCCTTCATTCATTTTACAAGTAGTGAATGCAACAATGGTCTTGTACCTCTCTTGCCTAGCTTGCTCTTGAAACATGGTTCTTAACTCCACGCCTATCTCATAGGCTTCCAAATGTTCCAAACTTTGTTGGAGTTTTGAACACATAGCAGCAAGCATGAGACAACT
This sequence comes from Campanula takesimana, assembly GCA_026119855.1. Lineage (NCBI taxonomy): Eukaryota > Viridiplantae > Streptophyta > Magnoliopsida > Asterales > Campanulaceae > Campanula > Campanula takesimana. The sequence goes on from JAOWBW010000849.1 coordinate 362,140, forward strand.
TACATCTCTAGAATCATTACGATGTTTCTTGTAATTGTCTCTTTCTACCCTAGGGGCAGTAGGCGGTGGTTTAGCAGGGAGAGGCCCATCGAGAATGTACAACTTATCTTCTTCCCTAAGAACGATTCTTATGCTACGGATCCAATCCATAAAATTAGTACCATTCTCTTCGAGCTTATCCTTTTCAAGAATCGATCGTAACGACATTGATTGAGTGTTATTAGTCATTATCTACAAATATGCAAAAAATTTCCAAAATTTAATAAGTACCGGTTTTCATAAAGAGATAAATAATGTATTTTTCAAACAAAATACTCCCACTAAATTATATAACCTTCATATACATCCAATGTATAATTTAATTTAATTGGGCTAAGATCCAACTTTAATTTAACTTTTGAGTCCACGGAGGCGGACCGCTCAAAACTAAATTAATTAGGTAGACAATCATGTCAATCATATCCCATATGATTCTTAGATCCTTTTATGAGATTCTTTGAGAAATCCAATTTCAAAAAGCATGTTTAATCTCATCTTTTGCCTAGGCCCAAAACTGTTTTGACGCCTAATTAAGTCCAACCATTTTAAACGCATAGGAACCATTCAATTTAACGCACCTTGCGGAGGCAAGCCCAAATTAAATTAATGAACCTCATCTTGCTCATATATGAATAAAATCAATGCACTTCGCGGAGGCGAACCCATATCAAAATCACCCATATATAAACAAGTGTTTTAATCATGGCATGGCAAAGAAGGACTTAAAAACTTTCTTTGAATGTTCATCACATATAGCATATAACACATTTATGAGCACATAATATAAACATGTTACACATCAAGTTTAGCCACTAAATTAATCTCCATTAATTTAAGCATGATATTTATGTGTCATTAGTTTCTCTATAATTATGAGGATGAGACTATTTCAACTTCGGTTATTATCTCCAAATCAAGACAACAAGAAGTGCGGTCGAACTAAGCCATTAGGCAACCACAATCCCGCACTAATTCAAGAAACCAAGAAAGTAGTCCATGTGGCCGAAACTAAGCAATAGATGGTCTCGATGAACGTAGGCCAATTGCATTCACAATTCCACATGGATCTCCAATCATTGAATCAAGAACTTTGTTTCTCAATTTTAGCAATTATGAACTCTTCATAATTCTAACTTCGTTTTATCTTTAAAACTTTGATTGCGATCAATTTTGGGAAACACAATCTCGATGAACGCAGATTAGCCATCCAAAACTTGAACCAATCTAGGAATCACAAGACTAAAACAAATAGGAAAATCAAACCCCAAAATCCACACACAAACCAACTACCCAAAACCCATTCCAGATCAGCAAGTCTGGACTGGTTCTATTACTGGTTTTGTTGAATTTATCGAAAATTCTATATTCAGATTTTAACCAAAATCAGAACAAATTTTGACCAGCGAGCGCCCGCCTGGTCTTCAGCGAGCAGGCGCCTGAATGGTCAGAATGGTACAGAATTTTAAAGTTCGAAAATTTTATCTCAAAATTATTTTCCCCGATTATTAAAACTTTGATCTAATCAAAATCAATAATTGAAATAATTCAGAATCCACCATAATTTTTATTGCGATTGAATCGAGCGATTAAAGTTGCAAAACAATAAACCACATAAAATCACAAAACACATAAACATCATATATTCCAATATTCATATCATGCAAGGCACATAAACAATTTATATACACATAACATGATCCAAGTATTGAATTAATCAACATGAACGGGGCTCTGATACCACTGTTGGGTTTCCAAGTAATATGCGCAGCGGAATATAGCAATTAAAATTTTAAGAAACCCAAAGCCATGGATCCGTTCATATGATTAAATCAAATACAACATAATGAATAAAGGAAAAACTAACCCTTGATGACTATCAAAGTTTTTCTTTGGTCTTGGTGGAGAAAACTTGAAGCTTTATCACGGACAAAATCACGAACTTTGTAGATGATAAAATTCACCCTCTAGGGGTGTCCACACTTCGAACGAATATCAAGAGGCTCCATGATCTTGGTTGCTAGACCAATAATTATGAAACACACTTTCACAATTTAATAAAGAACTATATGGAATTTATTTGTGAATTATTTTGTTCCTCAATCAATGATATCTTAGAACAAAATAAAATCTCTCTCAAAGTCTTTGAGACTCACAAAAGCACTAGTAAATATGGTCTGGCCGAATTGATGTTTTTATACACAATTAAGACCTATTCCAAATAGGTAACTTGTGCTAAAAACCTTTCCTAATCAAATTAGGAATTTTCTACCGCTATACCGGGCGCCCGCCTGGTCCTACCTAGGAGCCCGCTCATTTGGCCAGAAGGTCCAGTCCTTTTAGAATTAATTCAGGCGCTCGCCTGGTACAACCCAAGCGCCCGCTTGGTTGACCAGGAAGCCCAAAATATTTCCAGAAATTCCTTTAAGGTCCTTCGACCCTAAATTCCAATATAGTCCTCTTATTTAAGATTCATTCTATTGTGTGTGACCCTCTAGGATTATACTAAGTTGGCAATGGGCTCAAACATGATCCCATAAGATATGATTAGGTTCTAGCAAACCGTCATACCTACCCAAATAGTATAACTAGATACAAGTTCGCATTCCTTTAGAATATGTCACAATCCCTTTGTCCACGATGTCATTGAACACAAGTCATGGTCAAACAGTCAACTTGTCTTGTTCAATACTTTCTCGATTCCGAATATGTTGATAATTCAAATGCTATTGATCCAATCAATCCATTTGAGTCCGGCCGAACATTTCATCAACATCATTCCTTCGAGGGGCCCAAGCTTGACATCTCTCCGTGGAGGGACAAATCCATTTAGCTTATTATTCTTCCCAACGGGAATCCGATTATGCCAATCATACCCTTTATAACTACCCGGTTAAAAGTAGCGTTTGAATATGTCAAACACAATGTTCATCAAGTGGAAGACTATAATAACTTCATGTCTAAGGATTCAAATGACATAACTAATATGAGATATATGTACGACATAGACCATGACATAAATCTCATACAGCGGGTCATGTCCAGTACCTTGTTCCAAACAAGTACCCATAAATCTAAGATGATCATCCCATGATCATTTAGCCTTTATACTAGTGCTTAACAAGTACTAGGGACGGGGATTATTATAAGTAAACATGAACAACAATAATAATCAAAACATCTCTTTATTGATATGAAATAAATGATAACAATTACAATGTTTATTAAACGTTCCTAGGGCACCACTACCAACAGTGGCAACTTTTTTTCGATGGCGCCGCCAATAAACACGGTTTTGGTATAGGAGTATTGCTTGTCGATCCAAAAGACATCTACACTCCCATTGCCATCCATCTGGAATTCGAAGCTACCAACAACATTGCCGAGTACGAAGCATGCATAGCAGGGCTCGAAGAAGCTCTCGAAAGAAACGTCACGGAACTAGAAGTATTCGGCGACTCTTTGCTCCTTATCAATCAGCAATCGGGTAAATGGTGAATCCAAGACCCGACCCTCCAACAGTATGGTCACCACCTTGAAGAATTGGTTAAACAATTCCAAGAGATCACTTTCAACTACCTGCCAAGGGATAAAAATTGCTTTGCCGATGCACTGGCCACCATAGCTTCATTAGTCGAAATGCCCAAAGGGAAAATGGTGAAGCCTTTCAAAATTGCCCGAAGGAACAGTCCGGCGTACTGCATGAATATCGAGATCAACAAGGTTCAAACAAACTTTCCGTGGTATTCGGATATCATGAATTTCCTCAAAGATGGCACTTATCCCGAGAATAGCAATAAGAAGTCTCAAGCGGCTCCGCAAAGGCTAGCCTCTCGGTACGTACTGATTGGGGACCGAGTCTATAAAAGGCATCACGACGGGATCAATCTCTTATGCGCCCATGAGGCCGAAGCTCAAGAGATAATGTGTGAAGTGCACGAAGGAGAGTGTGGACCCCACATGAATGGGTTTATGCTAGTCAAGAAGATACTCCGCATTGGTTACTATTGGAGCACTATGGAACGAGACTGTATCGAGAAAGTCAAAAGGTGTGCCAAGTGCCAAATCCATGCTAATCTGCAACATGCTCCACCCTCGCAACTTTACAACATGGTCACACCTTGGCCTTTCTCTTGTTGGGGGATAGACATCATCGGTAAAGTCCATCCTGCCGGAAGCAATGGGCAGTCATTCGTCCTAGTGGCCGTCGACTACTTCACAAAGTGGGTCGAAGCACAAGCCTATCGGACCCTCAACGCCAAGAAAGTGGACGAATTTGTAAAGATTAATATCATGTGCCGATACGGCGTGCCTCATGAAATCATTTCCGACCACGGCTCTCACTTTGAGAAGGAAATGGATGCACTTTTGGTAGAATACAAGATCACCAAGCACAAGTCATCTCCTTACCGTCCCCAAGCAAATGGCGCGGTTGAAGCAGCAAATAAGACCATCGAGACCATCGTCAAGAAAATGGCCTCAACAGGAAGGGATTGGCCCGAGAAGCTACCATTAGCATTGTGGGGCTACCGCACATCAATACGGTCAGCAACAGGAGAAACTCCTTATGCATTAGTCTATGGTTCTGAAGCCGTACTCCCAATCGAACTTGAAGTCCCATCTCTACGGGTCCTCCTAGAGAATCAAGTCAACGAGGTCGACTGGATGCAAAGTCAATATAAACAGCTAGCCTTACTCGACGAGAAAAGGCTAAGAGCACTCGAACACACAAGGGCGTATCAGCAAAGGATGGCAAGAGCTTTCAACGAAAAGGTGAAGCCTCGAAACATCAATGTGGGAGATTTGGTCTTAAGACAACATCCTCCTAATGCCATGAATCCCTTGGGGAAATGAGGACCCCGATGGATCGGTCCGTACGTGGTCAAAAAGATACTAAGCGGCGGTGCAGTCCGACTCGTGGATTTAGATGGTGACCAACTGCCAAAGGAGGTCAACCTCGACAAGCTCAAGAGGTTCTATGCTTAATAAACAAAGACCATAAAAAAAAAATGGTCTTTGTTTGTTTGAACTATGGAGACCTGAGCCTCCCAACTGGAGGAACGTAGGCAACCTTCGGGTGCGGTCTAAAACATATCAAAAATACCCAATTCACTTCAAATAACAAGATGCAATTTTTGTTCATTCAATGAATTATTCAAGCCATTACAACAGATTTATTGAGCAACAAAAGACATCAAAACATTAAATCCTAAAACAAAGTGGTCTAATTTACTTCCAATCTCTTAGGGTACTAAGAAAAGTCCAATTTTCTCTTAGCCTTCAAAGGACCACCCGATCGTCTCTCAATCCTTTTCTTTTTGGATAACGGATGAGCACTAATACGCACCGAAACCTTCTGTGTTGCGGCACGTCTCCTAGCATAAAAGTCATCCAAAGGAGTACCGAAAGGGTCAGCAAGAATGTTACTCGAATCAGCAGCAGCCTCCCTATATCTCAAAGCGCTGCTAGGCTCAAAACCCTTTCCCAACAACTCGGCACGAAGCACATCGACCCAAGTGATGCCACGGTAAAGGGTTGTTGGTAGTGGTGCCCTAGGCACGTTTAATAAACGTTGTAATTGTTATCATTTATTTCATATCAATAAAGAGATGTTTTGATTATTATTGTTGTTCATGTTTACTTATAATAATCTCCATCCCTAGCACTTGTTAAGCACTAGTATAAAGGCTAAATGATCATGGGATGATCATGTTAGATTTATGGGTACTTGTTTGGAACAAGGTACTGGACATGACCCGCTCTATGAGATTTATGTCATGGTCTTTGTCATACATATATCTCATATTAGTTATGTCATTTAATCCTTAGACATGAAGTTATTATAGTCTTCCACTTGATGAACATTATGTTTGACATATTCAAACGCTACTTTTAACCGAGTAGTTATAAAGGGTATGATTGGCATAATCGGATTCACGTAGGGAAGAATAATAAGCTAAATGATTTGTCCCTCTTCGGAGAGATGTCAAGCTTGGGCCTCTCGTAGGAATGATGTTGATGAAATGTTCGGCCAGACTCAAATGAATTGATTGGATCAATGTCATTTGGATTATCAACATATTCGGAATCGAGAAAGTATTGAACAAAACAAGTTGACCGTTTGACCATGACTTGTGTTCAATGACATCGTGGACAAAGGGATTATGACATATTCTAAAGGAATGCGAACTTGTATCTAGTTATACTATTTGGGTAGGTATGACGGTTTGCTAGAACCTAATCATATCTTATGGTTTCATGTTTGAACCCATTGCCAACTTAGTATAATCCTAGAGGGTCACACACAATAGAACGAATCTTTAAAAGGACTATATTGGAATTTTGGAAATTCTGGACATTCTGGGGAAGTGGGCGACCGCACAGTATGGACTGGGCGGCCGCACACTTAGCTCAGTTTTTGTACCAGTTTTGTTTCAGATAGTTGTGCAACCGCACAGAGGCTTTTGGGCGGGCGCACAGTACTGTCGGGTGGCAGATTCCTAATTTGATTAGGAAACAAATTTTGGACGGATTTTGACACAAGTTTCCTATTTGGAATAGGTCATACTTGTGTATAAAAGGCCAAATTCGGCCAGCACTCTAAGCTAATTTTTTTGTGAGTCTCAAAGAGTTTGAGAGAGGGTTTATTTTGTTCTAAGACATTCCTGGTTGAAGAACAAAATAATACACAAAATAAATTCCATATAGTTCTTTTGATTGTGGAAAAGTGTTTCACAATTTGGTCTAGCAACCAAGATCAAAGAAGCTCCTTTGATATTCGTTCGAAGTGTGGATACCGCTAGAGGGTGAAAATCATCATCTTCAAAGTTCGTGTTCACGCTTTGTGATCGTGATCAAATCTTCAAACATCCACCAAAGACCAAGAGAATTTGATAGCCATCAAGGGTTAGTTTATTCCTTTATTTTTATGTTGTATTTGATTTAATCATATGAACGGATCCATGGCTTTGGGTTTCAAAATTTTAAATGCTAAACTCCGCTGCGCATGTGTGATCGAAACCCAACAAGGGTGCCAAACAAATAATCCAAGTAGCTCTCGGGAAGGAAGACACTCCCCCGATGCAGAGGAGCAAAAGCCCAACGGTTGCGATCGTCTCCGTAAGCCGACTGAAGCTCACTCGAGAAGTCCGGACCCATGTAAGCAACTGGACGAAGCATTCCGTACCTCGGAAAATGAATTATCTGTTGGCGACCAAACTGCCGCAGAACCCGCTCTGGATGGTAAAATGAAAAATCTCTCAAGCCGGGTACAACCACGTGCTGAAAACCAAGAGTCCATTCCACAAAAGGACGAAGACCCAAAGAAGGAGGGCACCACTCAATATCGACGGTTACCCGAGAGGCAAAGAATTTCTTCCAACCATCTTCAGATAAATCCCGGATCAACAACCTCCTCCTATGAACAGCAAAAGGAGACAAATCACCATCCGGAGAATAAATCTTGAAGTGTTCTCAGAGCCATATGGTCAAGAGCAAAGGGCTTCCCCGACACATCTTGTCCGTCCTATGTAACTCATCAAGGCCGTGCAACGTCTCCCCTACAATAAGAGGGATTATACTAAATTGTTGCTCCTTGGCTTACAAAATAATCTCAGCCAACGACGCATCCGCAGTCCCGAAGGGTGTAACAAACAGTACCTCACTAAAGAGACAAGCGGCCATGGCATTCCTCTTGAAAGATTGAACCACCGGATCCTCCGAGTGTAAACTGAAGAACATCGGCAACTCAGTTATGTCAATCACATTACCGTGCAACGTCTTCCTCACGTCCTCAACAGGGAGATTCAGTAACTCAACCCAAGAGTCAATGGCACCACGGTGATGTTTAGGGACGGCAATCAGACCGGCCAAAGGCATGCCAAGGTTGGCCCCGAAATCATCAACAGTCGGCACCATTTCATTAGCTGAAAAGTTGAAGGAATGACTATCACAATCCCAGAAAGCGGCGGCAGCTCTCAACAAATCCCAATCCGGTTTCAACGTCCACAAAGTGAAAAGAATTCGGAACCCGAAGTCTTTAATGAAGGCCTTCTTGGGATGGGTCTTGAAAGAATACACAAAAGTATCCAAGTCCTTTTCATACCCACTAACAACCTTGGCATCAAGAACAAAAGAATTGGAAGCCATGGAAAATGTTGATCACAAGCAAAGTTGAGCAATAATATGATGTTCAAAAATGGTAGAAAGGAGCTGTGAGAATCAAGTGGTCGAACAGAAGCTGATATTATAGCTGTTGGGGGGTCTTTTGGCCAGCAAATGTCAAGCCCGGAATTCCGCCTCCCAGACGCGCGCGCCACCCACCAGCGGTCTGAAATGCGCGCGCGTCCCAAGCCTGTAGAGGAGAGCGCACGCCTCCCAAGCCTAGATCAATTCAGAAAAGGCTTTGTCAGAAATCTCCAGCCTAAACCAAGACACAGCCCCGGTCCTCGGACACCCAGTTGGGCACACCTTCTTCTGGTCCGCCCTTAAGTCATGTCAAAGATTGAAAGTAGGATAGAAACTCCCACTCAAAAGTAGGTTGTCCTTCCCCATGGATTCCGAACTCCCTAAGTTCTGTCACGGGTGCTATACCCCCCTCAAGAGTCAATCTCAACATTTCATCCCCAGCAGGAACATTCTTCTGGTCGCGGTCAACTGTGCCCGCACCCCACAAGTCAAAAAGTCAAGTGTGACTCCAAGTGGCACGCGACTTCAAAGCAATATTTCATCAACGGATTTCACTAACGGATTCGTCCTCAAAGGTTCACTAACGGCCTCCTCAAAGGTTCATTAACGGCCTCTTCACAGGTTCACCAACGGCCTCCTCAAAGGTTCACTAACGGCCTCTCCAAAGGTTCACCAACGGCCTCTACAAAGGTTCACTAACGGCCTCTCCAAAGGTTCACTAACGGCCTCTCCAAAGGTTCACCAACGGCCTCTACAAAGGTTCACTAACGGCATCCTCAAAGGTTCACTAACGGCCTCTACAAAGGTTCACTAACGGCCTCCTCAAAGGTTCACTAACGGCCTCTCCAAAGGTTCACTAACGGCCTCCTCAAAGGTTCACTAACGGCCTCATTCAACATATTCAGCCAGCAGGTTCACCTAACGGATCATGCCACCCCCTCTATCAACAAAAGCCGCTCACACGGGGAGCGCACCACTATCTCTCACAATTTCAAATTCCTGCTTTCATCGAGTCTTTGCTTTTTCTTGGTGATGTCCTCGGCGGGTGTTTTTAACTTTCGTCGACGCGTTTTGCTTTGCAATCCACGTCGTCGAGGGGCTCTGTAGACACCCCGCCTTGGACCGCTCACCCCGATTGCGCATTTGATCTTGTGTTTCTCCCCATTTTAAGTGTTTCTCGTTAGTTTCTGTCACTTCTGTTAAGTTCTTGACTGACTTCGTTAAGTCCAGGGACTAAACTGAATAACAGGGCTGACTTTCTAGTCCATTCTGTCAAAATTGCCTTCTCTGAGTCGCGCGCCTCCGACAGGAGGATCCAGACGCGCGCCCCCAAAGCAGGAAGCGCGCGCCTCTGGGCGTCGGTTACAGATTTCTGGCCAGGATTCTCTCCCTTGCTCAATTTACAGGATTTTGCCCGGGAAAGATTTCTTGGTGACTGAGTTTTGGCACCAAAAACATCTCTCTTTCACCTATAAACCCCCCCCTTTACCTCCATTTTCAAGGACCTTGACCAAAAAGACCTTAACCTTGACCAAAAAGACCTTAACCTTGACCGAAAAACCTTAACCTTGACCTTGGCTCTCAATCTTACATTCTTAATAAGACACTAAAATTTCATACTTATAAAGCATTTCCAAAGGATTTCTCCAAGGAATTCATCAAGAAGTGTTTGAAGTCTCTTGAAGTCTAGGTAAAGCTATTTCTTTCCCCTTTTCAACTTCATCTCTTTTCTCTTTCTTTTTGTTTTATCAAAGTGCAATCACCCAAATCATTTTGGGACATGACTCTAATGATCACCTCATCTCATTGAGGTCGGTTAAGGAGTTATCTCCTACATTCCAAACTCTATTTTAAAACCCCTTTTTATGATTTAAAGAAGAAGAAGAAGAAAGTTTATCATTCATGTAGATTTTGATCAAGAAAGACCAACTTTAGTTGGGCGGGATGGGTGTTTCGGTACTTCCCATCTCGTAACCTAACCCCCGAACCTCAAAACAAAGAATCTCTGTTTTCGTAATCAAACTTAGGCTATTATCAATAGGTTTTTCTTATGTTCCTCAAAACATAGGTGGCGACTCTAAAAACAAGTTAGACATCCTAGGGTCACCCACGCGCTCTAGCCAAGCCGTGGTGTCCACCCCGGGGTATCTACAATAGGGAGCAATGGAAGCCCGCTTTGAAAACTTTGAAAGAGCTATGGGTGCCATGCAGCAAATAATGAGAAGATTGGAGTACGAACAAGGTCGATTGCTAGGGATCATTGCTAGGATACAAGAAAAGCAAACTCCAAACCTAGAAGGAGAAGTTGAGAAGATGTGGGTCAAAATGGTGTACCCTTGACTCCACGAGCTCCTAAAAGATCGGGAAAACGATTGGAATCAGGAAAGGAAAAGTGTGAGGGACGAAATGGACTCACAAAGCCGTATTCAACAGGAAGACATGAGGAACATCCAAGTCTGCATGCACACAGTAGTGGAGGCAATCCTAGATATCAGGGCTTACCTCAGAAATCATCCACATTTGAAAAGTCCCCCCACCGGGCCCATCTCAAACGACCCCTCCTTCGTTGCTCTAGTCAATGCCCAAATGACTCCGGGACATCGGGGAAGTATACCCCCCCCCCAAAACCAAACCCCGAGCGGAGGCTTGCCACCAAGAAATAGCCGACCTCGCCCCACAGCTTCCAAACCCTCTCACCGTCAAAGAGCCGCCCCATACCGCCTCTTTCGCGAGATGGGAACACCTAGAGCCTCGCTACTTGATCAATTGCTCAAAGAAGGGAAAATCACGTTACTTGACCCAAGTGTAATCTCATCCGAGCATCCCAGCCAACGGTCCGATGAAACTCAGTTTTACCGCTATCACCAAGGGGTAGGACACTCCACCGGGCCGTGTGATGCCTTGAAAGACAGAGTCCAAGAACTCATCGACGAAGGTGCCATTACCAAGAAAGGAGACAAATGGGTTTGAGATGGAGATGTAAGGAGGTGGAAGAAGGAAAAAAAGGTGGGAGTGGTCTAGCATTGTAGGTTCCAGAGAGTCCCTAAAAAGTTTGTTGTGGACAAAGTCTTTTGTTTCTTTTAATGAAAAGCCCTGCGCGGCAATGTTATGTGAAAAACCACGGAGTTAGCCATGGTCGAGACAGTGAATAGTAGAATGGTCAAGTCAATAGAGTCAACAGTTGAGTCGATGTTTGTAAAAATTGAATCTCCCATGAAATGAATTGTTTTTATTTCTATTCTCTCTAGACTTGAGGCATTATCTTGAAAAATACATTAACTCTCGGAACCGCTTTGATTAATGTTGTCAAATTATTGCTATATCCCCCAAAATGATGAGTTGACTCCCAAACATAATAGTCAACGATGACTCATTCAAGGATGAATGGACCCAAACACAAAAGAGTACAAAATGCAAACAATTAATCTTGATATGAATGAATGTTGTGATCAATTGGCATGAAGAAAACCATTAATGGCAAGTCTTCCCTCATATACTTCCCCGATACATAACCCTATACATCTTTTGCACATCAAAGGCATCCCGAGACAGCAAAAAGGTGAAAACGTTGTTGCTCAACCACCAAGGCTTAACCGTGATCGCGCGTACGCAATCAGACAAAGGGCTTCTCGGACTTTCAAAGTCAGCCCTAAGTGACAGGCACACCGCCAAGGGCTACAAAGGAGCCAATTCCCAAGAAAGCAAGCTAGGGCTAATGATTACCTCCTCCCTCGAAAGCAAAAAAAAATGGAGAAAATGAATGAATGTGAAAAAAGAAATGCTTGCCTCAAGAGACCCATCCACGACAAAGAGGGTTCATCCCAAGAGGTCCATCTCAAAGAGATCACCGCAAAGGGAAGTGAGCAACAACGGCCCCCGAGACGACAAAAGGAAACTAATCCCGGCAAAAGATTCCCAAAGGCAGAACTACGGCGACCTGAGCTCTTCACATTGAGGGGAACGTAGGCAACCTTCGGGTCCGGTCATAGCATGAAATGAACCCATCAAGCTTCGGTCCTTCCAAAATGACCCGGCTCTCTTCCCTTGGTCCCGTCAATGACCAATCCCTCCTAAACACTTCTCGATCTTGCCGTTGATCGAATCTGAATCTCAAATTATCACAACATTTATGCATGTTAAGGCTAATTGCTTGAATCTTGACCAGATACTGGACACGGTTCATTCGAGCAATCATTTTGATGACATTAACTAAGGCCGATTTTGAATGCCTCGACAAGTTTTCTTTTCCACATCTTAGGAAAGAGCCAAACACTTGAATTTCTGTCCATAGGCTTCCTTCCTCAGAAAAGGGACTCACTCTTGTAAATGCCTATGTGTGTCTATTCGTGCGAGCAAGCATGATCTGCTCTTGTCCGTGTCAGAGTCAACTAGGCCACTCCTAGGAAGAGAAGATGATGGGATATGTGGAAGAGGGAAAAATGATATGTTTGGATTGCTTAGGAAAAGGAAACCCGTGCAAAGGTGGACCGTGTCCCAGGCAAGGAGGATACGCACCCAAAAGAATAGGGTGGAACCCGAGGAGTAGTTCCCGGCAAAGACAAAACACTGGGGCTAGCAAGCCATAACCGTGAGACCCGAGGAGTAGTTCCCGGCAAAGTTAAAGCACTGGGGCTGGAAAGCCATAATCGTGCGATGGAAGGGCCAACGAAGAGTCATGCTTTGGGTAAAACGGTCTGAGTCAAATAAGGTCTCCCGCCTGTCAAAATTCCCTAAAAGCCCTCAGAAAGTTTGGTAAAATAAAAAAAAAGAAAAAAAAAGTCAACCATGCTTGTACGATCCGTACGGCTGGTCTGTTCCTGTGAAAAATTTCATATCAGCAGCCTGTATTAGCTGATTTTCCACAAGTGAAACTCATTTTCACTCATTCAAAAACTGTCAGACATGTGTCAAACTCCGCATAATTGAGTCCAAACACATCTCGGAAATCCCCGACGGTCCAGAAATGACCATAAAGCCCCCTCGAGGCCCAAGCATGCATAAATGATGAATTTACAAATAAAAGGGACAAATTTTTAAACACCAAAGATAACAAATTGTCATACATTGTTAAAATGAAACAAAAGAAAAATTGTTCACATAGGTACATCCTAATCAGAATCTGGGTAAGGATCCTCCGGAGGCGAGTAAACCCTCTCTAAGGAACGAGATAGGCACATGTTGGGGTCAAAGAAAAAGATGGACTCCGCCAAGCTTGAGCCTTCACCCGAAGAGGATTGGCTCGGAAAGAAGGAAGGAGGAACCTATGAAGGAGGACCGGGGTGTTTGGTCGGCTGGGGATCCACACGCTCTAAGGCCAAATGAGAAAAAGGATTCGGGGCGGGCTCGTGAAATCCGAGGTCACGGAGCGAATCCTGAAAGGCCTCCGAATCAGCTCCGCCTAAGGTATGGCGACGGACAAAGGATGGGGGAAGCTCTATGCTCGAGTCCCGTCGGAAAGATCTCTCCCCACCACTCACCAAGTTCCTGCCCGGTGCGAACCTGGACTCAGTCCGAGGCCCCTTGGAAGGGTGACCAATAAACCTCTTTAGCCACATTTTGGCCCGTTTCATGAGGGAGGGTTTATCCAACAGAGCCCGCACCGCAACCTGCACAGGGAAATTAAACTGCTTAGTGGAGAAGATAGGGATATGGGATGAGTGAGTGTGAGAAAAAGGAATGAAAACATACCACGCCCTCAGGAGCATCCTCAGGTAGGGCCCCCTCTGTTGGTAGTGGTGCCCTAGGCACGTTTAATAAACGTTGTAATTGTTATCATTTATTTCATATCAATAAAGAGATGTTTTGATTATTATTGTTTTTCATGTTTACTTATAATAATCCCCGTCCCTAGTACTTGTTAAGCACTAGTATAAAGGCTAAATGGTCATGGGATGATCATGTTAGATTTATGGGCACTTGTTTGGAACAAGGTACTGGACATGACCCGCTCTATGAGATTTATGTCATGGTCTATGTCGTACATATATCTCATATTAGTTATGTCATTTGAATCCTTAGACATGAAGTTATTATAGTCTTCCACTTGATGAACATTATGTTTGACATATTCAAACGCTACTTTTAACCGAGTAGTTATAAAGGGTATGATTGGCATAATCGGAATCCCGTTGGGAAGAATAATAAGCTAAATGGATTTGTCCCTCCTCGGAGAGATGTCAAGCTTGGGCCACTCGTAGGAATGATGTTGATGAAATGTTCGGCCGGACTCAGATGAATTGATTGGATCAATGTCATTTGGATTATCAACATATTCGGAATCGAGAAAGTATTGAACAAAACAAGTTGACTGTTTGACCATGACTTGTGTTCAATGACATCGTGGACAAAGGGATTGTGACATATTCTAAGAGGAATGCGAACTTGTATCTAGTTATACTATTTGGGTAGGTATGACGGTTTGCTAGAACCTAATCATATCTTATGGTTTCATGTTTGAATCCATTGCCAACTTAGTATAATCCTAGAGGGTCACACACAATAGAACGAATCTTTAAAAGGGACTATATTGGAATTTTGGAAATTCTGGACATTCTGAAGAGTGGGCGACCGCACAGTATTGGCTGGGCGGCCGCACACTTAGGACAGTTTTGTACCAGTTTTGTTTCAGATAGTTGTGCGACCGCACAGAGGTTTTTGGGCGGCCGCACAGTGCTGTCGGGTGGCAGATTCCTAATTTGATTTGGAAACGAATTTTGGAAGGATTTTGACACAAGTTTCCTATTTGGAATAGGTCATACTTGTGTATAAAAGACAAAATTCGGCCAGCACTCTAGGCCAATGATTGTGTGAGTCTCAAAGAGTTTGAGAGAGGGTTTATTTTGTTCCAAGACATTCTTGGTTGAGGAACAAAATAATACACAAAATAAATTCCATATAGTTCTTTTGATTGTGAAAAAGTGTTTCACAATTTGGTCTAGCAACCAAGATCAAAGAAGCTACTTTGATATTCGTTCGAAGTGTGGATACCGCTAGAGGGTGAAAATCATCATCTTCAAAGTTCGTGTTCAAGCTTTGTGATCGTGATCAAGTCTTCAAACCTCCACCAAAGACCAAGAGAATTTGATAGCCATCAAGGGTTAGTTTATTCCTTTATTCTTATGTTGTATTTGATTTAATCGTATGAACGGATCCATGGCTTTGGGTTTCAAAATTTTAAATGCTAAATTCCGCTGCGCATGTTTGATCGAAACCCAACAGTGGTATCAGAGCCCCGTTCATGTTGATTAATTCAATACTTGGATCATGTTATGTGTATATAAATTGTTTATGTGCCTTGCATGATATGAATATTGGAATATGTGATGTTTATGTGTTATGTGATTTTATGTGGTTTATTGTTTTGCAACTTTAATCGCACGATTCAATCGCAATAAATAAATTATGGTGGATTCAGAATTGTTGATTATTAATTTTTGATTGGATCAAAGTTTTAATAATCGGGGAAAAACGATTTTGAGACAAAATTTTCGAACTTCAAAATTCTGTACATTCTGATCAGTTTGTGCGACCGCACAAAATCACTTGGGCGACCGCACATGTTTGGGCGACCGCACAGTGAGTTTTGGGCGGCCGCACATGAGGATCAAATTGTCTGATTTTTGGTTGAAATCAGAATTTGGAATTTTCGAGAGATCCAACAAAACCAGTAACAAAACCAGTCCAGACTTGCTGATCTGGAATGGGTTTTGGGTAGTTGGTTTATGTGAGGATCTTGGGGTTTGATTTTCCTATTTGTTTTAGTCTTGTGATTCTAAGATTGGTTCAAGTTTTGGATGGCTAATTTGCGTTCATCGAGATTGTGTTTCCCAAAATTGATCGCAATCAAAGTTTCAAAGATAAAACGAAGTTAGAATTATGAAGAGTTCATAATTGCTAAAATTGAGAAACAAAGTTCTTGATTCAAAGTTTGGAGATCCATGTGGAATTGTGAATGCAATTGGCCTACGTTCATCGAGACCATCTATTGCTTAGTTTCGGCCACATGGACTACTTTCTTGGTTTCTTGAATTAGTGCGGGATTGTGGTTGCCTAATGGCTTAGTTCGACCGCACTTCTTGTTGTCTTGATTCGGAAATAATAACCGAAGTTGAAATAGTCTCATCCTCATAATTTTAGAGAAACTAATGACACATAAATATCATGCTTAAATTAATGAGATTAATTTAGTGACTAAACTTGATGTGTAACATGTTTATATTATGTGCTCATAAATGTGTTATATGCTATATGTGATGAACCTTCAAAGAAATTTTTAAGTCTTTTATTGCCATGCCATGATTAAAACACTTGTTTATACATGAGTAATTTTATGTGGGCTCGCCAAAGCGAGGTGCATTGATTTTATTCATGTTTGAGCAAGATGAGTGAATAAGAGTTTCCTATGCGTTTAAAATGGTTGGACTTAATTAAGCGTCAAAACAGTTTTGGGCTTGAGGCAAAGATGAGATTTAACATGCTTTTTGAAATTGGATTTCTTAAAGAATCTCATGAAAAGAACTGAGAGTCATATGAGATATGATTGACAAGAGTTGTCTACCTAATTGATTTAATTTTGAGCGGTGCACCAAAGCGTACTCAAAATTAGATTAAAGCGGGATCTCAACCCAATTAAATTATATTATACATTGGATGTATAAGAAGGTTATATAATTTAGTGGGAGTATTTTGTTTGAAAAATACACTATTTATCTCTTTAATGAAAATCGGTACTTATTAAATTTTGGAAATTTTTGCATATTTGTAGATAATGACTAATAACACTCAATCAATGTCGTTGCGATCGATCCTTGAGAAGGATAAGCTCGAAGATAATGGTACCAACTTTATGGATTGGATCCGTAGCATAAGAATTGTTCTTAGGCAAGAAGATAAGTTGTACATTCTCGATGGGCCTCTCCCTGCTGAACCACCGCCTACTGCCCCTAGGGTAGAAAGAGACAATTACAAGAAACATCGTAATGATTATAGAGATGTAAGTTGTCTCATGCTTGCTGCTATGTGTTCAAAACTCCAACAAAGTTTGGAACATTTGGAAGCCTATGAGATAGGCGTGGAGTTGAGAACCATGTTTCAAGAGCAAGCTAGGCAAGAGAGGTACAAGACCATTGTTGCATTCACTACTTGTAAAATGAATGAAGGGCAACAAGTGAGTCCTCACTTTCTTAAAATGAAAGGTTATGTAGAGCACCTTGAGAAACTTGGCTATCCAATCCCATTGGAGCTAGCCACGGATCTCATTCTTAATTCATTGCCTAAAAGTTATAATCAGTTTGTGAGAATTATAACATGCATGGAATGGATAAGAATCTCTCTGAGTTGCATGGGATGCTCAAGACTGCAGAGATGAAAATTGTGGAGAAAGGTTCTCCCGTGCTCTTGGTTAACGATGGGAAGAAGCCTGGTGCCAAAGGCAAGGGTAAGGCAAAAGTTGTCAAACCCAAGATAAGCAAGGCAAAGGTTGCCAAGGCTTCTGAGGCAAAACCCGATACACAAAAGGATGCAATTTGTTTCCATTGTCAAGAAATTGGTCATTGGAAACGTAATTGCAAGGCTTTCTTGGAAGAGCAAAAGAAGAAGAAGAGCAGCAAGGCTGCGTCGACTTCAGGTATCTATATGATAGATATTCTCCTTTCTACCACTGATTCTTGGGTATTGGATACCGGATGTGGTTCTCACATTTGTCTAAATGTGCAGGGACTAAAGAATAGGAGACTGCTTAAAGAAGGTGAAGTAGATCTACGTGTGGGAAATGGAGCAAGAGTTGCTGCATTAGCCGTAGGGACTTATGAAGTCACTTTACCTTCCGGATTAATTCTTGTTTTGAACAATTGTTATTATGTTCCGGATTTAAGCAGAAATATTATTTCAATTTCTTGTTTGGATAATGAAGGTTTTAAGTTTCTTATTGAGAATAAGAAATTTTCTATTTATTTAAATGATGTGCTTTATGGTATTGCTAATTCATTTAATGGCCTTTATATCTTGGATGTCAAGAATGAAAATAATGTCTATCATGTAAATAAGAAATCTAAACCTAATGATGTAAATCATACTTATTTGTGGCATTGCCGTCTTGGTCATATTAATGAGAAGCGTATCTCAAAACTCCATGGGGACGGACTTTTAGGTTCATGTGACCTCGAGTCATATGATACTTGTGAGTCGTGTCTACTTGGAAAAATGACTAAGACACCTTTTTCCAAGTTAGGTGAAAGGGCAAGCGACTTATTGGGGTTGATACATTCCGATGTATGCGGACCATTAAGTAGCAATGCTAGGGGAGGATTTCAATACTTCATAACCTTCACTGATGATTATAGTAGATTTGGGTATGTTTACCTAATGAAACATAAAAGTGAAGCATTTGAGATATTTAGAATATTTCAAAATGAAGTAGAAAAACAACTTGGCAAAAGTATAAAGGCACTTCGATCAGATCGAGGTGGTGAATACTTGAGCCAAAAATTTGATGATCATCTAAAGAATTGTGGAATAGTTTCACAATTGACTCCGCCCGGAACACCACAATGGAATGGTGTGTCTGAGAGGAGAAATCGGACTTTGTTAGACATGGTTCGATCAATGATGAGTCAAGTTGATCTTCCAATATCCTTTTGGGGTTACGCCCTAGAAACCGCTGCTTTCACACTAAATCAAGTTCCAACTAAATCGGTTCCAAAGACTCCATATGAGATGTGGAGTGGAAAGAAACCTAGTTTATCTTTCATAAGGATTTGGGGTTGTGAAGTTTTTGTCAAAAGACTTATCTCAGACAAACTTGCACACAAATCTGATAAATGTATTTTCGTGGGATATCCTAAGGAAACTAAAGGATATTACTTTTACAACCGTGAGGACAACAAAGTGTTTGTTGCCCGAACTGGTGTCTTTCTAGAGAAAGAGTTTCTCTCCAAAGAAATCAGTGGGAGTAAAATAAATCTTGAAGAAATTCGAGACCCAGAAAATAACATTGAACCAATAGTGGAACAAGAACAAGAACCACAAGGAGTTGTGGAACCTGTTCAAGATACACAAGTAACTCGCAGATCTAGTAGGTTACGATCCGAGCCCGAGAGATATGGATTTCTCGTAACGGATAGTAATGAGGTAGAAATCATTGAGAATGATGAACCGTCAACCTACAAAGAGGCGATGTCTTCTCCTGATTCGGACAAGTAGCTTGGAGCCATGGAATCCGAATTGCAATCCATGCAAGACAATCAAGTTTGGAATTTGATTGATGCGCCCGAAGGTGTAAAAACCATAGGATGCAAATGGGTCTTCAAGAAGAAGACTGACATGGATGGGAAGGTGCATACTTACAAAGCTAGGCTTGTAGCGAAGGGTTATAGGCAAGTTCATGGTATTGACTATGATGAGACCTTTTCACCCGTAGCAATGATCAAGTCTATAAGAATTTTGCTTGCCATTGCCGCATATCATGACTATGAAATATGGCAGATGGACGTCAAAACCGCTTTCCTGAATGGAAAACTCCAAGAGGATGTGTATATGACACAACCAGAAGGTTTTGAACAAGATTCTAAGGTATGCAAATTGCAAAGATCCATCTATGGGTTGAAGCAAGCTTCAAGGAGTTGGAATCTCCATTTTGATGAATCGGTCAAAGAGTTTGGTTTCATCAAGAACGAAGATGAGCCTTGTGTATACAAGAAGATTAGTGGGAGCATAGTGCTATTCCTTATTTTATATGTGGATGACATATTGCTCATTGGAAACGACATTCCTACACTTCAGTCTGTGAAGACTTGGTTAGGAAAGTGCTTCGCAATGAAAGATATGGGTGAAGCCGCATATATTCTTGGCATTAAGATCTATAGAGATAGATCAAGGAGGCTACTTGGTTTAAGCCAAAGTACATACATTGACAAGGTCATTAGAAGATTCCGTATGGAAAATTCTAAGAGAGGAACCTTGCCCGTGTTACATGGAGTTTCTCTAAGCAAGACTCAATGTCCTAAGACAAAAGATGAGCGTGAGAAAATGAATGATGTTCCATATGCTTCGGCAATTGGGTCCATCATGTATGCCATGATTTGTACTAGGCCGGATGTATCTTATGCTTTGAGCATGGCAAGTAGATACCAATCCGACCCTGGCGAAAATCACTGGATAGCTGTAAAAGCGATTCTTAAGTACTTGAGAAGGACTAAAGACTCGTTTTTGGTCTATGGAGGAATGGAAGATGATCTCGTTGTAAATGCTTACACGGATGCAAGCTTCCAAACTGACAAAGATGATAGCCGATCGCAATCGGGTTTTGTGTTTATGTTAAATGGTGGAGCTGTAAGCTGGAAGAGTTCCAAGCAAAGTACAACCGCTGATTCTACAACAGAAGCTGAGTATATTGCTGCATCGGATGCTGCAAAAGAAGCTGTTTGGATTAAGAAGTTCATAACTGAACTTGAAGTGGTTCCTAGCATTGCTAATCCAATAGACCTTTATTGCGATAATAATGGTGCTATTTCTCAAGCAAAGGAACCAAGAGCACATCAGAAATCCAAACACATACTTAGGCGTTTTCATATCATTCGAGAGATCGTTGATAGGGGAGACGTAAATATATGCAGAGTACCTACTGATGACAATGTTGCGGACCCGCTAACAAAGGGACTTCCACAAGCTAAACATGATGGTCATGTTAGGTCCATGGGTATTAGATACATGGGAGATTGGGCCTAGGGCAAGTGGGAGATTGTTGGTAGTGGTGCCCTAGGCACGTTTAATAAACGTTGTAATTGTTATCATTTATTTCATATCAATAAAGAGATGTTTTGATTATTATTGTTGTTCATGTTTACTTATAATAATCCCCGTCCCTAGTACTTGTTAAGCACTAGTATAAAGGCTAAATGGTCATGGGATGATCATGTTAGATTTATGGGCACTTGTTTGGAACAAGGTACTGGACATGACCCGCTCTATGAGATTTATGTCATGGTCTATGTCGTACATATATCTCATATTAGTTATGTCATTTGAATCCTTAGACATGAAGTTATTATAGTCTTCCACTTGATGAACATTATGTTTGACATATTCAAACGCTACTTTTAACCGAGTAGTTATAAAGGGTATGATTGGCATAATCGGAATCCCGTTGGGAAGAATAATAAGCTAAATGGATTTGTCCCTCCTCGGAGAGATGTCAAGCTTGGGCCACTCGTAGGAATGATGTTGATGAAATGTTCGGCCGGACTCAGATGAATTGATTGGATCAATGTCATTTGGATTATCAACATATTCGGAATCGAGAAAGTATTGAACAAAACAAGTTGACTGTTTGACCATGACTTGTGTTCAATGACATCGTGGACAAAGGGATTGTGACATATTCTAAGAGGAATGCGAACTTGTATCTAGTTATACTATTTGGGTAGGTATGACGGTTTGCTAGAACCTAATCATATCTTATGGTTTCATGTTTGAATCCATTGCCAACTTGGTATAATCCTAGAGGGTCACACACAATAGAACGAATCTTTAAAAGGGACTATATTGGAATTTTGGAAATTCTGGACATTCTGAAGAGTGGGCGACCGCACAGTATTGGCTGGGCGGCCGCACACTTAGGACAGTTTTGTACCAGTTTTGCTTCAGATAGTTGTGCGACCGCACAGAGGTTTTTGGGCGGCCGCACAGTGCTGTCGGGTGGCAGATTCCTAATTTGATTTGGAAACGAATTTTGGAAGGATTTTGACACAAGTTTCCTATTTGGAATAGGTCATACTTGTGTATAAAAGACAAAATTCGGCCAGCACTCTAGGCCAATGATTGTGTGAGTCTCAAAGAGTTTGAGAGAGGGTTTATTTTGTTCCAAGACATTCTTGGTTGAGGAACAAAATAATACACAAAATAAATTCCATATAGTTCTTTTGATTGTGAAAAAGTGTTTCACAATTTGGTCAAGCAACCAAGATCAAAAAAGCTACTTTGATATTCGTTCGAAGTGTGGATACCGCTAGAGGGTGAAAATCATCATCTTCAAAGTTCGTGTTCAAGCTTTGTGATCGTGATCAAGTCTTTAAACCTCCACCAAAGACCAAGAGAATTTGATAGCCATCAAGGGTTAGTTTATTCCTTTATTCTTATGTTGTATTTGATTTAATCGTATGAACGGATCCATGGCTTTGGGTTTCAAAATTTTAAATGCTAAATTCCGCTGTGCATGTTTGATCGAAACCCAACACCCTCTCCCACAACGGATGTGGCCACCATGTGGACCCGGCTATCTGAGTATATGAATGAGAAGTCATGCCACATCGGAGGGGCCACCCCAGAAGCCACTACTTGCGGTGATCTCAGCTTCCAGATCACGAAACGTCCGTATGGCTCATCGGTGATAAAATGGGATGCATTCGCCCCCATGAGATAGGGGTCGTCCCCTCGGTCTGCTATGAACATGGTGTCAGGAGAGTCGACAAGAGCCCTCTGCATGAGCCCGAGCCCGTGCTGCCAGAGCACCCTCTCTCCCAAGTAAAAGGCCTCTCCCCGGAACCCTACGAGCAATCTCCTCTCCCGGGTTACCCGCAGGGCATCAGACAGGTCAATGCCTAGCCCTTGCCCCTCATACCTCGACCAAGGAAAGAGGTTAAGCTCAGCTGGAATAGCTCTCCTTAGCACTGCCCTGACATCGGCATAATGGATGGAGACCCGTCACTTGGATCCCCTCTTCTTTCGGGCCTCTCGAGCCCAACAGACCATGGACGACAATGTAATGGTGGGATCAACGTTCAGCTCCCATGGATAGCCACCGAAGATCTCGTAGTACCAAGCCTGAAAGGAAAAAGGGCAAAAATCATTAAGATGTCGAAAACCGGAAAGGGGAATGAGAAGGGGAAAACAGAAAAATGGGGAAGGAAAAGAATGTACCTCCAAGGCGAACTGGAAGCAAGCCAAGGATTTGCTCGCTTTCCGGCTAAATTTATCGAGCTCCATGTACAGCTCAGCCAACCCAGCCTCTCCCCAAGCAATACTCTGGATAGTCTCGGGAGTAGACAATGATCCCAGTAGGGGCAACATGCATGTGGTATCGGCATTGGCAAAGAGGGTATTGCTGAGAAGGAGCCACACGTAAGGTCGCCCGAGCTGCTCCGCCGTAACCAAACCCGCCAAATACTCCGGAATCCTGGCCTAAATGGCCCGGTCAACATCCTGTACCAGGATCCCCAAGCCCTTGGTAGGGCCCAAAAAGCCGATGAGTGCCTCAATATCCGCGGCCGAGAGCCGGTCGGCCCAGATAACTGGTCAGCCGCCAAAGGAGAGCCCGGTAATGGCAGAAAAGTCTGCGGGAGTCACGGTCACCTCCCCCCAGCTCAAATGAAAGGTGTGGGTCGTATCCCACCAATGCTCGCCCAAAGAAGAGATGAGTCCAAGGCTCTTGTTAGTGCTAACCAGCTGGCCTACAGCGTGGATGAATGGCACCAAGCTGGTGCGCTCTACCCACTCTCTCGGACTGGGCCCATCGCCGACTGATTCAGGCATGGCCTCCCACAAGGAACAACACATGTCGGGAGATCCTCGAGATTTGGGATCACCGCCCTGCAGGTAAACACAGCAAAGGTATGAATAACACATTTTTAAGATACCAATGCGTAGGGTAAATGGATATGATGAATGAATCATGCAAATAAATGTGATTTTACCCTTTTCAAATTGCGTCGGGCGTTTGAGGGTGTGTCTGGTGAAAAAAAAATGTGATTTTACCCTCTTCAAATTGCGTTGGACATTTGAGGGTGTGTTTTGCAAATAAATGTGACTTTACCCCTTTCAAATTGCGTTGAGAGTTTGAGGGTGTCTTTTGTAAAAAAAGAAAAATTGTGTTGTCCCCTTTTAAACGGCATTGGGCATTTAAGGGTGTGTTTCTCATGAAAAAATGTGTAAGATTTTGTTTGAAATGATTTTCCCCTGAACGAAATCCATCCCCATTTTGAGGCTTAGTGTCCCGAATTTCCACAAACATGCAACAACTTATCCTAGGAAATGCTAGCATGCACTTGAATGTGTCAAGATGACTAGTCGAACCTAAGGAACAAGTAGTTTATGCATAAATCGCGGGAAATCGCACTTTGATTTTAGAAAGTATAGCTAGGCATGTCCAAATGATGATATGAACATATGCCCATGTCCCTAGCGATCCCAATAACGTGAAAACGAAGCCAATTTTGTAGAATCGCACCTAGGAATGCGAAAACCCCAAATTGCATGAACATGAACCCTAAGACTAGGGAGTGCAAAAAATTGACAAAGATCGAGTGAGAAAGAAGACTTACCACTCGG
Organism: Campanula takesimana; assembly: GCA_026119855.1. Lineage (NCBI taxonomy): Eukaryota > Viridiplantae > Streptophyta > Magnoliopsida > Asterales > Campanulaceae > Campanula > Campanula takesimana. The sequence continues at coordinate 386,683 of JAOWBW010000849.1, forward strand.
TCATGGCACAAATGAGCGGTAGGGGACTTATAGAACCCCGCTTCCACGTCATTAAGGGCAATAGTATAGGCCCGAAAATTGCAGACCATGTCGAGCCACCTATCCGCCCCTCTTGGGTAGCCCCTTCGCGCCCGAGCATCCATAAGTGAATTTTGAACGGTTTGGAGAAAGAAATCCGGAGAATTTTGATGAATTTCCCTCTTGAAATCGCCTCTCCCTCTGGGATTTTCGGCTTGGATTTTGAAAATGCAGCAACCATCCGTATGGTTACTGTTTTCAAAAAGAAGGAGACGCCTTCTTAAGCCGTACAGCTGGTTTGGGCGAGGAAGAATCTCAGCCCACAATTTACACTCTGGCCCCTAAAGCCTTGAACATGGTTCCCCCTAGGTTTCTGAAATAGAACTTAGGGCCCCTCTCTTAGAAAAGTGTCTAAAATGCCCCTTTTGGCTCATGCAACTTGAATTGAACCTAGAAAGATTAGGTTCCCAATGATAATGAAAATCGGGCAGTCCCTAGATGGACGTAAGACCAGCTTTATGAAATTAACCCGGCCGCGCTTCGTAAGCCCAGGTTAAGAATTTGAATTAACCCGGCCGCGCTTCATAAGCCCAGGTTAAGAATTTGAATTAACCCGGCCGCGCTTCGTAAGCCAAGGTTAAGAATTTGAATTAACCCGGCCGTAATTCGTAAGCCCAGGTTAAGAATTTGAATTAACCCGGCCGCGCTTCATAAGCCCAGGTTAAGAATTTGAATTAACCCGACCGTAATTCGTAAGCCCAGGTTAAGAATTTGAATTAACCCGGCCGTAATTCGTAAGCCCAGGTTAAGAATTTGAATTAACCCGGCCGCGCTTCGTAAGCCCCAGGTTAAAAAATTTGAAATTTAGCCCAGCCGTAATTCGTAAGCCCAGGTTAAGAATTTGAATTAACCCGGCCATGCTTCGTAAGCCCAGGTTAAGAATTTGAATTAACCCGGCTGCGCTTCGTAAGCCCAGGTTAAGAATTTGAATTAACCCGGTCGTAATTCGTAAGTCCAGGTTAAGAGTTTGAACTTTATGAAATTTAGCCCGGCCGTAATTCGTAAGTCCAGGTTAAAAGTATGAAATTTAGCCCGGCCGCGCTTCGTAAGTCCAGGTTAAGAATTTGAATTAACCCGGCCGCGCTTCGTAAGCCGAGGTTAAGAGTTTGAACTTTATGAAATTAACCTAGCCGCGCTTCGTAAGTCCAGGTTAAGAGTTTAAGCTTTATGAAATTAACCCGGCCGTAATTCGTAAGTCCAGGTTAAGAGTATGAAATTTAGCTGGGCCGTGATTCGTAAGTGCAGGTTAAAATTGTCCTTTGGCAGTCCGGAATGACATAAGTCCATTAGGTTAAAATTGTCCTTTGGCAGTCCGGAATGACATAAGTCCATTAGGTTAAAATTGCCCTTTGGCCGTCCGGCGTGACGTAAGACCATTAGGTTCGGTGAAAATTGCCCTTTGGCAGTCCGGAATGACATAAGTTCATTAGGTTAAAATTGCCCTTTGCCCGTCCAGCGTGACGTAAGACCATTAGGTTTAGTGAGATTATGCCCTTTGGCCGTCCTGCGTGACGTAAGACCATTAGGTTCAGTGAAAATTGCCCTTTGGCAGTCCGGAATGACATAAGTCCATTAGGTTAAAATTGTCATTTGGATGTCCGGAATGACATAAGTCCATTAGGTTAAAATTTCCCTTTTGCCATCCGGCGTGACGTAAGACCATTAGGTTCAGTGAGATTATGCCCTTTGGCCGTCCGGCGTGACGTAAGACCATTAGGTTCGGTGAAAATTGCCCTTTGGCAGTCCGGAATGACATAAGTCCATTAGGTTAAAATTGTCCTTTGGCCGTCCGGCGTGACGTAAGACCATTAGGTTTAGTGAGATTATGCCCTTTGGCCATCCGGCGTTACGTAAGACCATTAGGTTCGGTGAAAATTTCCCTTTGGCCATCCAGCGTGACGTAAGACCATCATTAGGTTTAGTGAGATTATGCCCTTTGGCCGTCCGTTGTGACGTACCATTTGGTTCGGTGAAAATTTCCCTTTGGTCGTCCGGTGTGACGTAAGACCATTAAGTTTCGTGAGATTATGTTCTTTGGCAGTCCAGAATGACATAAGTCCATTAGGTTAAAATTGCCCTTTGGCCGTCCAGCGTGACGTAAGACCATTAGGTTCGGTGAAAATTACCCTTTGGCAGTCCTGAATGACATAAGTCCATTAGGTTAAAATTGTCCTTTGGCAGTCCGGAATTACATAAGTCCATTAGGTTAAAATTGTCATTTGGCAGTCCGGAATGACATAAGTCCATTAGGTTAGACCTGTCCTTTGGCCGTCCGGTGTGACGTAAGACCATTAGGTTTTGTGAGATTCGTCCTTGGCCGTCTGGCGTGGCGTAAGACCATTGGATTTTTGTTGGCCCGGCCGTACTTCGTAAGTCCAGGGAAGAAAGTGAAATCATGAAAGTCCCGGCCGTACCTCGTAAGTCCAGGATGAAAGTTAAGATGTTATTGCCTCGGCAACCCTTGGTAGGGCGTAAGACCAGTATAGTCATGATTAGGTTAAGAAAACCTTTGTCCCCCGAGAGTGGCCAGGTTAGAGAAAACCTATCATTATGACGGCAGCCCTTGGTAGGGCGTAAGACCAGTATAGTCATGATTAGGTTAAGAAAACTTTTGTCCCTCGAGAGTGGCCAAGTTAGAGAAAACCTATCATTGTGACGGAGGTCTGGAGAGATGTAAGACCAGTTTGTATAGTCGACCCTCCGCCCTGAGAAAAGTTGACCAAATTGACCAATGTGGCCCGGCAGTCCTTAGTCGGACATAAGACCAGTTACCCTTGAGTCGACCCTCTCCGATAAAGCCTAGTTGATCGAGCCTAGCTGATGGATGTGTTTTTACCGATCCAAATGATATACTTTTATGACTTATTAGATGCTCAACCTTGGGTGTTTTGATGGTTTTTAGAGTGTTTATGAGTACAGGGAAGGAGCAAAAGAATGCACGGATTCATGGGCATTAAAGTGCGAAAATGAAGGATAAAGAACGGAGCATAACATAAATATAAAGAGATTTTACCACTGAGTAATCAAGTCCATTGGATATAAATCGAAAAGAGCTTTCCAACGATAGTTTACACGTCCAAATCGGAGTTCGTATGAAGAAGTTATGGCCTCCGGAAGTTTGCGCGTAAAAGGTACAACCCGCGAAACAATTGGTACAACACCATGGCACAACCCAGAATTTCCAGCAATGCGGCTGACCCTCCATCTGCATACCCCATGTGCACACATAGCCAGGGACCTTAGGGGAATTTTCCAGGGACCTTTGAGGAATTATGCAAAATATGTTGAGCTTTTTAGTGATTTCCAATTTTCCAAGGACTTTTCTGGACTTTCTGGAGGACCTTTGGGGAATTTTTGAAGGGATTTTCTGGAAACTCGAAAATATCAGGGACTTCTGGGGGAATTCGGCCATCAGCACTTATTTTCTCCTTTTTCAACAAGGAATCCTAGGGTTTTTCCTATTTTTACACCCCTTTAGCCCTAGTATAAATATAACACTCCATCCAATTTAGTTTATTCATACTTTGTACATACTTTTAGTCAAGATTCAAGATTGTAATCAAGATTTCATCAATTTAATCCCAGGTTTTGATGTTCTTTATTATTTTTCTTGTTCTTGATTTTATTCTTATTAGTAGCTAATTTCTTAGATTCATGAATTGGTAGTAACAACACTTGATCTCTATACTATAGATTTAATTCTTCCATTCTTTCTTATTCTTGTAAATCAAAATATTCTTCATTCTAAATTCTTTAGTTTCAGTTATATGTTAAGATATAAATTGGCTTTAGAATTTCTGGGTATCTATTGTTACAGTGACTCGGGCATTGATACATTGACCACTATTTTGATAATTAGATCTATTTGATGCCGTGATAGAAATCAAGTGGGTGTGGGTTCATATGTTCTTTAGAACTTAATAACTTTTTAAATAATTACATGGAATAGAATTGCGAAGTGTAATTTGTTAGAGAGAAATAGATTGCAATCCGGCCGCCTCACCGTCCCAATTCTTACTTTTGTGAACGAACCCAAGAAAGAGATTGATCTTTTCATTAGGAGCATAGCATAGAGTGAAAGTATTTGTGAACCCAATTCGTGAATCTATTCGTTAATCTTGCTTTTATTTGTTTCTTAGTTTAATTTTAATTATTGTTTAAGTAGTTAAATTAATCAAAAACCCAAACCCCACTATTTACTTTTCTGTTTTACTTGCATTCTTGTTAACCCTTCAAGTCTCTGTGGATTCGACCCTTGCTGTGCATACTACTACACCGGTAACTAGTACACTTGCTAGGTAATTTAATTAGAGAGAGATTTTCTCCATCAAGTTTTTGGCGCCGCTGCCGGGGACTTTATTATGTTAACAAGTTTGTTTAGGTAGTGTAAATAGTTTCTTTTGTTTTTCTTATTTTTTTATTTTTTTAGTTAGTTTTTTTAGTATTTATTTATTTATTTATTTATTGTATACTCAAAGACTCATAGAATGAACCAGTACAACATGTATGAGTCGTGGCTGAATTGTGGGTCTTATTCTCATGCTACTAATTATTGTCCATCTACGACATATTTTTCTGAGTATTATCCACAGGTTCAAACAAGAAATTATTTCGAGTCATGGCAACCCCAATATGATCCTCCCCCATACTCTTATAGTCAAGGTTGGGAAAATCATTCAAACATGACTGGGATTAAGAGCCAACATACTGTGCCCCAATACCTCCACAACTTCTAAAACAAGCATGGGAGGAGACTATGGATAGGATGGAGGAACACATGATCACAATGTTAGAGATGTTGAGGAACCATGAGCCGGATACTACTCCTATATAGACGCAAGCGAAAGAGCAACCTTCAACCCTGGTTTGGTATCTAAATGCTGATGGGGAAGAGTGTGCTTATGACTCATTTTTTTGAGCCATATTTTAAACCACCACCACAATATGGAGAGCAAACCGTGGAGGACGCAGAAGAGAATTTTTTCTATGAAATCTCTAATGTTTTCGCTACGGATCAGCCACTCGAAGAGAAACCTTTGGAAGATGCAAAGGAGAATTTTGTCTATGAAATCTCCAATGTTGACTCTAAAGATGGTTCCTCTTTTGATGATGCGAGTGGTTGTACAGAGGATGTGAAGGAAATAAAAACGGTGGAGAAAACATGGCATGAGATAGCCATTGAGGATCTTGAGTTTGATTTATATGGTGATGAGAAGAGGGATAGTGGGGAGGTTCATGATGCGAATGAGACTACCCGTAGTGATCCCAATGAAAACATGATCATCATCATGGTACCCCATCCATCTTGTGATGATGAAAAATGTGGTGAGAGGCCACAAGTGGAGCCCAAGCAATGTAATCGTAAAATATTCCCTTTGGTGCTAAACAATGAAATAAAAAAGGGATTATATATGGGGATCGATTTGAAGGTAAAGACCCGCGAGAATGCAAAGTGGGCCAAAGGAAGAAAGGTGAAATCCAAACCGGGCAACGGTCGGGCTAACGACCTTAACCAAATGCGCTTGTTAGGAGGCAACCCAACTAGGTAACATTTATTTTGCTTTCATTTTATTGTTTTGTTGTGTCTTGCTATCCTTTGAACCCAAAGCATGTTTTAGTTCCTTATGTTATGAGGACATAGCATGTTTTGAGTTTGGGGGTAGGCATCTCTCCGAGTTTGTGGGTTTATAGAGGAGTGTATATAGTTGTCACCCTCCAAAAAAATAGAAAATTTAAAAATTTTGTTCTCTTTATATTTTGGGATGTTGGCCATGGTCGGTGATGATCCGAGGGTTTGTTTTTATTAGCCATTATGGGTGCTATTGTTTAACCTAGAGTTGGGACTGCATTAACACTACTAAAGGAATGATTGCACCACCTCTCACTTACATTTTCTTTCCATGATCATGTTATCAAAATAAGAATAATTTATGGGATTACTTGGTGTATGTTCGGGGACCCTAGAACATTGTTGCATGGTTGTCAATAACAAGTCAATAGGTTATTCGGTATTTATGGCATTTCTTTCTAAACCATTTTTGTCGGCCTTATTTTGTCTATCTAGTCACTTAAATAAAATCATCGCTAGAACACCCGTTTGAGCCTAGTAATGGATGAAAGAATGGCACATTAAAGACCGCCGTTCACCTTCTTTTGATACCCGATTTCCTACCCTTTTGCACTAAGAATAGGTTATACTCACCTTGATGAGGAAGTGGATTAGGGAATGATGGGAATTTATGGTTAGAAATTGGAAGAATGATTTGGGGAATTATGGTTTATGGACAAAGTTATGAAATGGGTATATGTTATGAAAGGAAGGGGCAAGCAAAAAAAAAAAAGTGTGATCGTTGAGTAGTGTGCAAAGTGATTAAATAAGCACACTTTTATCTTATGTAAAGTTGAAGTTCAAAAAAAAAAAAAAAGGGAAGATTATGTAAATATATATATTCAGAAAAAGCTTGTCCCCTTAATGTATTGAAGTGATGATTGTGAAAGGCAACAGAAATAGGGAAACATGTCTCACCCCATGCAATTATATAAAAGTTCAAGTTTGGGGGTGAGACAGTGTGGGAATTTGGTGAGCAGAGAGTTTATCATATTGATAGGATGTACATATTGTAGAAGACTTCTTAGTCCACTTTCTTAACTTCGTATGTCCTTACCTTCATTTGTAACCGTGAACCTATCCTCTCACGTTTGTTGTGCTTAAAACTTTATGCCATATGTTCTTTCAATATCGGTAACCGGGTTGACAAATGTGTACATGATTATGAGTGTCCTTGATTGGGTTACGTGTATCTTCATCATCATTTGTGGAATAAGAGCATTAACTTAAGTGATCCTATAAACTAATCTTATTTTGGTCACATTGATCACCACTTCACTCATCCTATCATGCTGCGGTGGAAAATCAAACGAGTTAGTAGTGTGTATGTGTTGCAATTTGGTTTTTCAATGGTACCTATTTAATGTCACTTGTGTGAGGGACCCTGAGACTTTTGGCTAACGACTCCCATATGTATAGAGAACATCAAAAAAACATTTTTTTTTTTATTGTTTTTAGTTTTTGTAGTTTTATAGTTTTATTTTTGTTTTGTTTTACTCGAGGACGAGCAAAAGATAAGTTTGGGGGTATTTGATGGATGTGTTTTTACCGATCCAAATAATATACTTTTATGACTTATTAGATGCTCAACCTTGGGTGTTTTGATGGTTTTTAGAGTGTTTATGAGTACATGGAAGGAGCAAAAGAATGCACGGATTCATGGGCATTAAAGTGCGAAAATGAAGGATAAAGAAAGGACCAGAACATAAAGATAAAGAGATTTTACCACTGAGTAATCAAATCCATTGGATAGTACTCGAAAAGATATTTCCAACGATAGTTTACATATCCAAATCGGAGTTCGTATGAAGAAGTTATGGCCTCCGGAAGTTTGCGCGTAAAAGGTACAACCCGCGAAACAATTGGTACAACACCATGGCACAACCCAGAATTTCCAGCAAAGCGGCTGACCCTCCATCCGCATACCCCATGTGCAAACATAGCCAGGGACCTTAGGGGAATTTTCCAGGAACCTTTGAGGAATTATGTGAAATATGTTGGGCTTTTTAGTGATTTCCAAATTTTCAAGGACTTTTCTGGAATTTCTGGAGGACCTTTGGAGAATTTTTGAAGGGATTTTCTGGAAACTCAAAAATATCAGGGGCTCCTGGGGAAATTCGGCCATCAGCACTTATTTTCTCCTTTTTCAACAAGGAATCCTAGGGTTTTTCCTATTTTTACACCTCCTTAGCCCTAGTATAAATATAACACTCCATCCAATTTAGTTTATTCATACTTTGTACATACTTTTAGTCAAGATTCAAGATTGTAATCAAGATTTCATCAATTTATTCCCAGGTTTTGATGTTCTTTATTATTTTTCTTGTTCTTGATTTTATTCTTATTAGTAGCTAATTTCTTAGATTCATGAATTGGTAGAAACAATACTTGATCTCTATGCTATAGATTTAATTCTTCCATTCTTTCTTATTCTTGTTAATCAAAATATTCTTCATTCTAAATTCTTTAGTTTCAGTTATATGTTAAGATATAAATTGGCTTTAGAATTTTTGGGTATCTATTGTTACAGTGACTCGGGCATTGATACATTGACCACTATTTTGATAATTTTCATATGTTCTTTAAAACTTAATAACTTTTAAAATAATTACATGGACTTGAATTGCGAAGTGTGATTAGTTAGAGATAAATAGATTGCAATCCGGCCGCCTCACCGTCCCAATTCTTACTTTTGTGAACGAACCCAAGAAAGAGATTGATCTTTTCATTAGGAGCATAGCATAGAGTGAAAGTATTTGTGAACGACATAAACCGACTCGGTTAAATGGGACCCATAAACTCTGGGCTCATACACCATAAGGCCCATCCAATAAGGCCCATCTTCTCATATACCGACGTCACTTGGGCCAGACAGGCAGACCTTGCCTAGGCCGGGTCCGAGAAGCTAAAATCCTTGGCCGACTTCCATGACAGGCCGAAATAGAGGACGGGCCGACTTACACCATACGCCTCCCATTATCATTGGGAGTCTCTTCATAAAGTTATACTATAACTCTAAAATTAAGAGTCCTTATCCGAACCAGGATAACTCTCATATCAGATAACAGGACTTAGTCCATCCTTATCAGGAGTCTATCTCCAAGGAATATGAGTCCTACATCAACACGGGCATCTTAGCTTCTCTAACAAGCTAGGACTCATTCACCCACGCCTATATAAACAGGTCCTCACAACAGGAAAAGGGGTAATGAACTTTTGGCTCTAATCTGGTCAATTGATTTTCTCTATTTCTAATCACCCATATCCTTATTCTTACACCGGAGGGCCTTCGCCGGTGAAGCCCCGGTGTAGTTTACGTTTGTTTCGTGTGTGCAGATCCGGCCATCAGGAACTGTCGCTGGGATTATCCGAACCGCTAGACGAAGGCTGATCCAACCAGATTTTGGCATCATCAGTTTGGTTCCATTGCCGGGAAATCGATTGGTCAGTTCTTTAGCCAGATAATTCCAGACCATGGCCGGAGAATTGGTTGACGGGCGAGAAGCCACCCCTTCTAAAGAAACCACAAGGGATGCACCGCCCCCCGAAAACACAAACGCTGCTGCACAGAACCAGAGGCTCCCACCTACAGTACCCGCACAAGGGGGAGGAATTCATACCCGTTCAAAGGGGCCGGCCCCCAATGTTGGACAAGAGAACATTGCTTCAACAGAATGTTCACACACTCTAACAGCTAGCCGACGCACAGCGGGCCCTGTTAGAACTTGACCCCGAAAATTCATTGGCTAACCTACTCTAGCCGTCTGGAACGAGGGGGACAAATCTGGATGACAGAGTGAGCAGAAGGGAGCCCCTACAAAATCGTAGACGAGATGTGCCTCCCAGGAGCCGTGTAAGTCGCCAAGACGGACGGTTAGGAAGACTCAATCTAGATGGGGACCTGAGAGACCACATTAATCGCCGCCGGGAAGAACAAGAAGATGAATCCCCTGGAGTGGGAATTATAGAGGAAAGATGTCATGGGGACGCCCGACGTCATTCACCTCTCAGCAGGATCCACCACGACGCACACCACCCCGGCAGGATCCACCCCGGCATACTCCGCCTCGCCGTATTCCTTCAAGGCATCGTCTCGAACTAAACCAAGGTGAAAGGAGACGCTGAGACCAAAGCATGGTCAGTTCTAGTCACACCTCGGCATTCAGCACAAGGGACATTGTCGACCTTAGAGAAAGGCTCGACAACATCGAGATGATGAATCAGGGGCACAGGAAACCCAATAATGACTATGATGCTATGCGCCCTTTCGCCCAGAGGATTAAGGATGCACCACCTAATCCACAGTTAAAGCTTCCACACCTAGACAAATACCACGGCAACGCCGATGCTCTGGATCACATCCAAGCCTTTGAGGCCACCATGGCCCTAGTGTCCAATCAGGACGACGTACTGTGTAAGGCCTTTGCAAGCACCTTAACAAAGGCAGCTCGGTCCTGGTTTATGGATCTTGAGAAAAGCAGTATCAATTCCTTTGCCAAGTTGAAATCACAATTCTTGGAATATTTTGCTACCGCTGGTGCGAGGAAGAAAAGGTTGTCTGACCTAGCCAACATGGTCCAGAGCAAAAACGAGTCCACCCTAAGCTTCTACAACCGGTTTAGGGACCTTGCCGACTCAATAGAAGAACGCTTGACCGACCGGGAGATCATTGTATGCTTCACGAATGGTCACAGGTCAGAGCAGTTAACTTATGAACTGTCAGTCAGAGAGCCCCTCACAAAAGCTGAATTGTACCACGTTGCTTACGCCACGGCCATCACCGAGGAGAAGAAAAAGACGTTATATGGTCATAATGAACGGGAACGAGATCATGACAAGTCGCATAACGGGAACTCGTCCCAGGGGACCAACGGGGGAAACGGCAAAGGCAAGAACAGGACCAGGGGGACCGAGACATTCACCACATTCAATAAACCGATCTCTGAGATCATGAATCTGGTGGATCTCCCCAACCCCAAGCCTCTAAAAGACAACCCGAAATACCCAAGGGATACCACAAAGTATTGCTCCTATCACAGAGACAACGGCCACGACACCGAGAACTGTTTTGCTCTGAAGAAGATTCTACAGAAATGGGCCGATCAAGGCAAGCTCAATCAGTTCATGGCCAAGGACAATAAGTGCCCAAGGGAAGAAGACAAAAACAATGACCAGGTAGACAGGCCACCTCGGGCCAGGTTGATAGGCGTGATCAGAGAGGAAATTCCATCAAACAAGAAACTCAAGGAGCAGATTTACGAACTAAGTAAAGTCTTCCACATCCCTCCTTGGATACATGAGAGGGAGGAAGTGATTAGTTTTTCTCCGAATGAGTTGGCGGGAAACCGTGCGATGAGAGAATAACCATTGGTCATCACAGGCCGCATTAATAATTGCGAGTCCGACAGGCTCCTCATAGACTCCAGAGCAGCCAAGGATGTCATGTACTATCGCACTTTTAAAGCGATGGAACTTCCTGATACAATGCTGACCCCATATAATGGAAGGCTAGAAGGATTCACTAATCATAAGGCCGATGCCAAAGGAACCGTCGACTTACTTTTGGAAATCAGCACTCATCCTTACAAAACCTCGGCCACGGTCACCTTCATAGTCATGGATCTGGACAGTGATTACCATGCTATCCTAGGTGCACCCAGTCAAGGAAAGTTGGGTCTGGTTGCCTCCCTCCCCCACCAAAGGGTGAAGTTCCCCACCCCGGCTGGAATTGGGTACGTCCCAGGATCGCCTAGAGATTTTTTGGAACATGTGATGAAGTCCAGGAAAGCAAAGGCCAAGATGGAGATTGATACTCCTGATAAAAGAATCACGGTTTCAAAATCAACCATAGTTACAACCTTGACGCCACATATCGGTGTTATATTGGCGACTGTTGAAGATGAACCTGAAGAGTGGTTTATTCTTGACAACGACGTCCCAACTAGTCCGAGGTCACTTACGGTTTAGACGGCTTCGGCTGCTTCTCGATGAACACAGCTTCGGACGAGCCGAGTAACTTGGCTCTAGCCATCGTCCCAAGCTCGGGGGCCACACAGCCGACTGACATGGAAACCGAGATCAAAAAATTGTTAGTCATGGAAAACCTAAGTTTGGAAGGGGAGAACAAGGAGAAGGTCAAACAGATCATTGTCGAGACCCTAGAGTTCAGAGACGGCCCTGAACTTAAACCTGTGGATCAGTTAGATGAAGCCACCATCAACCCAGACTATCCAGACCAGAAAATAAAGATTGGGAAGCAACTCTCCCAACAAGAACGAGAAGAGCTCATCTCCCTACTCCAAAACAACTTAGATGTATTTGCCTGGAAAGTAGATGACATGGTGGGAGTAAAAGAAGTTGTTGCTCTCCATAAACTGGAAGTCGACAAGTTCTTCAAACCGGTCAAGCAAACGAGACGAGTCTTCTCTACCGACAAGGAAAAAGCAATTGAGACCGAGGTCGACAAACTCCTCAAAGACGGCATCATAAGAGAGGCAACATACCCCGAGTGGCTTGCCAACGTCGTCATGGTAAAGAAGCACAATGGCAAATGGAGGATGTGTGTGGACTTTACGGACCTGAACAAGGCCTGTCCCAAAGATAGCTATCCCCTCCCCCGGATTGACAAGCTCGTAGACTCCATTGCCGGCCATCAAACCCTCAGTTTCTTGGACGCCTACTCTGGCTATCATCAAGTCAAAATGGCCGAGGACGACATAGAAAGGACGGCCTTTCAAGCTGCAGGCGGCGTATACTGCTACGTCATGATGCCTTTCGGCCTAAAGAATGCAGGAGCCACGTATCAGAGGATGGTGAACAAGGTCTTCAAATCTCAGATAGGCCGGAATATGGAGGCCTACATTTATGACATGGTGATCAAGACCAAGATCGGCAGCCATATACCAGATCTGAAATAGACCATTAACAACTTGAAAGCTAACGATATGAAGCTCAACCCTGGCAAGTGCGTCTTCGGGGTTACCGCGGGCAAGTTTCTAGGTTTCATGGTTTCTCAGCGAGGCATCGAGGCTAATCCAGAAAAGATCCAAGCCTTGATTGACATGAGGGAGCCGACTTGTATCAAAGAAGTTCAAAGGTTGAACGGGAGAGTAGCAGCACTCGGTAGGTTTATCGCCAAATCGGTAGAAAAATCCCTCCCCTTTTTCAAAGCCTTGAAGGGAACAAAGGATTTTGCTTGGACGCCTGAGTGCTTGACCTCATTCCAACAACTGAAAGATTACCTTGGCTCTTCACCTCTACTTAGCAGCCCGGTCATGGGAGAGACATTGTACGTCTTCTTAGCAGCAACCGACCGAGCTGTAGCAGCTGTGCTAGTTAGAGAAGAAAGCGGTATCCAGAAGCCGGTCTACTACGTCAGCAAGGCACTGTCAGATACCGAGAGCAGGTACTTCAATGCCGAGAAAATTTCTTATGCCTTGGTAATTGCAGCCAGAAAACTACGAGCCTACTTCTCAGCTCATCCAATCACGATCTACACCGACGCTCCTCTTAAAAAAATACTTCACAAGATGGACAGCTCAGGACGCCTACTTAACTGGTCGATCGAACTGACCGAATTCGACATAACCTACAAGCCGAGGAAGACTCTTCTGGCCCAACCTCTTGCCGACTTCTTGGTCGAAACCGCCTTCACAAGCGAACATACGCCGACCACCCGAAAGAGGAAGTTCCCTATGGATAGATAGCCCTTGGAAGAGCTACCCCCCAACTGTTGGGTCCTATACACCGACGGGTCAACTACCCAAGGTAGAAGCGGCGCCGGAGTCTACCTGACTAGCCCTGCCGGCGAGCATGTTGCACGTGATTTTATCAGGTTCAAGTTCCCTGCCTCAAAGAATCAAGCTGAATATGAAGCCCTAATCCTGGGACTAGAAAGAGCCAAGTTCTTTGGAGCAACGAGATTGGTAGCATACATCGACTCCCAACTGGTGGTGAATCAAGTTAAAGGGTAATACAACACCGAAAACCACATGCTGACCAAGTACAAAGATCTCGTCATAAACCTGACCAAGAACTTTGAGTTCTGGGATATACGGCAAGTAGGTAGAGAATACAACCTGGAAGCTGGCCTGCTTTCAAAGATGGCAACAGCTGAAGACTCGGATCCACTAATCATTTATGCCGACCAGCCCGCTTATGAAAGACTGGAGATCTTGCTCCTGGATGATGAGGAAAGGACATGGATCGACAACTACAAAGACTACTTGGAGAAGGGAAAGCTTTCTGAAGACGAGTTAGAAGCTAAGTCGATCAAAAAGAAGACGGCAAGATACATAGTCTGGAACGGCATCCTATACAGAAGGTCATTCTCCAGACCTCTCCTTAGATGTGTTGCGCCAAAAAGCACCGAGAAACTCCTCGCCGAGGTACATGGGGGAGTTTGTGGGGGACACCCGGGGGCCAGAACCCTTGCCGACAAGATCATCACACTCGGCTACTATTGGCCAAATATAAGGGAGGATGCCCAAGCCTATGTAAAGAAATGTGACAAATGTCAACGCTACTCCGACTTACCCAAAGTACCTACCGTAGAACAAAGCTTGATCATACCGACATGGCCATTCGATATGTGGGGAGTCGACATCATTGGACCATTCCCATTAGCCAAAGGGAGCAACAAATATGTAATTATGGCAGTCAATTACTTCACCAAGTGGGTAGAGGCGAAACCACTAGCAAAGATCACTGAAGAGAACGCCATCAACTTTATCCATGATTACATATGGTGTCGGTTTGGCGTGCCACACACTATAGTGATAGACAATGGCCTACAATTCTCTGATGCTTTCACCGAGGAGATGAATAGGTTGGGAGTCAAGCACAAGAAGTCGTCAGTCAGCCATCCTCAAGGCAATGGACAAGCCGAAGCCGCCAACAAACTTGTCTTAAGACCACTCACCAAGAATTTAGAAGACAGTCAAGGAAAGTGGCTGGACGAACTCCCCCTAGCTCTATGGGCCGTCCGTACAACCACTCGGGGGCCAACTGGGGAGACACCCTTTGCTATGACTTACGGTTCAGAAGCAATGGCACCAGCCGAGATGGCCTTGCCAACTTTCAGAGTAACCAACTATGACGAGGTCGTTAATGAATACAACCGACTACTGGACCTAGACCTAGTCGACAAAAAAAGGCTAACCGCCCAACTTAGAATGATCAATTACAAGCAAAGAACCAAGGCCTACCATGACAGCAAAGTGAAAAAGAGAACCTTTGAAGTCGGTGACTGGGTACTCAGAAAAATTGAGTCGACACACTTGAAGGCACAACAAAATAAGCTCTCGCCAAACTGGGAAGGCCCTTACATCATCACCCACATTATACGGGAAGGGACCTACATGCTCAAAACTACGGAAGGAAAAGAGCTTAAACACCCATGGCATTCCGAGCACTTGAGAAAGTACTATCAGTAGCACCTCGGTTAGCCATTTATTCTTTTTATCAGATTTTCAATTCTATAGTTGATATCTAGTTGTCTTAGTTTGATTTCATCAATAAAATTTCATTTATTTTATTTACATCAAGCTTTGATTATAGTGCACAACACATTCTTAGCGTTATTCACAATGCCGAGATTACCTAACGAAGTCGATGAGCACACTTAAAGCATGACTTCTAAAGCCTAGTTTCAATAACTAGCATCCTAACTAAGTCGATGAGCATACTTAAAGCATGACTTCTAAGCCTAGTTTCAATAACTAGCATCCTAACGAAGTCGATGAGCATACTTAAAGCATGACTTCTAAAGCCTAGTTTCAATAACTAGCACCTAACGAAGTTGACGAGCACACTTACGCATAACTTCTAAAGCCTAGTTCTAACTAGCACATACGACGACTTGAGCTGGTCTTAACGGTTAGATTCAAAATTGGGTAAGCAAACTCCCGACGATTTGAAACTAATCTCAAAATCCAGCACTCGCGAGCTCCTAACGCTCGTCACGGCCATAGCGGTGAACGACCACGGCCTATAAATAGCCTTAACCAGCTAAACGTCGTCCACTTTAAACAGCGTTAAGATGTATCAAACCGAGATAGAACAACGTTAATAAAGGACGAGATAATGCTTAACTATGCAACGGTTAAAGAAGACCAGGGATAACATACATCTCAAACCGAGGAAAGAAAATCCCTATAAATAACCAAGTGTTTAGACTCCCCCAAATACTATGGGCCGAGTCGTGGGAATGCTTGAGACGAACAAAGTGTTTAAACTCCCCCAGATAACTCTGGGCCGAGTTGAATAAATATAGGGATTACAAAAAAAACTGTTTCAAACGGCCTCACTGGCCTTGCACAAAGAAAATCAATCCAGCCCGGCTTCACGATCAGCCTCGGCCTGTTCCAAAAGCTTCTCAAAGTTGTTGGGGTCCAACGCCTGTGGGTCCTAAATAGGTCCATTGTCCGCTCTATCTTTAGCCTTGATGATCCTGAGAGCACCCTCCGAAAACGGAACCATGGAGTGAGCCGCCCTCGCCTCCACGCTATAAGCATCTTGATGGAAGAGACGGGCGCATTTCTCCAACGGGACCTCAACCTCCGGGTCGATGCAGAGGAGGCGAGTTAGGTTAGACCATGCGTCGTTATACACTGTGCCGACGCGATCGCTCAAATCTTCCCTAAACTGGGGCCCCCTCTTATACGCTTCAACAGCAACCTTCTCTCTCTCTACCACACTTTCTTCTAAACGTGCATACTTGTCCTCCAGTAAGGCAAGCTTTTCTTCAACTGTGGCCTTCTCTCCAGCAATCATCTCGGCCTTCCTCTTCTCTTCTTCAACATCAGCTTGAGAGGTTAGCAAGGAATCCTTCAATCTTACCACCTCGGCTTGGGAAGCACGGTACAGCTCATCAAGGGAAGCCTTGTCTTTCTATAAGGCCGTCTCCTTTTCAATCAGATCATTGTTGGCATCTCTGAGCTTCGCGACCTCGGCTTCGGTGCTCCTCAAAAGTTCGTAGGCCTGCCGGTACATAGCATAGTCCTGTTGGGCAAGGGAGGCAAGCTGCAAGCAGAGAGAAAGATTAAACAAACAAGCAGGCTGAAAAGGAAAACAGAACAGGACCGAGATAATAGGAACGTTACCTCACTAAGGATTAAACCCTTGCGGTTCAGAAACTGGAGGGAAGTAGGTTTCTCGACAACTAGCTGCTCAAGAGTTTCGACATTCATGGCCCGTCTGATGACCGCACCCCCCTTCTTCAAGCTTGGACCGGCACGAACCGAGACATCTAGTCCGGATAGGACAGGGGCTCCGCCGTGTTGTTCCAACCAATTCCTAACCTCCTCATCCGGTGAAACTGAGGCAGAGGCTGACGCTTGAGTAGGCAGAGGGGTTCCTTTCAAAGGTTGATCTGGTGCTTCCCTAGGTTCCACCCTTGCTCTCTTCGAACGACGAAGAGTATTGTCCTGGTCCACCTCAACACCCACATCGGTATTTTGATCTTGGCCTTGGCTTGACGTCTGGTCGTCAGGAACATTCTTCTCGGTCTCAGGAGCTATTTGATCAGTGTTCATACTCGTCCCTTTGACGACCCGATCTGCCATGGGCACTGCAGAATCATCTTTGTTTTGCAACAAGAGTTGCCTATTATCCATATCGTGATGGCGTTTTTCCAAGCCAGCCAACCGAGATCTTTGTTTCTTGGCCCTCGCTGCCACAACGGGATCAATATAAGTGGAGTCGATCTCATCAGCCTGCTCCATAGTCAGATCTGCACGAAAAGATAAGCGTCAAAATGGGACGAGATAAAAGGATAAATTCATGTTGAAAGATCTAGGAATTACAGCCTACTGTGTCGACGGCCTTAAGACAGATGTTGTTCTGCTCCTGGCAACAGGTACATTCATGATGAAAGAGAAAGTTGGGATGGACAATCCAGTCCGGAAATCTATTCCCCTTCTTGACGATGACTTTAGGGATAATGCCGTCAAGGGAGCCCGCCATCAGCCCGGCCTGAACGTAGTAGCGGGGATCCCTCTCCAATTTACCCCAGTCAAGGGTACCGAGATTGGCAAACTCCTCTAGCTTTGAAATTAGGCCATCACTCCATGATGGTCTGTGAACCTCTTCGGGACGACAAGGACCGAGTTCGGGAAGAGTGAACTCCCAACCATTACGAGATTCAACCCCAATTACGTGTTTGTTCCACCCCGACACTTTGCTGATGGTGGTAGAGATGGGGGAGATAATTTGGGTTTAGCCGGGTCAGACTTGATGCTTATAGTCCTAGACGTCTTATTATAGCTCACATTGAAGAAATGATCAAAGGCGGACATGCAAGGTTCGAAATTAAGACTACGACACAACACTATAAAGCTGATCAAATATCTGACGGCATTGGCACCAATGTGGGCCGGAACAATTCCCCATGCCTCCAAGTACTCATTGATAAAGGGGTCAAGAGGAAGTCTTAACCCTAGTTGAAACTGTTTGTAAAAGAAAGAAACGACGGCTTTATTGTAGTAGAAGTTCTGGATTTTTTTTTCTGAATCCAAGGGAACGACCTTGCTATAATGCAAGCAATACTCCTCACGATCTATCCCATACCGAGAATACAACACCTCAAGCATCTCCTTGCCCGGCTTGGGATGTTTGTTCGCGGCTGGCCCCAACTTTCCTTTACCCATAGTTTTGGTTCCTCGTCCCTACCTGACGACGCTTGAGTCAAACCGATCCACAATTCTCTCAGAGGTACTTTCCCTGGCCATACCTGTAGAATAAACAGAGGGTTTAGACTCATCGAGAAGCCTTGTAGAGGCCTTTCCCCCCCCCTCCCCGAATCGACTACTAGGGCCGAGGAGGTTGCACTCATATGACGAGATCGAAACAAGGATTTATCCTTTACATAAAACAGGTAAATATGATCAAGGACCTCACTCAAGCTATCAAGAACGACCATGTCGGCATCCTCGTTTTCCCTAACCCTCATCACGTAAAGACCAGAAGGATACCTAAGGTCTTCTCTCGGTGACCCATTTGAATACAATATCTCTCCTACGGCAAGTAAAGACAACAGCCCCCAAACCCCGTTCGATTTAACATAAATCCTATTGTTTCTTTGATAAAAACCATACACAGGTTTAACATCAGAAATGGATAGGTCCGACATTGGGGGAAAATAAAGGTCCGTTTCTTGGTCAGCAAAAACAACTAAATCCAGCGAAGAATGATGTAAATGCTCAGGGAATTGGTGGGAACCCTATAAATTGACAAAGGGACAAAGGGAAGGAAAACGAGAAAATACCTTGGAAATGGAAAAGGATCGGACAAAATTAGTCGGAAAGTTGCTCTGAGCACTTTGAGCAGAATAGATCGACGGAAAAGCTCAGCACCAGTTGGAGATGCGGGCCAGTGATATGCAAAGCTCTGGGACTTTCCCTTTTAGAAATTCGAAAAAGTAAAACAGGGAGTGAAAATTTGAATTTATATTCCGGGTAGAGCGGGTCGGAATTGAATCTAACCCGACCGTATCCTTGTACCCACGGGTTGGCACGTTTCCCACTAAACCCCATCATTATTCCTAATTAATGGGCCACGTTTTTCATAGTAAATGTCGCATCACTGACGTGCGCCGTACGAAAAGAAGGATAAACGATTGAACTAACCGTCGTTTGAAAAACACGAATGGACTGCCAATGCTAGATCGACACGTGGCAAGCCAAGACCTACAGCAGGAATGCCAGTCGGCTTCAAAAGTCAAACATTTCGGACGCCTGAATCGACATTGAAGGGTCCAGCACATAGGCGTAACCGACATCACAGCTATGGACCGACATCCTTAATGGTATCA
The DNA here is from genome assembly GCA_026119855.1 of Campanula takesimana. Lineage (NCBI taxonomy): Eukaryota > Viridiplantae > Streptophyta > Magnoliopsida > Asterales > Campanulaceae > Campanula > Campanula takesimana. The sequence continues at coordinate 406,179 of JAOWBW010000849.1, forward strand.
AAGAATGAGACGAGACCGAGATGAGAAAAGGTCAGGGGAAGGTCGATGTCGAGCGGTGATTGAAGCTATGGTTGAACGGAAGATGCAAATGCCTTCCATACCGACATATCAACTAAGATCAGATGATCAGCATTACTTTAAGCGACATCATGTAAAAGGTGATGGTAATGAAAAAAATTCATGGACATACGAAACGCAAGGAGTTCACGCTATGAAATCAAATCAAAATCGGAGCAAAGATGGCAAAGATAAAACCCCAATATATACATACTAAACAAAAGGACCCCCACAACCGGCCGGGGGCCTGACGTGAGCAAAACCAAAAAGAAAAACTAGTTCATAATAACTGGATAATCAAGAAATATCACAATCTTGGTTTAGATCATCTTCGTCATCTTCCTCCCATTCAATGTCTCCGTCGTACCCATATTCATCAATAATAATGGGTTCTGGATCATCTTCACTTTCCTCATCTTCATCATCATCCTCGCCTTCATCCTCTGACTCTTCTGCACTAGAGTCGTCGGAGAATTCATAAACGGGGTCCGGCTCCGGGTATTCGTCATTGATATCGGACGGTGGTTCTTCCGCCGGAAAAGATGATCGACAAGAAGGAAATATGGAACCATCACTACTTGAGGAATCGTGACTCTCAACTTGGTTTTCTGAAGATGTATCAACTTCCTCCGGGAAAGCATCGTCGTACGTTCTTTTTAGGGCCATCTTGAAGATTCTTGAAAGAAAAAAGATAAAGAGCTCACAGAGTGAATTTCAAGGGGAAATAGCTCATATATATATATATATATATCTCCAGAATATAAAGGGGCTGAGTATTTATACCCCTCATAATGATGGCGCAATTAATGAAGTATTCCTTTTCCAAGAAAAACAATGATTTTACCTGTAAGAAAATCAGCATGACGTCAGGAAATCTAAATCCTTGGGGATATTGGTTGTTGGCTGTCAATTCAGAGTAAATGAAGTGGCAGAGCAAGTACAAAAGCAGTTCCTACTCGGCATGCCGAGATGGAAACTCGGGGGCCACTGAACGACATAAACTGACTCGGTTAAATGGTGTTGTTCAAATAGATACCTAGGTCCTAGAATTACTTAATCCCAATCATGTCTACACTTAGGGTCCCCCAATTTTATTAGAACCTTTTTAAGGTGCCCTTAGGATCCTTTGTGATCAGCACAGGTGTATTTCAACTCTTCAACAAGACAAACCAGCAAGAGGAAGCAAATCAGCAGATCAGTTAACAAAGTTGCCGATCAACTCCATGCCGATCAACTTGATACACAAATTGCCGATCAACAACATGCCGATATAATAGACAGTCTGCACTGTCAGTCAGGTGACATCATTTCATTAAAGTCAACCTTGCTGATTGTCTCTATACTGTTTTATTATAAAGTAGTTTACCTACTCTGTAATGATTTCTACGCCGTCTGACACATAGCTACTTTTAGCTATACTCTGTCTCTACTTGCTTTTGCAGGTAACCGGTTGAGACAAAGGGGTCTTTACCCATCAGACTTTTAAGGCACGCGTATCTTCGCCATTAATGCCAAGGATACTGCATTAAATGCTCCTCACCTACCCAGCTGGAAATTCAAATGTTATCCTTCTTCAACAAGCTAAGACATTAACTCCTCCTATATATAGAGGACTCAGTGCATTGAAGAAGGTTGGTGATTTTAGTGCATTGAAGAGAATTGGTTGTTTGCAGCATTCATTGAAGCTCAAACATTCCTTGTCCAGATAATCATTAGATCATTTAATAGGACATACACTTGTGCACAAACTCTACAACACTGTTAGTATTCCCGAACTAGATTATTTTAAGGAATACGTTGTCTGAGTTTTCACACACCCACCTGAGTGAGATAAGTTCTTTTGAACTTGCCGCTCAAATACACTTGGTCAGATATTTGCTTTACGATTCATTAAACTATCTCTAGAATTTAGTCTTTGTATCCGGCAAAGCCGCTCTTGTAATAGACTAGGGATATTTAATAGTGCTCTTAACCCAAATCCAAGTTCTGACCAAACTTGGTAGAGGACGTAGCAGTATTTACGCTGTGAACCTCTCCAAATCTCTGTGTCCTCTGTTACTTACTGTCCTTGCCGGTTGGAACTCTATCACCGGCAAATCATTACTGTTCTTGCTGACTCATCATCATTTCCATTGACCAATCTCTTGAAACTGCATTGAACTTTTAGAAACTACTTTGTGTTTAAACCAAGCTCTCAAAACCTTTTTATAAACTGATTTTGTGTGAGTTAAAACAAGTCATATCTTCTCCGCTGCGCTTACTGATAATAGTTTGCAATCTGATAAGTGACTTTGCATTTATAAACGTGTTTCTTTGAAAAAGTTTTAATTAGGCTATTCACCCCCCCCCCTCTAGCCTATTTTCCTACCAATTGGGCCTAACAATTGGTATCAGAGCTTGGAATTTTGAAAGAAATTTCCAAGCTTTGCAGCTTGTTTGCCGATACCATGGCAGGAAAAATCATGCAGTCATTCAACATCACCACCATTCCGTTGTTGAATGTCAACGAGTTTGGTGTCTGGAAATCTCGTATGATAAAGTATATGAACTCAATCGATGACCGGTTGATGAAGGTCATAGAAGGTGGTCCAATCATTCCGTTAAAAGTTTCAACCACCTACAGACCTATTCCCTCCACTCCGCTGACACAACATGCTGATCGAGAAACTGAACAGGAAACCCATGTTCAGATTGATGAAACTTTGATTGAGAAACCCAGAGAGGAATGGACCGACGACGACAAACTTTCTGCTGCCCTAGATGGAAAAGCATGCCACATTATCTCATGTGGATTGGATGACAAGCAATACAAACTTATTGACTTGTGCTCCACGGCTCAAGAATGCTGGAACAAGCTCCTTGCATACTTTGAAGGTGACGAGCAGGTGAAGGACAACAGACTCTACGACTGCATTGCTGAGTTTGAATCCTTCAAGAAACAAGATGGTGAATCACTAAGGAGTGCCTACGACAGATTTTGCGAGGTAAGTAATTTATGTGCTTCATTAGGTAAAGTTTATACTATGAAAGATCTTAATATTCGTTTTCTAAGTTCTTTGGGAAATGAGTATCATACTAAGGTCACCGCTGTTAGAGAAGTGAGAGACTTAAACAAGACTTCTATTCAGAATCTTGTGTCTAGTCTATTTCTGTATGAGAGAGAACTGCAAAAACTTAACGTTCTCGACAAAAATTTCAAAAACTTGTCTCTATCAGCTCAGTCACAGATATCCTTTCCTTCAAACAAATTCCCTCCTATAGATCCACCTCAAACATCCTGCAGTTCCAATACCCATGAAATAACCTCAGAAAAACCTATGGAAGAAGACGAATTTGCCGCCTTCGCTAGGAACTACAAAAGGTTTAAAGACTTCAAAAGGATGCAGAAAGGAAACTACCAGCAACCAAAATCCTTCACACCACCATTTCAGAAACCAGCAAGCTACAATAAACCCTCTACTAGTGCTACCGATGGAAAGAACAACAAAGGTGATCTGGTCTGCTTCAACTGCAGAAAACCTGGTCACTTTGCTTCTAAATGTCCTCAACCAAAATATGAATACATGAGGAAGTCATTCAACCAGAGACATCCTAAGTCTAGAAGCTTTGTTGCCGATGAAAGCACAGAAAAGGCCTTGCCGGTTTGGTGTGAAACTGATTCCGATGAAGATGCCGATGAAGATGAAGATGCCGATGTAAGTTTTGTCGCCCTAGATTTGGAAGATGCCGATGTATCATCCTTGCCGACTCCAGTCTACCGAGATCCATCTCCACCAAGAACTCCAGTCAAAGAAGAATCTGCTGGAAGACCTCAACCACACTTCAAAGAAATAAGTGTCAAAGCTGAAAACCCATATGGATACAAAGTACACCAAGTGGGAACCTCACTCTATGGCCAGTGTAACTCTTCTCAATTCACCACCAACAAATCAAAATCCTTACCGATGACCAGAAAACTATTATTCAATGAACAATCTAGCATTGCCAAAAACATATCAAAACCCATCTCTTCCCTACCTGATTTCTCTCCTGGACCCATTGCCTCTGCTCCTAAAATTTTGGCTGATCCTTGTCCTGAAATATCCAAAGCTGAAATGATAGAGACAATGGATGAACTTTTTATCGATCATGAGAAGCTGAGTAGCGTTCATAAAGTGATGGCTGCTGATTTCAAAAGAATTTCTAACGAGAATAGCTCGCTTATGTCTGAACTTTCAGTTCTCAAAAGACACGAGCTTGAGTCTACTTCTTTAAAGAAAGAAAACCTGGATCTCAAATGCCAAGTAGCAGTATTGATAGCTCAGATCGAAGATCTTGTGAAAAGAAACAATCATCTCTCAAGGATTGTTGATTCTTACACAAAATCTAGAGTTGCTGTTGAAACTATCCTACAGACCCAAATGTCATATAAGGACCAATCTGGGTTAGGATTTGATTCCAGCAGCAGTAGCTCTACTAAAACTTGTGCTACCGAGAAAAAGGATGAGAAAGTTGAATGTAGTCCTGTTAACTCAGTGCATAAGGATGCTAAGCCAATATACAGTGCTGTGGCAATGAAGTATCCTAAGAACCAGAACAAAAGGAATGATAAGCACAAACAAAGATATGTTAAGGTTGCTGATACTGAGTCTGCCGATAATGGTATTCTTGGTGAATACATCAGCAGAGCAAGTGCTGCCGATCTGACCTCCTCTGCTGCCGATGGACAAGTGCCTAAAAAGGTAACTGCCAAAGGTAAATAGAATGGAAAGAAAGGCAACACTGGCACCTTTAAACATACTAAGTTTGTGCCTGCTCAATTCCCTAGTTCTGCCGATGCACCGACTAAACAGAATGATATTCTACCGACTCCACAGCCTATCAGTCAAGTGAGATGTTCTAATTGTTTTGATTATGGTCACAAGGCTCATGAATGCCTCTTGAAGCATCTATCTGGACCCACTGAGGTTACATCCTCTAGTGGTGGCCAGATGTGGTTGCCAAAGAGGAACTAACCCTCGGACCCATGAATAAGGGGGACCATAAGCATACCGTTTTATTTCAGGAATGCTTCATGGCCTCAACTGGTGCAAGCAAGGATTTGTGGATTCTAGATAGTGGCTGCTCAAGACATATGACAGGATTTGCAGATCTTCTTGTCGATACTATCGAAGCATCAGGTCCCCCAGTAGTGTTTGGTGATAATGCCAGAGGAAAAATCGTCGGTATAGGTACCATCAAGAGAGGTGCAGTTACTGTACAGAAGGTCTCTCTAGTGGATGGTCTGAAACACAACCTTCTATCAATATCACAATTCTGTGATAAAGGAATGCAATGCGTATTTACTACTTCCAGTTGCTATGTGAAAGACATTGCTTCCAATGAGACTCTTCTCACTGCCAAACGTAAAGGTAACATTTATGCAGTAGACTTAAGTGCTATTACTGGTGTTGCTAATGTTTGTTTTGTAGCTAAGAACATCAGTGAGAACTCATGGCTATGGCACAAGAGACTCAGTCACTTGAACTTCAAATATCTATCCAAGCTTGCCGGTTCAAATCTTGTTAACGGTCTGCCTCAAGTGTCTGCTGATCAAGCAAAGAAATGCAAGGCCTGCCAGCTTGGAAAACAACATAAGTCATCTTTCCGAAGCAAGCCCTGCATGTCAACTTCTAAGTGCCTCCAATTGCTACATATGGATCTATTTGGCCCCACATCTACAGCAAGTATCGGGGGAAGTAGATACACCTTGGTTGTAGTAGATGATTTCTCTAGATATACTTGGGTGGAAACCTTCAGTCACAAAGATGACACCTATGCTGTTGCCACCAAGTTATTCAGACTACTACAAACTCAGAAAGAAAGCGATATCATCAGTATGAGATCAGACAACGGCACTGAATTCAAGAACAATGGTATTGCTCAGTACTGTGATGATCATGGTATAGACCACAACTTCTCAGCTGCCGGTACACCACAACAAAATGGTGTTGTTGAGAGGAAGAACAGAACTCTCATTGAAGCTGGTAAGACCATGATTGCCGAAGCCAGGCTGCCGAAGTACTTTTGGGCTGAAGCGATCAATACAGCCTGCTTCACCCAGAACAGATCCCTAATCAACAAATTCCTTAACAAGACTCCTTATGAACTCTGGAGAGGCAGAATTCCCAACATTGGATTCTTCAAGATATTCGGCTGCAAATGTTACGTGCTATACAATGGAAAAGAGCACAGAGGTAAATTTGATGAGAAAGCTGATGAAGGAATCTTTGTTGGATACGCTAAACACAGTAAGGCCTTTCGAGTTTTCAATAAGAAACTTTTGAAAATTGTTGAATCTGTTCATGTAACCTTTGATGAATTTGATTTGTTAGAGTCTGACAAGGCTCCAAATAGTACTAATGTGTCTAGTGCTCATGAGACAGGTGAATCCAGTAATACTAATCCTGCAGATCAAGTACCAGCTGCTGATCCAGTCATTTCAGCAGAAGAATCAGCAGATGCTCCGTATTTTCCTTCATCAGCAGAACCAGAACCTGCTGATGAATTTCATAATCCGTTTGCCGATGCAAACTCTGCTGATCATCCTGAAGACAGATCTAGCCCTCAACCAATTTCTGTTATAAGACCTATTCCTCCAAGCTTTCATCCACCTCTCACTCAAAGTTCTTCTCCTACACCTTCTGCTGATCTTGATCCTCCTCTAGAATCCTTACAACAAGAATCAGTAAGACAAGATGTGCCGAGAGAAGTCAGAACTGTTCGTGATCATCCATTAGAAAATGTGATTGGTGATGTCTTTGGTCCCAGATTAACTAGGAACCTTAGTAGAGCATTTGCTGAAAGCCTTTTCTCATCTGCTATGGTCTCCGATATAGAACCAAAGAAGACTGAAGAAGCTCTTGCCGATCCTGGTTGGGTTGAAGCCATGCAAGAGGAACTGAATCAGTTTGAAAGATGCAAAGTATGGGAACTTGTGCCAAGACCAACTTCTCAGCAAGTTATTGGTACTAAGTGGGTTTACAGGAACAAATTGGATGAAGCTGGGAAAATCATTAGAAACAAAGCAAGGTTAGTTGCTAAAGGCTACCGTCAAGAGGAAGGAATCGACTACGATGAGACATTTGCTCCTGTTGCAAGATTGGAAGCTATAAGACTTTTCTTAGCCTATGCTGCCTTCAAGGAATTCAAGCTATATCAAATGGACGTGAAAAGTGCCTTCCTGAATGGAGAACTCCAAGAACTAGTCTATGTTGAACAACCACCAGGTTTTGAGGACTCCAAGAAGCCTGATTATGTCTACCGATTGAAGAAAGCACTCTATGGCTTAAAGCAAGCTCCAAGAGCATGGTATGAAACCCTTTCTAAGTTCTTACTTAGCGATGGCTTAGGCTTCACTCGAGGTAAAATCGATACTACTTTATTTGTTGCCAAGCATAAGGGTCATTCATTGTTTGTTCAAATTTATGTCGATGATATTATTTTTGGTTCCACTAACGAATCCCTTTGCAAGAGATTTGAGAAACTGATGCAGAGCAAGTTCGAGATGAGCATGATGGGTGAACTAACATATTTCCTTGGACTGCAAGTCAAACAAACCCATGAAGGAATATTCATCAGTCAAGCCAAGTATGCCAAAGAACTTATCAAGAAGTTTGGCTTTGACAATGCTCACTCTCAAAGCACACCGATGGGCACTAACATTCATTTAGATAAGGATGAGTCTGGTAAGAAAGTAGACATGACTGTCTACCGAGGTATGATAGGCTCACTCCTCTATCTTACTGCCAGTAGACCAGATATTATGTTTGCTGTTTGTGTTTGTGCCAGGTTTCAAGCTGACCCTAGGGAATCCCATTTGCAGGCTGTAAAACGTATTATTAAATATTTATGTGGCACTGCTAACCTTGGATTATGGTATGCAAGAGATTCATCTTTCAATCTTATAGGTTATTCAGATGCAGACTTTGCAGCTTGTAGGGTGACCAGAAAGAGTACAAGTGGAACTTGCCAATTTCTTGGTGATCGATTGGTGTCTTGGTCCTGTAAGAAGCAAGCATCAATTTCCACTTCCACTACTGAAGCTGAGTACATAGCTGCCGGCAGTTGCTGTTCACAGATTCTATGGATGAAGCAGCAGCTGGTTGACTATGAAGTACCATCTCAAATTTGTCCCATCTATTGTGACAACCAATCAGCAATTTCAGTATCAAACAATCCGGTCATGCATTCCAAAACCAAGCACATAGACATCAAATACCACTTCCTGAAGGAACATGTTGAAAAAGGAATGTTGTGCTGCTCAAAGTCCATACCGATTTCCAAAGAGCAGACATACTAACAAAGCCCTTGGATCAGAAAAGATTTGAATTCCTCAGAGGTGAATTAGGTATGATTGATTTTTATGGTTAAAATTGCGCTAACTTTGCTACTTTGTGTTAGTCTGCCGATCAAATCAGCAGAGCATCAAATTATCTTGCCGACTACGAACATGCCGACAAAATCTTACCGATCGAAAATTTTGTCAAAATCATCTTGCCGATTCTATCTATATATCTTGCCGATTCAATATATTGCCGATTCAATCATTTTGCCGATTCAAGCTATCTTGCCGATTCAATTATCTTGCCGATTAATGAAATCAAATCAGCACGTCTCTGCAAAAGTTAAGATTCCTGACACATGACGTAAGCAATCAAATCAAAGGTACATCGGTCACACTTTCTCCCTGACACGTGTGTGTACCTTTCTTATCCAAAATCGTGTCAAGATGTATTCCATTTAATGCGATACATCAGCAGGTAAACAGGTCATCATCACTTCTATTTTATTTTGACTAATTTACCCTTTCTCCCTCTTACTTTTAACTGTTCACCTTACGATTGTGTGCGCATTAATTTTTGCGTGCGCACGGTCTCCGAGACAAAAGGTACAGTTATTTCTCTCCCTTGCCCTTTCATATTCTCTCTCTCCCCCATAACATATATAACGCCTTTCAAAATTCCATTAAGCTCTTTCTCCGCCATTTTTCTCTCTGCTCTCTATTCTCTCTATCTCTCCTCTTTCCAGATTACCAATTCATCGTTTTATTTGTTCATCTATTCATAATCTGGTAAGTGTTAATGTTTATTCTCTGCTCATTTCTAATCATCTATGGTTTGATTTGTCTTTATTTCTAACATTGAGAGTTATTTGAGTAATTTTGCAGACAATGTCCGGTGAAAAAGATATCTACGGAGGCTATGTTGACTCCGACTACTTCAACGACGAAGCCGACGGGGTTTTCTTGAAGAATCTTCTTATTGGGTCCTTGCTTGATTCGTTCATCACCCCATCAGGAGTTAGTTCAGTATTTGTGGATCTTGTCAGAGAATTCTTCTCCAACTCTTCAGTTGTCCGCGCTCGTGCTGATTCCTCTGTTATCGTCTCCATCAATTCTTCTGTTTTGGGCGTGCAGATCTCTATTTCTCCCTCTTCTATCTCTGAAGTTTTTCCCAATCTTGGGAATGAAGGGTTGAGTGCTCTAGTTGATGAGCAGGAACTGGATAAGGCTTGGATTATCATGAGAGGTGCTGGCACAAGGCTTAGTGGCACTAATCATCTGAAGATTCATTATCCCCGAAGATACTATGCTTTGGCTGAGATAGTTGATAGATGTCTCATTTGCCGATCTGGATCCCACAGCAATATTACTGATGTGCAATTTGAAGCTATGGACCCATTGTTCTGCAGATTGAGTTCAACTGGTGTGCCTACATATTCAGGATTATCGCTACGGCTGCTGATAAGTGGGCTTCTGACAGATGAAGAACAAGGCCAATCCTGGAAAAGGATGCCATTATCTGTTGATAAGTATGATTCTGAGGAGAAATGCCAATGTAGTGGCTGCCGATCGCTTTCCATCCAGCTTGCCTTTCAATAGGTTGAAGTTCTTTGATGCTAAGGATTGGAAAAGGATTTCAAAGAATGCTTCCAGTGCCGATGCCCCTTCTGTTGCTCCTGCACCTGTTGTTTCTAAAAGGAAGAAAAAGGCAAAGACCATTCCTTCAGTTGCTTCTCAATCAGCAGCAGTCTCTACTCCTGCTACTTCAACAGATAGGATTCTTGCCGATTCTACTCCTGGTGCTCCAAAGAAAAGGAAACTGATAAAGGTTGCCGATCAAGTGGTGACAAAGAAGGTGAAGCTTGCCGATGAAGTTCCTTCTTCCACTATTCCCCTGCTGATCCCAGAGCTAAGCTAATTAGGTTTGCCCCTGCTCATCTTGCCGGTGCTTCCCTATCTACCGATCCTGCTGTCAAGGTTGAAATTCCTGATGAAGAATTCACTGATGACTTTGCCGATGGCAAAAGTATTGAGGATGTCATTGAGAAGCTCAAGTCTCAGACTCCTAGGAAATGCGCTCCAATCAGAAACCCAACCTTCCACACCTTCTACAAGAATCCTTGGTCCTTCACCAACAAGGTCTTGAACAAGAAATGGGTCTTTCCGATTGACCATCTGCCTCCCTTTATTCGTCGTCTTCTTCAGTTTCATGAAGAGATGAAAGACACTGTCACTCCCGAAATCTGCTGATTATGTTGATCAAAGGAGTTTGGACAGACGGACTGATATGTGGAAAGAGAAGTTTGTACCTCTATCAAGTTCAAGCAGTTGAAAGAGGCTGAACTAAAGCTCAATTTGGTCGGTATTTTGAATTCTACCACTTTCCTGGAACCAGATCTATCTCTTTCAAGACAGAATTAGACAAGATATGATGGTTCAGGATGTATGGATTATCTACGCCAGGACTTTTAATCATCTCTCTCAATTCACAGAGTTTGATCCTATCAGATAGGCAGAATGGAGAATAATGAAGATCTCTGACCTACAATGATGACGAGGCTCCTGCTGACAGTCCTCTCAATGCTCACTTCTTCAGATCAGTCAAGAAAGTCACTATGGACTTGATTGACAATCCAATGAATTTCTGCTGAAGCAAGATGCGATCGCCTAGCTGCCGAAAATCTTGCCGATCCATCTGCTCAAGCTCCTTCTCCCAGCAGCAGCAAGACTTTATCTGATGCCGATGTTCATTCTGCCGATGATGTAGATGCTGCTGATAATTCTTTTATTGCCGATGGTGACGCTGCTGACGGTGATTCTGATGCTGATAATGATGATGGTGCTGATTTGTTTGGTGATTTGGTTGTGCTCACAAAGCTGCTGCTGACTCTCCTTCCACTTCAGTTACAACAGATAGTGACAAGATGCCAATCAGAACTGTCATGGCTAAAGCTTCCACTGCTGAAGTCTATGCAGAATCTGTACTTGAGGGTGATAGTAGTGTTGAAGGAAGGCATTCCGGTGATTCTATAGTGGAATTTCATGTTGAGCAAACTTCAGACACTCAACCTCTGATGGGTCTATCTGCCGACCTTGCTGCTCCAGTTGAGACAACTATGGACACTCAACAGTTGGATGTATCTGTTTCAGGAGGAGAACTTGCTGAAAAAGTGACTAATGAGACAACTGCTGACACTCATCTTACTGAGAAAACTACAGACACTCAGTTAATATCAGTCACCCCTGAAATACAGATTGTTCCTCCTACTGGAATCAAGGAGGTTGTGGAGTTGGGAGGAGGTGCTGATGATAGTACTCCTAATATTGATGCTGACATTGCTGCTAGTCTACAGTTTGAAGAGATTCTTCATCAGCCTTTGTTCAGCTTGCCGTCCGTTATCATCCCTCTCTTACGGCTCCTGCTGCTGCTCATGCCGATGTAGATCATGCTGATGAAGCTGATCCTGTTGCTGCTCAGCCGATGTAGATCATGCTGATGAAGCTGATCCTGTTGCTGCTCGTGCCGATGTAAATCATGCCGATGAGATAGATCCTGCTGATTACATGGTGGTTGGAGAACAAGCCTTTGTTGATCCTGATGCTGTTGATACTTCTCCACCACCCAGCTATGATTATTTTCTCAATGGGAAGGATATGATGTGCTCCAACTGGTACACTTCCAATGCATCTACCTCCAACAAATTTGGACAGCCTCTCTTCACTGTTCATCCAAGGTTATCCTTCAAGTATACCTTAGGCAAATGTCCACTCCCCTTCGGCAAAGACCACCCTCATGTAACCAAGCATAAATTCTCTCCAGGAGGTTCTACCAGTGATAGTCCAATCTATCTTCCCTGGATTCTCAATGATGATGACATTGTTCGTACAAAGGGAAAGACTCCTCGGATTTCTAGACTTAAGAAGAAAGTGGTCTATGACCCAATTCGATCTAGACCAGGACAGATAAAAGATTAGAGGTGAATCTACCCTTCCCGGTCCTTCTCCAACTGAAGTGTGCATTACTTCAAATGGATGGATGAGAAGCTGCTTGATGATCAATGATCTGCTGACTGACATCATTGAAGTTAGGCATACCAATCCTCGTGGCCTTCTTTATTTAATCAAGTCTGCCGCTTTGGCTATGACTCTGCCATTATTCCATCCTCGTCAGCGTGCCGATCATCTAGTCTATACCTCAAGGCTGATGAATGCCGGGTTAATGACTATGATTCTTGAAGGTCGTGCTTACTTGAACTTAATCTTGGCTACCTTCCTTTCACTTGAAGACAGTGGTATGTTTCTGCTGCCGACTGATCGTGCCGTTATAGTTCATCCTGCTTTTCCTTTGCCGATCTGTCGTGCCGATGATTCTGATGATCTCATTGTCTCAACTTTTGTCCCTGCCGATTTCTTCTCATCTGCTGATGATGCTGCCCTTCAATGGTTCTTACTTATTCCGGTGCTCCTGTTCCTCCTCTCCATCTCAGCCGATCTTGATCTCCTCTGATGATGAGATGATGACTGATGATGTGCTTATTGAAGATGCTGATCTGAATAATGAAGATTTTATCCCTTCAATAGTGCTCCCGACGTCTGCCAGTATTTTCCAGCTACCATCGTCAACAGTCTGTATGAGTATTTGAAGTTTAGTGAAGGCGATTTCACAAATCAGCAAGTGCCTGCCACTCGTGCTGATGTTGGTGATATGGCTCTTTCTGTTGGTGACCTGGTTAAGGATGTTCATAAAGACCTGGTTAAGCGTCTACGTAAGTCCAATCAGGAGGAGGAGAATACTCTGGTTAAAGAATTGAAAGCTCTCCTTGCTGACAGAGACGAGCGTATTATGGCTCTTTCTGAATCCTTGGGGACAACTCATAACATTCAACAGAATCTTGTTGATAATCAGAGGCTGCAGATAAGAGATATGGGAAGACTTGAAACAGAATTGTCTAAGACCAAAGCTGCCCTTGCCGAAGCTAATCTGAAGATAGCTGCTCTTGAAGCCAACAACAAGATGCTGTCTGAAAGATTGGAAAGTGCGCAGAGAAGACAGAGCAAAGCAAAGAGGAAAGCTGAAAGAAAAGAAGAAAGAGCAAGGAAGAAGGCTAGGAAGACTGAATCTACAAAGGACTCAACTCCAGCAGCAGATCCCAAGATTTCTGATCCTCCAGCTGCTGATCCTTGAGTCACATAGCCTATGATGTAGATATCTTATTGAAGACCTTCACAGACAAATTTCTTTGCTTATAAATTTTTATTGTGCTAATATGTTTTTCTTATATTTGTGTTGTTATCTGCATTATTCTGTGCTATTTCCTTTTGCAGATCATCACTCTTGCCGATTCCTTGAACCGGCTTCACCATTTATTTTGGTGAATCCACCTTTTGCATTAGACATCTAGTGTGACTTACCTTAGGATTTGGTTATACCTAGATATCCTTAGAAATCTTTTCCCTAAGATAAGTGATGTCTTTAGCTTTAAGGGTGATTGGACTTAAGTAATTAGGAGGAGATTGTTGTTCAAATAGATACCTAGGTCCTAGAATTACTAATCCCAATCATGTCTACACTTAGGGTCCCCCAATTTTATTAGAACCTTTTTAAGGTGCCCTTAGGATCCTTTGTGATCAGCACAGGTGTATTCAACTCTTCAACAAGACAAACCAGCAAGAGGAAGCAAATCAGCAGATCAGTTAACAAAGTTGCCGATCAACTCCATGCCGATCAACTTGATACACAAATTGCCGATCAACAAAATGCCGATATAATAGACAGTCTGCACTGTCAGTCAGGTGACATCATTTCATTAAAGTCAACCTTGCTGATTGTCTCTATACTGTTTTATTATAAAGTAGTTTACCTACTCTGTAATGATTTCTACGCCGTCTGACACATAGCTACTTTTAGCTATACTCTGTCTCTACTTGCTTTTGCAGGTAACCGGTTTGAGACAAAGGGGTCTTTACCCATCAGACTTTTAAGGCACGCGTATCTTCGCCATTAATGCCAAGGATACTGCATTAAATGCTCCTCACCTACCCAGCTGGAAATTCAAATGTTATCCTTCTTCAACAAGCTAAGACATTAACTCCTCCTATATATAGAGGACTCAGTGCATTGAAGAAGGTTGGTGATTTTAGTGCATTGAAGAGAATTGGTTGTTTGCAGCATTCATTGAAGCTCAAACATTCCTTGTCCAGATAATCATTAGATCATTTAATAGGACATACACTTGTGCACAAACTCTACAACACTGTTAGTATTCCCGAACTAGATTATTTTAAGGAATACGTTCGTTGTCTGAGTTTTCACACACCCACCTGAGTGAGATAAGTTCTTTTGAACTTGCCGCTCAAATACACTTGGTCAGATATTTGCTTTACGATTCATTAAAATCTCTAGAATTTAGTCTTTGTATCGGCAAAGCCGCCTCTTGTTATAACTAAGGGATATTTAATAGTGCTCTTAACCCAAAATCCAAGTTCTGACCAAACTTGGTAGAGGACGTAGCAGTATTTACGCTGTGAACCTCTCCAAATCTCTGTGTCCTCTGTTACTTACTGTCCTTGCCGGTTGGAACTCTATCACCGGCAAATCATTACTGTTCTGCTGACTCATCATCATTTCCATTGACCAATCTCTTGAAACTGCATTGAACTTTTAGAAACTACTTTGTGTTTAAACCAAGCTCTCAAAACCTTTTTATAAACTGATTTTGTTGTGAGTTAAAAACAAGTCATATCTTCTCCGCTGCGCTTACTGTAATAGTTTGCAATCTGATAAGTGACTTTGCATTTATAAACGTGTTTCTTTGAAAAAGTTTTAATTAGGCTATTCACCCCCCCCTCTAGCCTATTTTCCTACCAATTGGGCCTAACAAATGGGACCCATAAACTCTGGGCTCATACACCATAAGGCCATCAATAAGGCCCATCTTCTCATATACAACGTCACTTGGGCCAGACAGGCAGACCTTGCCTAGGGCGGGTCCGAGAAGCTCAAAATCCTTGGCCGACTTCATGACATGCCGAAATAGAGGACGGGCCGCCCCGACTTACAACCATACGCCTCCCATTATCATTGGGAGTCTGTTCATAAGTTATACTATAACTCTAAAATTAAGAGTCCTTATCGAACCAGGATAACTCTCATATCAGATAACAGGACTTAGTCAATCCTTATCAGGAGTCTATCTCCAAGGAATATGAGTCCTACATCAACACGGGCATCCTAGCTTCTCTAACAAGCTAGGACTCATTCACCCACGCCTATATAAACAGGTCCTCACAACA
>JAOWBW010000849.1:421930-452067 GCA_026119855.1 Campanula takesimana
GCTATAGTTGACTTTCTGGAAGGAGATTAAGATACCAAGAAGAACCGCCACTCTATCAACAGAGAAGACTCTTTGACTATTTTGCTAAGATCCTAAGGAATCTCTTAGACAATGCTATGAGAGGTTTATAGATATGTTAATGTGTGTTTTTCTCTTGGACATGTCTATTCTAATACAGATTTGAACATGAGATTCATGCAAGCTCTTGGTAGCAAATGGCTGATCAAAACTACTAACATTGAAGACAACAAGGAATTGGAAGCTCTTGATCTTCGACACCTTGTATGCCATGCTGAAGGTTTTTGAATTCAAGCTTGAAGAGGTCCATGAAACCGAAAGCAGATTTAAGACATTCTCTCTAGCTGCACTCAATAATACCTCATCTCCTGTCTACAATCCAGACCATCATCAAACCGCTCCTCACCTCCAGTTGCAAACCGCTCCTCCTGACCAAAATGTTCCTAGATACAATTCTCAAACCGCACCTTCTGAGTATTACCAACAGTCTCACCAATCCTATCCTCAATCACATCAACCATATCCTCCATCTTATCAATCTTATCAGCAGTCTCATCAACCCTACACTCCTCCTCAAAGTTCTTATGCTCAGAGTGTAGGATCACAATCCTCAAGTTCTACTCAAGTTGATTTTGATGAAATGGATGATGAAGAATTTGCTTTGTATGTGAAGAAATACCACCAAGTTCAGGAAAAACAATAGATCTCAATTCCATCCAAAGGCCCCAGCAAAGTTTGTCCCTCCAACCAGATTCAACAAAACTGCAGATCCCAAGAAAAGGGATGACTTGGTCTGTTATAACTGCAGACAGCCAGGTCATTTTGCTTCAAGTTGTCCCAACCGCGTAATGAAGCCGCGCCAGCAAAGAAACCATTCAACAAGAAGTTCGTGAAAAAGAAGAGGAATGGTAGCTGACCAGGAGATCAACCGCTGACATGGATGGGTTCAGACTCAGATGAAAGTGATGAAGAAACCGAATCTATGTCTCATGGATTTGAAGAAAGAATTGAAATTGATGAAAGCCTTCCATTGCCAAATCAACAAATGAAGTCAGTTTCACCTAAGACCCCTGAGGCTAAATTAAGCAAAGCTCCTACAACACCAAACTATACTCCTGAGGTTCAAGCAGACCAAAGTCATGATGACCAGGTACTATAACGTGCTAATATTATATGTCAACAACACACTGTGCTTAAAAAGGCATATAAACTAATGGCTGCGGAACTTGAAGAATCCCAACGTGTATGTAAATCCCACAAGGAGGAAATTGAAAACCTCAAGCTCCAAATTGCTGGGATATCTACTATTGTGGATGAAAACCGCTATCTGAAGGACAGAACCGAGGTACTTCTCACCAAATCCATGAGCTTACCGTACAAAGGGATGACCTTCAAAAAGTGACCGATGTATGGACTAAGTCTGGTGTCACCGTGGAACAAATCCTAAATTCATAAATTCCTACTTCGGATAAAAGTGGATTGGGGTTTAAAACCAATGATGGGGTAAGTGTCCTTGTCTCTGTGCCGAATGTGGTGTGAAACCTACTGAACAAACCAAAGAAATTCCTAAGGTTAATCATGCTGGTAAAAAAGGGCTCAAAGCAAGAAATTAAAAGGCAAAATTATTCCTTTGAGTACCCTAAAAACCAGACTGGGAGAGATTCAAAGTGGAAAGAGAAATCCATAGCGGCTGAGGTAACCAAGGAAGTATTGAGTGATGAAACCGCTCCTAGTCGGTTTAAGGAAATTCCTATCATTTTCCCTAAAGCCGTACCTAAGAGGGAAGGTTGAGCTCAAGAAGGTAATCTTTGTTAAAGCCAAAACGCTGACCCAGTAAAACATGAGAAACCGAAGGTCAGTAAAGGGTTTGTAAAACCGCAACTAAAAACCTGGATTTATTCATTGTGCTATTTGTGCTGATTTTGGTCAGTGCTGGTCATTGTCTTTTAAGATTCACACCCAATGCCAAGGGACGTAAAAATCCTAAGGTCAAACAGGTGTGGGTCCCAAAAAGCTGCTAACCCTAGGACCCAAGAATAAGGGGGACAAAACCTTTCATGTATATTTTTCAGATTTCATGTTTTATGGCTGGGAACCGCAAAGAAGAATAAGGATCTTTGCATAACTGGAGATAATGAACTTCTTTGTGATTTCATCAGTATGAGAGGCCCCCTAGTAGTGTTTTGGAAATAACAAGAAAGGAGAAACAATAGGATATGGAGCAATCAAACGTGGAAAAGTGACCATTGAAAATGTGTCACTAGTAGAGGACTCAAGCACAACCTTCTCTCCATATCTCAGTTTTGTGACAAAGGAATGAACTGCAACTTTACTTCAAACTAATTGTTTCATCAAAGATGCAACTTCGGAGTTACTCTACTGACTGGCAACAGAACATGTGATGTATATATGATAGATTAAGCAATATTGTTTCTATTGCTGACCTCTGTTTGTAGCCAAAAATATAAGTGAAAGCAGCTGGTTATGGCATAAGCGCTCAGCCACTTGAACTTCAAGTATCTAACAAAACTGCACAGGATGGTCTAGTAAAAGGACTACCCAAAGTGGCTGACCATCATGATAAGAAATGTAAAGCATGCCAGCTTGGTAAGCAGCCCAAACAGTCATTTCCAAGCAAAACCGCTTCTTCAACGAACCGCTGCTTACAAATGCTTCACATGGATTTATTTGGACCTATCCCAACCGCTAGTATAGGAGGAAAACCTATACTTTGGTGGTTGTTGATGACTTTTCAAGATATACATGGGTGGAAATGATGGCCTCAAAAGATGATACCTATGGCATCGTAACCGCTCTATTTAGACAGCTCCAAACTCAGAAATTGGATGACATTGTTGCTGTGCGTTCAGATAATGGAACCGAATTTACAAACAATGGTGTTGCCCAATATTGTGATGATCATGGAATTGATCATAACTTCTCTGCCGCTGGGGTTCCACAACAGAATGGAGTTGTAGAAAGAAAGAACAGGACTTTGATTGAAGCGGGAAGACCATGATTGCAGAAGCAAAGCTTCCCAAATACTTCTGGGCCAAAGCTGTCAATACCGTATGTTTCACCCAGAACCGCTCCCTAATCATCAAAGTTCACAACAAGACTCCTTATGAATTGTGGAGAGGCAGATCACCCAACATTGCCTTCTTTAAAATATTTGGATGCAAATGCTACATCTTACACAATGGCAGAGAGCATCGAGGTAAATTGATGCTAAAGCCGATGAAGGTATTTTTGTTGGTTATTCAAAACACTCTAAAGTTTCGTTGTTCAATAAAACTTCATTAAAAATTGTAGAGTCAGTCCATGTTACATTTGATGAACATGATCTTCTTGAGCCACATATGGCTCTAAATGTTGCTGATGATTTTAGTGGTTTTGAGACAGGTATATCTTACCCTAATCATGCAACCGCAAATGACCAACCTACTCAAACCGCTCCATCAGGTTCTCCAGCCGCTCCAAACCAAACCGAAGGTGTTTCTGTAGAGAACCTCACTCTTCTGATCCCATTAAAACTATTGATCCAGTTCCAAACATCACCTTCAATGAAGATTTCAATGATTATCAAGAAGAGCCTCCTCTAGAAAATCTTCAAGAAATAGTGGTTCATGAAGACCTCCCTCTAGAAATCAATGAGCATAGAGACCATCCAATAACCAATGTTATAGGTCCTATCAGTTCTGGTGTTCAAACAAGAGGAAGCTTAACTCATAGAGATAACCACAGTTTGTTCTCAACCGCACTGTTATCTCAGATGGAACCGAAGAAGGTAGATGAAGCTCTAAGTGATCCAAGTTGGGTAGCTGCAATGCAAGAAGAGCTTAATCAGTTTGAAAGATGCAGAGTTTGGACTCTAGTTCCAAGGCCCAGAGATCACACTGTAATTGGAACAAAATGGGTATACAGAAATAAGATGGATGAAAATGGTACTATAACAAGAAACAAAGCAAGGTTGGTTGCTCAAGGTTATAGGCAAGAAGAAGGAATTGATTATGATGAAACCTTTGCCCCTGTAGCCAGACTTGAAGCCATTAGATTGTTCCTGGCCTATGCCTCCTTCAAGAAATTCAAGTTATATTAAATGGATGTGAAGAGTGCATTTTGAATGGTGAACTACAAGAAGAAGTTTATGTAGCTCAACCGCCAGGATTTGAAGACAACAAATATCTTAATCATGTCTTCAAGCTCAAGAAGGCCATGTATGGACTCAAACAAGCTCCCAGAGCATGGTATGACACTCTATCTAAATTTCTTATTGAACAAGGCTTCTCTAGAGGTAAAATTGATACAACCCTATTTATTGCTAAACACAAAGGTCATTCATTATTAGTTCAAATATATGTTGATGATATTATTTTCGGTTCTACTAATGAAACTATGTGTGTTAAGTTTGAGAAGCTCATGAAAGGTAAATTTGAGATGAGTATGATGGGAGAGTTGACATTCTTTCTTGGACTCCAAATCAAGCAATGGCATGATGGAATCTTTATCAACCAAGCCAAATATACCAAAGACTTGATCAAGAAATTTGGGCTTGAAACCGCTAAGCCAGTCGATACCCTAATGCAAAAGGCCTGCGGTTTGGATCGAGATGAACAAGGTAAGAAAGTGAATCAGACACTCTACCGAGGTATGATTGGCTCTCTTCTTTACTTAACTACAAGTAGGCAGATATAATGTTCAGTGTGTGTGTTTGTGCTAGATTTCAAGCTGACCCTAGAGAATCTCATCTTATAGCTTTAAAACGTATTATTAGATATTTATATGGCTCTGTTAACCTTGGACTTTGGTACTCCAAAGAATCTTCATTTGATTTGTTAGGTTATTCAGATGCTGACTTTGCAGCATGTAAGATTGATAGAAAGCATATAGTGGTACATGTCAGTTCCTTGGATCTCGGCTTGTATCATGGTCCAGCAAGAAACAAGCATCGGTTTCAGTCTCAACCGCTGAAGCTGAATACATAGCAGCTGGAAGCTGTTGCTCTTAAATTCTCTGGATGAAAACAGCAGTTGGAAGACTATGAAGTATTTGAGAAAAACTGCCCTATCTACTGTGATAGTTCCACAGCAATATCAATCTCCAACAATCCAGTACAACATTCAAAAACCAAGCACATTGACATAAGATATCATTTCCTCAAAGATCATGTTGAAAAGAAGAACATTTTTCTAGCAAAGGTGGGAACCGATGATCAAATTGCAGATATTCTCACCAAACCGCTTGAAAATTCTAGATTCTTTCATTTACGAGGAGAAATGGGTATGCTGGAACTTACTTAATATAATTCATGCCTATTATTTTTTGTTCTAATGATTTTTGTTAAGTATTTTGGCTCTATTAAGAAAATGCAAATAGCTTGCGGTTCAATCGACGAAACCGCAACAATAATGGTTCGGCTAAAGATTCCACTCAAACCGAAGAGTCAAGAAGAACAACTTCAGTTTGATCCAAACCGAAATGTCAAAGCAGGGACTCGGTTTTCTCTACTAAAACCGAAGACAGATCTGAGAGATATCGGTTTCATCAAAACCGAGAATGAGGAAAAGGTAAGTTAGTTTACTCAAACCGCTCAGGTATGATATTGCATTTTAGTCCCTACTTTATGTCACTTCATTCCTTAAGGATCTTTATGCAATTATCTTTGCCGCATTAAATGCAAATTGACAGGTACACTGACGGTTGAGTTTCCTTCAGCCGTCATGCCCGCTCCACTACCCGAGGTGGTGAATTGAGTATAAAAGACAAACTAAATTTTAATTTAACTTTTTACCTTCTTACTCTTTTAGCAAAAAACCATTCTCTCTCCTCTGCACGCACTCTCCACTCTCTGTTCTCACTCAAAATTTTCTTACTTAAACAATTTTTTTTTTTTAATGGCACCAACGAAATCAATCGATCTTGCTTCTACTTCTACATCTTCCAAACCTTCGAAGCCTGATATGGTATGAATTTTGAACCCTAACTCAGTTTATTTCTTTTGTCCGCCATTGTTGAAGCTTAAAAGCTTGTTCATCTTCTTTGATCATTTTATGCTTTTTCTTCGAATTTTTGGTTGGCCTGAACTCGCATTGTCATATATATACTGTTTGATTACTTTATGTTGTGATTTGTGTTCAATTCTTGGGCAAAATCGATTTTTGGGTTATTTGGTGTTCTTGCACATATTTGCAGATTATGGGTTCTAGTGTTGTTATTTGCCTTAGCTTATTTAGAACTTTGTTAGAATCTGCCATTTGTGATCGTTTTGGTATAATTCTTTCACATTTTGGTTAAGATTTTTGTTTTGCATATTCATACTCTGTTCTTCGTGTTCTTCGTGCATTCAAACTCTTTCAAAATTTTCCTCTTTGATCCGTTTTATCTTTACTGTTCACTCATTTTTTGTTTTTACATTTTTACCCTTACTCTCCTTGAACCGCATGTTTTCATTGTTAGGATTCCTTGTTATAGTTTGTAAGATTTAATCAAACCACAGTTTGCTTAAGGATTCAAACTATCATTCTTTAAGCTATTTCTGACTTAGAATATTTTTTTCAGGATCCTTCAAACTTTGTACTCGGCTCTAGCATACTAGAAGAGGAAGTTAAACAAGATGCAGTTGGAAGGAAGCTCCTCAAACTGCTGAGTGATGCAAAGCTGCTCCCTCTGTTCCTTATGGATGAACCGTAGTTTGTTACAATCATCTGCGCTGAATTATTTGAAAATGGGATTGCTACTAATGCAACTTTGTTAGATGTAAGGGGAGAACAAATCAGAGACCTAGAAACAGGTCAGGTAAAGTATGAGGATGCTATCAAGTCCACCGTCTGTGGCAAATAAGTGATCTTAACCGCTTCCAAAATTGCAGTCCTAGCAGGACTTGAGAATTCTTGTGTTTTGGGAATTAAAGCGGAGGTTCTGAGCAATACAACTATGGAGTTAATTGGAGTTAATTCTTTCTCCACCAAGAATTCCTCCAAAAAGGACTTTGGAGAAGTAATGGCTCATCTATGTGAATTAGTTGATTTGGAGTCATGTGCAAAAATGGGAACCACAATAACTTTACAAGTGAACAGTATGCTTACTGCGTGGCAATTCTTAAAGGGAAGAAACTGCACTGGCCCAAAGTTGTGATGAAGGAGATCATCAATGCCCTAAACCGCCTCCATGCCGCTAAAGCGCTGGGAAGTCTAAGATCAGGACCCACTGCAGGCTTCTGACCAAGTTCTTGCATCAAGATGTGGATATCTTCAATTCAGTTCAGATAACAAAGACTATTGGTTGGATCCAATTGAGAAATCTATTTTTGGATTATCAAAGCTTGATGCCTTCAGAACCGCATTTGGATGGCGGTATGCACAGGTAGTTTGGAATGAGGACCCTCTTACTGAAGCCGAACGTGGACCATTTCCTGAGGCTCGGCTCAACAAGCCTGGGAAACCGTATGCTGGTGCCATTGCTGATCAGGCCCATGCTACGATGTTAAGAAATGAAGGTCGGACGGCTACTTTGAACAGATTAGGTTTAAGCCATCTTGCCCAGACTGCGGTACAGGCTGAGGGGGAGTCTGCGGTTGAGGGGGAGCCTGCAATTCGGTCTAAACCTGCGGCTCGTCCCAAGGAAACCGCTGCTACAAGGAAGAGAAAGGGAACCGCTCAAATCCCTCAATTATTACTAAGGCAGACCTAGCCAAACCTCCCTCTAAACCCTCATCCAAACCGCTCTCTAAACCTTCATCTTCATTCCCTCCAATTAAACTTTCCCCTACCTTTTCAAAACCTCCAATTCCCAAACCTCAAATTAAACCCTCTCTCCATTACATCAGAATGTGGAGAAATCCCTTAACTTTACAATGGATGCCTCCTCTCTCAAAGCTGCCAAATCCATTCCAGAACTCATTCTTCACCTCATCTTTTCCTCCCTATCTCCTCTCTTCCTAAACCTCCAACCTCTAAACTTCCTCTGTTCAGTTCACTGATGAATAGTTGGCTGCCATTTATAATGCCCTTCCAAACCTTAAACCTTCTACTCAAACCGAGCCTGAGCAGACTGAAGTGTCTGAGGCTGCAGTTCAGATTGATCAAACCGAGGTGTTTGAGGCTGAAATTTTTGCCTGAACAGACTGATGTGGTCTGAGGCACTACTTGAACCTGAGCAAGATGTTTGCAATCTTGAGGTTCAACCGCCAAAGAAGAAAAGAAAGTTGGTGAAGAAAAGTGATTTGTGGAACATTGGCAGTCAAGGCCACCAGGAGCAGTAGACTTCAGTGAGGCTGATTACAAAGAGATCACTCACCTCTTGAAGGTGCTTTTGCAAAAGAATTAAGAGAAAGAGCTGAGATGAGAAAGGCAGGTATTGTTGGGTTTCAAGTAACATGCGCAGCGGAATTTAGTATTTAAAATTTTGAAACCCAAAGCCATAGATCCGTTCATATGATTAACCAATACGACATGAGAATAAAGAATAAACTAACCCTTGATGGCTATCAAATCTCTTGTCTTTGGTGGAGGTTTGAAGACTTGATCACGATCACAAAGCTTGAACACGAACTTTAAAGATGATGATTTTCACCCTCTAGCGGTATCCACACTTCGAACGAATATCAAAGGAGTTTCTTTGATCTTGGTTGCTAGACCAAATGTGAAACACTTTTCACAATCAAAAGAATATATGGAATTTATTTTGTGTATTATTTGTTCCTCAACCAAGAATGTCTTGGAACAAAATAAACCCTCTCTCAAACTCTTTGAGACTCACAAAATCATTAGCCTTGAGTGCTGGCCGAATTTGGTCTTTTATACACAAGTATGACCTATTCCAATAGGAAACTTGTGTTAAAATCTGTCCAAAATTCGTTTCCTAATCAAATTAGGAATCTGCCCACCCGACAGTACTGTGCGGCCGCCCAAAATCCTTTGTGCGGGTCGCACAACTATCTGAAGCAAAACTGGTACAAAACTGAGATAAGTGTCCGGCCGCCCAGTCCATACTGTGCGTCGCCCACTTCTCAGAAAGTCCAGAATTTCCAAAATTCCAATGTGTCTTTAAAGATTCGTTCTATTGTGTGTGACCTCTAGGATTATACTAAGTTGGCAATGGGTTCAAACATGAAACCATAAGATATGATAGGTTCTAGCAAACCGTCATACCTACCCAAATAGTATAACTAGATACAAGTTCGCATTCCTCTTAGAATATGTCATAATCCCTTTGTCCACGATGTCATTGAACACAAGTCATGTCAACGGTCAACTTGTTTTGTTCAATACTTTCTCGATTCCGAATATGTTGATAATCCAAATGACATTGATCCAATCAATTCATTTCAGTCCGGCCGAACATTCATCAACATCATTTCTATGAGAGGCCCAGCTTGACATCTCTCCGAGGAGGGACAAATCCATTTAGCTTATTATTCTTCTACGTGAATCCGATTATGCCAATCATACCTTTATAATTACTCTGTTAAAAGTAGCGTTTGAATATGTCAAACATAATGTTCATCAAGTGGAAGACTATAATAACTTCATGTCTAAGGATTCAAATGACATAACTAATATGAGATATATGTACGACATAGACCATGACATAAATCTCATAAAGCGGGTCATGTCCAGTACCTTGTTCCAAACAGTACCCATAAATCTAACATGATCATCCATGATCATTTAGCCTTTATACTAGTGCTTAACAAGTACTAGGGACGGAAATTATTATAAGTAAACATGAACAACATAATAATCAAAACATCTCTTTATTGATATGAAATAAATGATAACAATTACAACGTTTATTAAACGTGCCTAGGGCACCACTACTAACAATCTCCCACTTGCCCTAGGCCCAATCTCCCTGTATCTAATACCCATGGACCTAACATGACCATCATGTTTAGCTTGTGGAAGTCCCTTTATTAGCGGGTCCGCAACATTGTCATCAGTAGGTACTCTGCATATATTTACGTCTCCCCTATCAACGATCTCTCGAATGATATGAAAACGCCTAAGTATGTGTTTGGATTTCTGATGTGCTCTTGGTTCCTTTTCTTGAGCAATAGCACCATTATTCGCAATAAAGGTCTATTGGATTAGCAATACTAGGAACCACTTCAAGTTCAGTTATGAACTTCTTAATCCAAACAGCTTCCTTTGCAGCATCCGATGCATCAATATACTCAGCTTCTGTTGTAGAATCAGCGGTTGTACTTTGCTTGGAACTCTTCCAGCTTACAGCTCCACCATTTAACATAAACACAAACCCGATTGCGATCGGCTATCATCTTTGTCGGTTTGGAAGCTTGCATCCGTGTAAGCATTTACAACGAGATCATCTTCCATTCCTCCATAGACCAAAACGAGTCTTTAGTCCTTCTCAAGTACTTAAGAATCGCTTTTACGGCTGTCCAGTGATTTTCGCCAGGGTCGGATTGGTATCTACTTGTCATGCTCAAAGCATAAGATACATCCGGCCTAGTACAAATCATGGCAACATGATGGACCCAATTGCCGAAGCATATGGAACATCATTCATTTTCTCACGCTCATCTTTTGTCTTAGGACATTGAGTCTTGCTTAGAGAAACTCCATGTAACACGGGCAAGGTCCCTCTTTAGAATTTTCCATACGGAATCTTCTAATGACCTTGTCAATGTATGTACTTTGGCTTAAACCAGTAGCCTCCTTGATCTATCTTTATAGATCTTAATGCCAGAATATATGCGCTTCACCCATATCTTTCATTGCGAAGCACTTTCCTAACCAAGTCTTCACAGACTGAGTGTAGGAATGTCGTTTCCAATGAGCATATGTCATCCACGTATAAAACAAGGATAGCACTATGCTCCCACTAATCTTCTTGTATACACAAGGCTCATCTTCGTTCTTTATGAAACCAAACTCTTTGACCGATTCATCAAACGGAGATTCCAACTCCTAGAAGCTTGCTTCAATCCATAGATGGATCTCTGCAATTTGCATACCTTAGAATCTTGTTCAAAACCTTCTGGTTGTGTCATATACACATCCTCTTGGAGTTTTCCATTCAGGAAAGCGGTTTTGACGTCCATCTGCCATATTTCATAGTCATGATATGCGGCAATGGCAAGCAAATTCTTATAGACTTGATCATTGCTACGGGTGAAAAGGTCTCATCATAGTCAATACCATGAACTTGCCTATAACCGTTCGCTACAAGCCTAGCTTTGTAAGTATGCACCTTCCCATCCATGTCAGTCTTCTTCTTGAAGACCCATTTGCATCCTATGGTTTTTTACACCTTCGGGCGCATCAATCAAATTCCAAACTTGATTGTCTTGCATGGATTGCAATTCGGATTCCATGGCTCCAAGCCACTTGTCAGAATCAGGAGAAGACATCGCCTCTTGGTAGGTTTGACGGTTCATCATTCTCAATGATTTCTACCTCATTACTATCCGTTACGAGAAATCCATATCTCTCGGGCTTGGATCGTAACCTACTAGATCTGCGAGTTGCTTGTGTACTTTGAACAGGTTCCACAACTCCTTGTGGTTCTTGTTCTTGCTCCACCATTGGTTCAATGTTATTTTCTGGGTCTCGAATTTCTTCAAGATTTATTTTACTCCCACTGATTTCTTTGGAGAGAAACTCTTTCTCTAGAAAGACACCAGTTCAGGCAACAAACACTTTGTTGTCCTCTCGGTTGTAAAAGTATATCCTTTAGTTTCCTTAGGATATCCCACGAAAATACATTTATCAGATTTGTGTGCAAGTTTGTCTGAGATAAGTCTTTGACAAAAACTTCACAACCCCAAATCTTCATGAAGATAGACAAGGCTTCTTTCGCTCCACATCTCATATGGAGTCTTTTGAACCGATTAGTTGGAACACGATTTAGTGTGAAAGCAGCGGTTTCTAGAGCGTAACCCCAAAAGGATATTGGAAGATCAACTTGACTCATCATTGATCGAACCATGTCTAACAAAGTCCGATTCCTCCTCTCGGACACACCATTCCATTGTGGTGTTCCGGGTGGAGTCAATTGTGAAACTATTCCACAATTCTTTAGATGATCATCAAATTCTTGACTTAAGTATTCACCACCTCGATCTGATCGAAGTGCCTTTATACTTTTGCCAAGTTGTTTTTCTACTTCATTTGAAATATTCTAAATATCTCAAATGCTTCACTTTATGTTTCATTAGGTAAACATACCCAAATCTACTATAATCATCAGTGAAGGTGATGAAGTATTGAAATCCTCCCCCTAGCATTGCTACTTAATGGTCCGCATACATCGGAATGTATCAACCCCAATAAGTCGCTTGCCCTTCACCCAACTTGGTAAAAGGTGTCTTAGTCATTTTTCCAAGAAGACACGACTCACAAGTATCATATGACTCTAAGTCACATGAACCCAAAAGTCCGTCCCCATGGAGTTTTGAGATACGCTTCTCATTGATATGACCAAGACGGCAATGCCACAAATAAGTATGATTTACATCATTAGGTTTAGATTTCTTATTTACATGATAGACATTATTTTCATTCTTGACATCCAAGATATAAAGGCCATTAAATGAATTAGCAATACCATAAAGCACATCATTTAAATAAATAGAAAATTTTCTTATTCTCAATAAGAAACTTAAAACCTTCATTATCCAAACAAGAAATTGAAATAATATTTTTGCTTAAATCCGGAACATAATAACAATTGTTCAAAACAAGAATTAATCCGGAAGGTAAAGTGACTTCATAAGTCCCTACGGCTAATGCAGCAACTCTTGCTCCATTCCCCACGCGTAGATCTACTTCACCTTCTTTAAGCAGTCTCCTATTCTTTAGTCCCTGCACATTTAGACAAATGTGAGAACCACATCCGGTATCCAATACCAAGAATCAGTGGTAGAAAGGAGAATATCTATCATATAGATACCTGAAGTCGACGCAGCCTTGCTGCTCTTCTCTTCTTTTTGCTCTTCCAAGAAAGCCTTGCAATTACGTTTCCAATGACCAATTTCTTGACAATGGAAACAGATTGCATCCTTTTGTGAATCGGGTTTTGCCTCAGAAGCCTTGGCAACCTTTGCCTTGCTTATCTTGGGTTTGACAACTTTTGCCTTACCCTTGCCTTTGGCACCAGGCTTCTTCCCATCATGAACCAGGAGCACGGGAGAACCTTTCTCCACAATTTTCATCTCTGCAGTTTTGAGCATCCCATGCAAACTCAGAGAGATTCTTATCCATTCCATGCATGTTATAATTCATTACAACTGATTATAACTTTTAGGCAATGAATTAAGAATGAGATCCGTGGCTAGCTCCAATGGGATTGGATAGCCAAGTTTCTCAGGTGCTCTACATAACCTTTCATTTTAAGAAAGTGAGGACTCACTTGTTGCCCTTCATTCATTTTACTAGTAGTGAATGCAACAATGGTCTTGTACCTCTCTTTTCCTAGCTTGCTCTTGAAACATGGTTCTCAACTCCACGCCTATCTCATAGGCTTCCAAATGTTCCAACTTTGTTGGAGTTTTGAACACATAGCAGCAAGCATGAGACAACTTACATCTCTAGAATCATTACGATGTTTCTTGTAATTGTCTCTTTCTACCCTAGGGGCAGTAGGCGGTGGTTCAGCGGGGAGAGGCCCATCGAGAATGTACAACTTATCTTCTTGCCTAAGAACGATTCTTATGCTACGGATCCAATCCATAAAGTTGGTACCATTCTCTTCGAGCTTATCCTTCTCAAGGATCGATCGCAACGACATTGATTGAGTGTTATTAGTCATTATCTACAAATATGCAAAAATTTCCAAATTTTAATAAGTACCGATTTTCATTAAAGAGATAAATAATGTATTTTAAAACAAAATACTCCCACCAAATTATACAACCTTCTTTATACATCCATTTATAGTATAATTTAAATGGGTTGAGATCCCGCTTTAATCTAATTTTGAGTACGCTTGGGCGCACCGCTCAAAATTAAATCAATTAGGTAGACAACTCTTGTCAATCATATCTCATATGACTCTCAGTTCTTTTCATGAGATTCTTAAGAAATCCAATTTCAAAAGCATGTTAAATATCATCTTTGCCTTAAGCCCAAAACTGTTTGACGCTTAATTAAGTCCAACCATTTTAAACGCATAGGAAACTCTTATTCACTCATCTTGCTCAAACATGAATAAAATCAATGCACCTCGCTTTGGCGAGCCCACATAAAATTACTCATGTATAAACAAGTGTTTTAATCATGGCTTGGCAAAAAGACTTAAAACTTTCTTTGAAGGTTCATCACATATAGCATATAACACATTTATGAGCACATAACATAAACATGTTACACATCAAGTTTAGACACTAAATTAATCTCCATTAATTTAAGCATGATATTTATGTGTCATTAGTTTCTCTATAATTATGAGGATGAGACTATTTCAACTTCGGTTATTATTTCCAAATCAAGACAACAAGAAGTACGGTCGAACTAAGCCATTAGGCAACCACAATCCCGCACTAATTCAAGAAACCAAGAAAGTAGTCCATATGGCCGAAACTAATCAATAGATGGTCTCGATGAACGTAGGCCAATTGCATTCACAATTCCACATGGATCTCCAATCATTGAATCAAGAGCTTTGTTTCTCAATTTTAGCAATTATGAACTCTTCATAATTCTAACTTCGTTTTATCTTTGAAACTTTGATTGCGATCAAGTTTGGGAAACACAATCTCGATGAACGCAGATTAGCCATCCAAACCTTGAACCAATCTTAGAATCATAAGACTAAAACAAATAGGAAAATCAAACCCCAAGATTCCCACATAAACCAACTACCCATAACCCATTCCAGATCAGCAAGTCTGGACTGGTTCTGTTACTGGTTTTGTTGGACCTTTCGAAAATTCCAAATTCTGATTTCAATGTGCGGCCGCCCAAAACTCACTGTGCGGTCGCCCAAACATGTGCGGCCGCCCAAGTGATTTTGTGCGGTCGCCCAAAACTGATCAGAATGTACAGAATTTTGAAGTTCGAAAATTTTGTCTCAAAATCGTTTTTCCCCCGATTATTAAAACTTTGATCCAATCAAAAATTAATAATCAACAATTCTGAATCCACCATAATTTATTTATTGCGATTGAATCGTGCGATTAAAGTTGTAAAACAATAACCACATAAAATCACATAACACATAAAACAACATATTTCCAATATTCAAATCATGCAAGGCACATAAACAATTTATATACACATAACATGATCCAAGTATTGAATTAATCAACATGAACGGGGCTCTGATACCACTGTTGGGTTCCAAGTAACATGCGCAGCGGAATTAGCATTTAAAATTTTGAAACCCAAAGCCATAGATCCGTTCATATGATAAACCAAATACGACATGAGAATAAAGGAATAAACTAACCCTTGATGTCTATCAAATTCTCTTGGTCTTTGGTGAGGTTTGAAGACTTGATCACGATCACAAAGCTTGAACACGAACTTTGAAGATGATGATTTTCACCCTCTAGCGGTATCACACTTCGAACGAATATCAAAGGAGCTTCTTTGATCTTGGTTGCTAGACCAATTGTGAAACACTTTTCACAATCAAAAGAACTATATGGAATTTATTTTGTGTATTATTTTGTTCCTCAACCAAGAATGTCTTGGAACAAAATAAACCCTCTCTCAAACTCTTTGAGACTCACAAATCATTAGCCTTGAGTGCTGGCCGAATTTGGTCTTTTATACACAAGTATGACCTATTCCAAATAGGAAACTTGTGTTAAAATCTGTCCAATTTCGTTTCCTAATTAAATTAGGAATCTGCCACCCGACAGTACTGTGCGGCCGCCCAAAATCCTTTGTGCGGTCGCACAACTATCTGAAGCAAAACTGGTACAAAACTGAGATAAGTGTGCGGCCGCCCAGTCCATACTGTGCGGTCGCCCACTTCTCAGAAAGTCCAGAATTTCCAAAATTCCAATGTAGTCCTTTTAAGATTCGTTTCTATTGTGTGTGACCCTCTAGGATTATACTAAGTTGGCAATGGGTTCAAACATGAAACCATAGAGATAAGATATTAGGTTCTAGCAAACCGTCATACCTACCCAAATAGTATAACTAGATACAAGTTTGCATTCCTCTTAGAATATGTCATAATCCCTTTGTCCATGATGTCATTGAACACAAGTCATGGTCAAACGGTCAACTTGTTTTGTTCAATACTTTCTCGATTCCGAATATGTTGATAATCCAAATGACATTGATCCAATCAATTCATTTGAGTCCGGCGAACATTTCATCAACATCATTCCTACGAGAGGCCCAAGCTTGACATCTCTCCGAGGAGGGACAAATCCATTTAGCTTATTATTCTTCCTACGTGAATCCGATTATGACAATCATACCCTTTATAACTACTCGGTTAAAAGTAGCGTTGAATATGTCAAACATAATGTTCATCAAGTGGAAGACTATAATAACTTCATGTCTAAGGATTCAAATGACATAACTATTATGAGATGTATGTATGACATAGACCATGACATAAATCTCATAGAGCGGGTCATGTCCAGTACCTTGTTCCAAACAAGTACCCATAAATCTAACATGATCATCCCATGATCATTTAGCCTTTATACTAGTGCTTAACAAGTACTAGGGACGGAGATTATTATAAGTAAACATGAACAACAATAATAATCAAAACATCTCTTTATTGATATGAAATAAATGATAACAATTACAACGTTTATTAAACGTGCCTAGGGCACCACTACTAACAGGTATTGACCCAATGATGGTTGAAGTCTCCCTTCCTTCAATTCAGAGAAAAATGGACTTTAACTCTCCTGATCACACTCCCTCTCCAGTTCAATCATCTCCGGCTCAACCAGATTCCAGTACTTCATCTCCAGATCTTCCTTATCCTTCAACGACGGTTTTGCCATCTCCAGTTAAGCCATCTACGTCGGTCCAACCGATGGCTCTGCCTTCAGTTTCACCATCTGCTCCGATTTAATAGATGCGGTTCGGAATATTCAAGTTCATCAGCAAACCGCTACCTCTCGGTTTGACACTCATCTCCTCACTATACAAACTGATCTTGATGCCATTAAGGGGGAGAAAGTTAATGAGAGATTTGATGATAGATCAAGACAACAACAATTAGATGAGAGATTGAACTTCATTTTGGAAAATCAACTGGCTCTTCAAGATCTTGTCAGAACCAACAATGATCTTTGCAACTTAAAGTTTCAAGCCGTTGATGCAACACTTCAATCTGTTGTTGAGAAACTTGACATTTTGGCCCAGCATGCGTTTGATTCTTCTGAGCTTATCCTGCATAGAACCGGGAAACTTGTCAAGCAAGCCGCTGCAATTGAATTAAAGATTGATGAACCGACTGAAGTTCGGCTTCGTGCAGCTGACTTTGTTTTTGAAGCCGCCAGTGGCTCCAGTTCTAGGTATGATGATCAAACCGCCCCTGCTGTTATGATCAAGCCACAGAAGAACAAGCTGCTACAGACGCTCAAACCGATCAGAACCAACCGCAGATGATGCTGCTGCTGCAAGGGGTTTTGTTGCAGATGAAGTAGACTAGATTTCACTTCTTAGTCTTTCTTTTTGATGTCTCTGTAATTCATACATTGTAAGTTACTATCCTTTATGATTGAATTATAATGAGAATGACTGCATAGCATTCTGTTTCCAAAACTTTGTTTATTCAAACTGCTTGTTTGTGAAACAATGCTTGCATTTCTTAAAACCTCATGCACTACATTCATCATGAAAATACTTTTAAGTGCATTGTGTTTTAAACATTCAGTTTAAACATGCATTTCTGATTCTCAAAATCATATCATTCTATATGCATCTGAATGTATTTATTTTCTATCTTTTTCTTCTTTCCTTTATTTTTGATAGATTAGAAATCTATGATCTAGCATAGTGTGTGCATTGACTTGGACATGCAATTTCATGAAATTTATTTCGGACATGTTCTTACCAAGTACAATGTTTTGCTATTATCATAGTGTGGTAATGGCATCAATCAAATAGGGGGAGATTGTTAGGATTCATTGTTTGTACACCCACCTTAATTTGATTGATCCATGCCACGTGTCTTTTTATGGACTTTAGACCGCATGTAATGAAGTTCTACTTCAATTTTTAGATAAGTCCATTTCTAGATTTTTGATTGTCTAGGCTGAGTATAGTTCGGTTGTATCATTAGCGGTTTAGTGCTTCAAGCCGTCATCTTGAGACCGCTAGCATGGAGCCCTTCAGTTTTCATCAAACTGCAGTTTGCATGTTTGATGAAACCGCCCATCAAGATCATTCTTCAACCGCCCCTATGCTTGGTGAAACCGCAAAGCAGTTATTGAATAATTAAAGATATGTCATTTATTCTTTAGACAAACATTCCCTTTTTAACCGTAAAAGGATGTTGTTATGTCATGTCAAAAATAACTCTAAGTTAACTTGGAGTTTCTGCAAGGAATGTCGGTTTGTCTATCAGTTTGAATTGTTTACCGTTAGTCCTTTCTGCAACAAAGGACAAATGTCAGGTAGTGGTGCAACAACTACCTAGGACTACAAGACAAAACCAAGGACGAACATGACAGCTCAACCAATGGGATTTCGACAGCACTGTACCTTCAGATTTGATTCAAATCTTTACCCAACGGTCACAGGGTGCTCTGCCTATAAATAGCCTCCATTATTAACAATGAAGGTTGCTGAGCTTCAAGAGATTCATTCCCAAGTGTTCAAGTTTGCTTTGAAGATTCAAACCCAGATATTCATATCTTCAAACCATCTCCATAGCAAACCCAGTTTTCTTCATCAAAGCTTCAAGCCTACAAACTTTCATATTCAGCCTTTACACCAAAAGACTTTCATTTGCTCAACCATCATTTAGATACTTAGAGCATTTGATTTCTTTTCACACACACACCCGATTTATATGATCACAGAGATTTATTACTTCGAAACACCGGTTGTTATTATAGCTTAGGTTAGACTTATTGTTTAGAGTTTAGATTCATCTTGTAAAACCTCCTCTAAATTAATACAAGTCTAGTAGCTATTAGAAAACCCTAGACTAACCATCTAGGTAGAGGACGTAGTTCATTTAAGAACGAACCTCTTCAATTTGTGTGTTTGATCTTTATTTTCTGTCTTGATATTTATCTTTCTTGTTTGTGGTCTTTTAACTTGTCTCCATATACGAAATGACTTGAAAGATGAATTGTGTTTTCCTTTGAACTTTAAGT
Organism: Campanula takesimana; assembly: GCA_026119855.1. Lineage (NCBI taxonomy): Eukaryota > Viridiplantae > Streptophyta > Magnoliopsida > Asterales > Campanulaceae > Campanula > Campanula takesimana. The sequence goes on from JAOWBW010000849.1 coordinate 441,219, forward strand.
TTAACTATTCAGCTGCATCATAGTGTTTTCTCAACCTGAGTCAAACCTCCCAACTCTTTAACTAACCTATTTGGCCAAACCGCAAACTCCGCTGTGCATTTTATCAGTTCGGTTCTTTTGCTTTGAACCGCAGTTGGCCAAACTGATAAGTACTCAGTTGATTTTAAGGGTATTTTTGAAAAGGTTTTGGACCGCTATTCACCCCCCTCTAGCGGTTCTATACCCTTGTTTCCCTCTGGGACCAACAATTGGAATAGGGATTTGAAGTTTCTTTATGAAGGATGGATAAAAGTACGGTTGCCCTATGATTTAAACTGTTTCCTGCTTCCATTGCATAAGTTTTAGCTTTAGATCTCTATTGGTCCTCTTCATAGCAGCTAAACCAAAAAATACGCTGACTCAATTATTTCCACTTCTTCCCAAACCTGAAAAGGCTAACCTACACCAGTAGATCTCACAGTGGCGTTCGTCAGACGACCCAAAAAACCACCCCTGTTTGTGGTTAGGTCTGTTTGAAATTGGATATGAACTTTGTTAAACAATTTACTACAAGTTAAATTCGCTATTATTTATTGGAGACAATTGATTTGAATTATTTTATTTATAACCTTTCTGTGACTAAAGCGCAGTGTTTCTCAGGTACAAAATTTTGGTTCTTTTAGTAGTGTCAGTTATAGGAGTTGCAGAACGTCGTTGAAGATAATTCCACTTCCATCTATATGTGCTCCGTCTCAGTCATGGCTTCCGCTGTTTGAAATGTTAAGTAAAAATCCTCTGTTCCAATCTCTGGATCTCCGTCTCAGTAATGGCTTCCACTGCTTGAAATGTTAAGTAAAAAATCTGCATTCCATTCTCTGGAACATTACGTCTGTTTTTAGCTGTTTGATTGACTTCAGATATTACTTCAAGAAGGCCGATATTGGTTTGTGTAAGAGGTAATTTTGCGCACTTCACATGAGTATGGTTTTCAACCATTGGCGTTCCCATATACAGTGTTATTCGTTATCAGGAAGTTATTTTGTGTGACAAAGATGGAGGTTCAACTTGGGGAGAAATGAAGCAAAAGACTGTCAATTCAAGAAATCAAGTTTTATGTATTGTTTCATGGTATAAGTGTCCAAAGTTGTGGGTATTAATTTGTATCTTCTTATTACTTTAATAATGTATAAAATATTTTCATTTTAATTTATTTTATTTTAATCTTTTGCATTCATAATAACGCCCCATGCATCGCATGGGGGTTACACTAGTTGAGTATTAAGATCTTAATCCCTATGTTCAAAATACATTCATTTTAGACTTTTTCACACATAAAAAAATACTATTAATACATATAAAAAATATCTAGACTTATGTGCATCTTAAAAAGTAAATTATACATGTCATTAAATGCTTATTTTAAAATATTTTGCAATTAATAAATAAATTGGTACGCAAGTAAAAAATTATTTAAAATAGTATTACTCAAGTAGTATTTGGAACACTCGAGGCCTGTCAATATTAAAAGCTTGTTGTATGTTAGAGGCTTTCAAATACTAAAAGCTTTCACATAGACTAATTGTCTTTGATAGATTAGAAATTACTCCCTATGTTACATAATTATGTGTATAAAATAAGTTGTGCATGGAAATTAAAGAATGAATAGTAGTGGTAGACTACACTACTATTCGATTTTGCAAAGTCCTCGGAATCAATATAATGAGCAGTTACGGCCATGAATCCTTTCTTGGTTGGCCTTGCACTCCACATATCCGTAGTTATAGCAACCCTAGAGTCCAAGCTTTCCAACATCTCAACCAACTTCTCTCTCTTGGCATGTTATAACTTTAAAATGTCACTCTTTATTGTATTTCTTGAAACATGTCCGAACAATGGTTGGAGGCTTGATGTGAAAGAACGGAATCCTTCGTGGTTAACCATGGACAACGGGTATTCATGCAAGACAATCATATTGGAAAGTTCAATTCTCGCCTCATCTTTATTAAAAACAAACGGACGATATTGCATCGTACCATCACTTTTTTCTCTCTACCTTGTAACAACATTTGTTTAGTGTCTCTGTTCTTTCTCTTTGGGCACCTTTGCAATTATTTTTCAAATGTGTATAGTACCTTCTTTACCATCTCCTGCTAGCCTTTTTTGACAATGATTACAAACCGCAAAAACACCATCTTTCATTGTTGTTTTAGTCATCTCCTTCCAAACCTCAGACCTTAAGCCCTTATTATGTCTGTAGAAGAACTCTCAACCTCATTCAAAGAGGGGCTAGAACCAACGGGGTCTTGCTTGTAACACTTTGAATGACAGCACAATCTATATTGATAGGTTCATTCTTGTCTTCTTCAGATATGTGAAAATCATCATCAATATCAATTGTATTCCCTAGGGCAATTTCTTTGGACATCTATCAAAATTCAACACATAGCAAAATAAACCATTAAACAATATATTCAACACAGAGACGGAGGGAGTAATCTTTTACTAACTTAAAACAGCAACTAAATCCAAATCCAGGAATTGAATCAAACACCCATGAATCAAACAACAACTAAAAAGAAAATGATAAAACCTCATTTCAAAGAATGAAAACTCATTTTAAAAATGATAAACCACTCAAGACAAAGAATCAAACAACAACTAAATCCAACTAAATCAATCAGCCTCCCTAAATTTCAAACAAGTTAAACCATAATTTGTGAAGTGAGACCTAACAGTAATTTACCTTGGTAGAGCAGGTGATGCCGGCGAGTAGGCGACGGCGAGCAACGGCGAGCAACGTGGTCTCCTGGAACGGCGACGGCGATGTCGGCGAGGCCGAGGCTAGGGTATCGTGTTTCGTCTTTCAGAAGCGGCTTGTTTTGGTTTTGGTGAGTTTGGTCTTGCCCGATCCCTAATTTTAGTTTATATATGTAGGGGGAAAATGTAAATGTTGAAAACTAAGGGGGTGATATAAAAACAAAGTCAACACTAATATTTCGGGTCGGGTTCGGTTCGGGTAGGATAGGATCAGGGGGTCTGACCGAATCCGAACCCACTCGGATCATGAAATTGCATATTGAACCCGAAATTTTCGGATCAAAACACCCTCGGAATGGATTGGGTTCGGACAAAAATTGCCATCCCTAGTGGTAGTTGTTGTGAGTATGAAAAGTTAAGTAGGAGAGAGAAAGTGAGGTAATGAATAGTAGGTTGATTTGTGTTGTGAGTGTTAGAGTTATTGAACAAGACTTGATGAGAAAATAGAGCAATCACAAGAACACAGATTTACGTGGTTTACCAACTTAGCTACGTCCACGGGGAGGGGAGAGAATATTATTATCACTGGAGAAACAATTACACAAGATCACACTAATCTACTTTGCACGAATTTTGATCACAAAATTCCTGACTGTGCAAACCCTAGATCTAGTATTATTGATTTCTCTATTCTGTGTAAAAACTGAGTAAACTGACTAACTAGCTGAATTAATTTGGAACAGAGGGAGTATATTATACGCCTACTGTTACCTAATACTAATTCTATATGAACAAGGAATCTCAAATTCCTTGTTTACATAAGCTGCTCCACACGTCAATGCCAGTCAACCAAACAGCAAAACACCCAAAAACATCCAGCCCACTTACTTGACAACTAAATCACGTCAATTGAATTAATATGGCGGTCACTTACTGTTTTTATGGCAAAGGCCTTGAGCCTTAGCCTAAAAATCACTCTGTCTCATTATACTCCTTCTGTCTCGGAATTACGAACTTGATAATTTAATCCACTAAATTAGGTGTCCCCAATTTCAAAGGCATTAAACTTAACAAATCTCCACCTTGACTTTGTCTCCCAAAACAACAAACTTCCTCCCACCTCCCCTTCTTCTGCTATCTAATAGCTGCGAACATTAAGCAAGTCCAAACAATGTTGGAACTTGCTCCCATCACGGGTTTTGTGAACATATCTGCAGGGTTGTTCGCCGTCCCTACCTTCTTCACCTTTACCCGTTTCTCATCCCTTAGGAAATGATACCTCACATCAATGTTCTTGTTCCTCTCATGATGAACCCCAAGATTGCTGATCAATCCTTCAACCATATTCCTTCCTTAGCGGACTCTGTCAATGCCACGTATTATGCCTCTGTTGTAGACAACGTCACTGTCGTCTGCAATCTAGCCTTCCAACTGACAACTGACCCACCAAGCGTGAACACATATCCGGTCTTCGATCTTCTTGAGTCAACATCACCCAAATCTGAGAAACCCTTGACTGCACATTCTGTCCCTTCTCCACAGACAAGTCTGACGTCGCTAGTGCGCACTGTAGTATATACATCAAACTACCAACTGTACTAGCATAGGATACTGGAGCCATATACTCTTTCTCCTCAACTGACTTAGGCCCAAACGCGACTGACAACCGTGCATTTGTTGCACTCGGAGTATCTATAGCCTTAGCTGTTAACATACCAAACCTCTCTAAAACTTTCTTGATGTAACCTTTCTGGGATAAGAACAGTTTTCGTTTGCTCTGTCTCTATAAATCTCCACACCCAGAATTTTCTTCGCGCTACCCAAATCCTTCATCTCAAACTCTGTGGACAATAAGCCTTTCAGCTTCTGAATCTCTGACTTCTTGACTGCTGCTATCAACATATCATCTACATAGATCAACAAATAGATGTACGACCCATCTTCCAAGTTATTGTGATGCACACAACAATCATACGGGCTCCTCGTGTATCCGATCTCTGTCATATAGCTGTCAAACCTTTAGTACCACTTCCTAGGCGACTGCTTAAGTCCATACAAAGACTTCTTCACCTACAAACTTGATCTTTCTTACCAGGAACTTGGAATCCTTCCGGCCGTGTCATGTATATCTCTTCCTCCAACTCTCCATGCAAGAAAGCTATCTTGACGTCTAGTTGCTCAAGCTCCAAATCCCTTTGTGCTACTATTGCTAGCAACACTCTGATCGAAGTGTGTCTGACCACTGGTGAGAAGATCCATTGTAGTCTACCCCCTCTCTCTATGTGAAACCCCTTGGAACATCTCGAGCTTTATACTTGACCTCTTCTGCCGGGACATCCTTTCCCTTTTCTTGAAGATCCACTTGCAAGTCACAATCTTCCTGCCTTCTGGCCTTGTAGTCAACTTCCAAGTCTGATTCCTGTGAAGAGACTCCATCTCATCACCCATAGCCGCATACCACTGAGATGACTCTGAACATGTATCCGCTTTATTGAAAATAAAAGGTTCCGCAAGAACGGGCTCTACTTCCTCATCAACCTGCAGTGCATAAGACACCAAGTCTTCAAATCCATTCCTGAAATTAGCTCTTCTAGACCCTCCTTGTGCTAACCCATGTTCTTTAGGAACTGAACTTGAACTTTCTGGTGCTTCAGTCTTTGTCTCTGTTGGTGGATCCTGATTAACATCTGACTGTGGGACAACTAACTCTTCAGTATCTTGTTGCTCCACTGTTTTTCAACATCTGACTGTGGGACAACTAACTCTTCAGTATATTGTTGCTCCACCTGTTTATCAACACCGCCAACACTTGAAACAATCGTGGATTTACCAGTCCATACCTCATAGGGAACTTTGAGGCCAATACCGGTACGAAGTCTATGATTAATCAAGTAACATGTTGTATTAAGCGCTTCTGCCCAGAAACGTTTAGACAACTCTGCATTGGAGAGCATGCACAACGCTCCCACAAGCCATGTCTGATTCATCCGTTCTGCTACACCATTCTGCTGTGGCGTGCCTCTGCTGGTGAGATGTCTAGAAACCTCCACCTCTCTGCAAAATGAATCGAACTCAGTAATGCAGAACTCCAAACCATTATATGTCCGGAGCTTCTTGATCTTCTTCTCTGTCTGGTTCTCCACTACTGTCTTCCAGTCCTTAAAATTCCTTAGGACCCCATTCTTGTGCTCCATGATAACCACCCAAGGCCTCCTCAAGTAATCATCAACATAGACAAGACATATATGTGCCCCTTTAGAAATTCCTGACGTGAAGTCCCCATCTCTGAGTGGATGTAATCAGAATGCCTTTAGATCCTTGATCTTAAGGCTATAAAGAAAATCTCTGTTAGTCAACTCATGCATCTCTCGAGTGCTCATGTGACCGAGCCTGATGTGCCACATTTTAGACATATCTCCCTCGTTCACCTCTTCTGATGCAGCCATAGTCGACTCTGCAAGCGTCTTTCCTTGGAGGAATACAAGGAGCCCCGCTTAAGGCCTTTCAGCATCACTTTTGAACCGTTCCAGACCTAACTGCTCCACCTTAACTTTGAAAACTGAACCTTTGCTGTCTAACTGACTAAGAGAAATCAGATTCTTCATCATATGCGGACGTGTCGAACCTCGTTCAAAGTGACACCCTACATCATGAGTACTGACCTTGATCGAACAATACCGACAACCCTTCAGTCATACGACAATCATATAGCTTCTTCTTTAGGTATAACTTGTTGGTTAATGAACGTGTCATGTACATATCTTCCAACTTTAACCAAAAATCGCTTCCGGAGCCTGTTCCTGCAACATTGGTTAGGATCTCATCATCCAGCTGTCTGATGATCTTGGCGTGAGACTTCTGATCTACCTTCTTCAATGCCGCCACCTCCTTCGCTGCTGCTATCTTGTCCTTCTCTGACTGTTCTGCTGTACCTTCTGTGGTGATTGCCTATCCTTGAATCCTTACGATCCCTTATTGCAATCTCCAACGGTTCCCATAAATCTTTGTCTATCAACAAAGCCTTCATCTTGATCTGCCAGAGAGAAAAACTATTCTTCCCATTGAACTTGTCGATCGAATCTTCTCCTTGACCCATCTTCTCGTTCTCTGCAGCGGAATCCTGAATCTCTAACCACGAACCAAAGCTCTGGTGCCACTAAGAGAAATCGCAACAAGAAACTCCAAACGCATACAATCAAAGACAAAACCCAGCAGCTTCTGTCCAGATACAATTTCAGATGCTACGGACATCAAAATCCAATCTCCACATTCAGATCGAAGATCTATGAGTCCCGAAGCTACTCACCGAAAACCAGCACGATCCAACGGTGAACGAATGCGCTACGCCTTTTTCTTCACCGCTGCGCTGGATAAAAACGGACCAGAAACTGCTACCTTGTTTTTTCTTCGATCTTGGATCTCTTCCGTCGATGCTAATTCTCCTTTTCAACCAAGCTCTGATACCACTTGTTAGAGTTATTGAACAAGACTTGATGAGAAAATAGAGCAATCACAAGAACACAGATTTAAGTGGTTCACCAACTTGGCTACGTCCACGGGGAGGGGAGAGAATATTATTATCACTGGAGAAACAATTACACAAGATCACACTAATCTACTTTGTACGAATTTTGATCACAAAATTCCTGACTGTGCAAACCCTAGATCTAGAATTATTGATCTCTCTATTCTATGTAAAAACTGAGCAAACTGACTAACTAGCTGAATTAATTTGAACAGAGGAGTATATTATACGCCTACTGTTACCTAATACTAATTCTATATGAACAAGGAATCTCAAATTCCTTGTTTACATAAGCTGCTCCCACCGTCAATGCCAGCCAACCAAACAGCAAAAACGCCCAAAAACATCCAGCCCACTTACTTGACAACTAAATCACGTCAATTGAATTAATATGGCGGTCACTTACTGTTTTTATGGCAAAGGCCTTGAGCGCCTAAAAATCACTCCGTCTCATTATACTCCTTCTGTCTCAGAATTACGAACTTGATAATTTAATCCACTAAATTAGGTGTCCCCAATTTTAAAGGCATTAAACTTAACAGTGAGTATAAAAGTAAAGTAGTAGAGAAAATGAATGAGAAGAATAGTAAAGATTTTTTGTTATTCTGGGAAAGTGTGACTTATCAATGATACTCCATCCGTCCTGAAAGTGTGACTTATCCATCCGTCCTGAAAGTGTGACTTATCCGTCCTATTAGGACGGATGGAGTATCATGTTTTGTAGTAGATTTGAAAAGTGTTTGAACTAAATAACTAAATTGATACTACCTCCCGCTGTCCCATTTTAAGAGTAAAAAATTTCTTAGAAGAGCGTCTCATTTTAAGAGTCAATAACTTAAAATAGAAAGTGGGTCCTACATGTCATACTCACAACAATTATTCACTAACTCTTCTCTACCCCACTTTTTCTCTCTTACCCAACAATCAACACTCACAACACATCACATTTTCCTTAATTCTTGAACCACTCATTTTTTTGACTCTTAAAATGAGACGGAGGGAGCGCCTCCTTCTTGCGTGGACGTCGTAAATTTTTTTTTTTTAAAAATGGGAGTACGAACGTTCTGAAAAAAAATGAAAAGAAAAAAAAAAGTACTCCCTCCGTCTCAAAATAGATGTCGTTTCAACCACTTTACACATATTAAGAAATACAATTAATGTATGTGAAAAAGTCTTATATACCCCTAAAGTAATGCAATTACCTAGGCAATTAAATAACTGTTTAAGAGATAGTCCACTATCATTAATAAGGGTAGTTGGTATACAATAAACAAAATAGCCTTGAAATAGTAAAACGACATGTATTTTGAGACAAAAATTAACTCTCAAAACGACATCTATTTTGAGACGGATGGAGAATTTGGGACAAAATAAAAAACAATTAAAACAAAAATGTACTCCCTCCGTCCCATTTTAAGAGTAAAAAATTTCCTAAAATGACATCCTATTTTAAGAGTCAAAATCCTAAAATGGAAAGTGAGCCTTACATGTCATACTCACAACAATTATCTACTAACTCATCTTTACCTCACTTTCTTTCTCCTACCAACAACCAACACTCACAACACATCAACTTTCCCTTAATTCTTGAACTCACCTATTTCTTAAAATAGGATGGAGAGAGTATTACTAGTGTGAGGGACCCGCATATTTTAGGCCAGCGAATCTTGGACGTTGTTGAGGATTAGGGAGTGGTGTACGTTGATGCGTGTACAGTAGTGGTGGGACCGTGTTAGCAAGTGGGACAGTGTAGAATTTTCAAACCAAGCACCATATGAATTCTAATTGCTTGCGCGCTTGTTAGCACGTGGAGTGGACGCTCGTTCGGGTTAACTCATTTTTTTTTATTTTTTTTTTAATTTTATTCTTAAAGAAAATGCAATCATCGCAATCAAAAGCAAGTTGGTGTAGATGCCCGGGAAAAACACCGTTAGCTTTAATAAAGTTACTAACTCTTCTACAATGATCTATTTGATTTTTGAGTCGTCACCCAAGTTTATGAAAGAATGTGAGAAACCTTGTTACCGCTTTGAAATCAGAGTTTTGAAATGGAGTTCGGTGGTAAAGTTACGGTAAAGTTACGGAATGGGAAGGTGTTAGATATTGGACGGATTATTTGTACCTCACGCACTATGCTTGTGACTATATATTTGGTGTATCTTTGTTAATTAGAGATAGTGATTAGTATTATTTGCAGTTATCTTTACCTAGTTTTAGTGATTTACTTACCCAAGTTTGTATGAGTAGTGTTAGGCCCTCTTTTTAAGTATTATATAGGGTTAATTGCAATTTAGACCCTGAAGTATGTTACTATCCTTCCAGTCGAGCCATGGCTGTCTTTTTTCATCAGATCAGACCTTGGGTAATTCATTTCGCCAGTTAAGGCTTTTTTTTTTTTTTTTACAGAATTCGTTAAAAAATCAGTTAAAAAGCATGTGCCATGCACGTGACTAACTGAATTGGGTTGTTTGAAGTTGATATATCTTTTAAGGGGCTTAATGAAAATTCGAAATTTAATAGGGATGAAAATAAAAATAATTAATAAAATAGTAAATAAAAGGGTTTTTAAAGTTATTTTCAAATATTAATAAAAAAGAAATTAAATAAGAATTTTATTTTATAAATCAAATTTTCCATTTACCAAAAAATCTTCATCCAATAAATATGCAACATTTTATAATTTATAATCGAAAATAAAAAAATTAAGACATTAATTATTTACTTTTTCTTCACCCACATAATTTAATGTTTTTTATTCAATCCTTATTATTTATCATATTAGCAATATCAAAATTAAAAAAAAAAGAATATTTTTGACAAAAATATATTATTAAATAGGAAATCAAGCATTACTAGTAGTATTTTTTTTATAAATTAGCTCACCAAAAAAAAAAGAAAAGAAAAAAATTAAAAAAAAAATAGTCAACCCTTCTTCCCCAGTTTCCTCCCTCACCCATATACATCATCACCCCAGGTCATCCCCCTCAAACAAAAAAAATGGCATCACCATAGCAATGGAGATCAACTCCTCTCAGCTTCTCCTTTCTCTGGCGCCCCATCTGCCCCGTCGCGTCTCGCCGCTACGCCTCTCTGCTTCTCCTTTCTCTGGCGCTCCAAGTTCCCCGTCGCTGTCGCCGGCGGCTCCACGTCTTCTCTGACAAAGCTCCGTCTCCAGCGAAAATCCTCCCCAGATCTGTTCGGAAACCTCATCCAGAGTGCTCCAGATCCGCCTATCTCCAGATCTCTCTCTCTCTCTCTCTCTCTCTCTCTCCTTCTCCGCTGAAATCAACACGGTTAGAGCTTCTTCTCCGGCCAAACGCATCAAATCGGCAAACTCCCTCATCTCCGCCGGAGAAAGGAGAAGCAGAGACTGTCCATTGATACTGGTGATTCCATTTTTTTGTTTGAGGGGGATGAACATGGGGTGATGTTATATGGGGTGGGGAGGAAACTGGGGAACAGGGTGAATTTTTCTTTTTCTTCTTCCTTTGTTTTTTTTTTCTTTTGTTTGGTTGCGCTAATTTAAAAAAAATTACTACTAGTAATGCTTGATTTCCTATTTAATAATTTAATATATTTTTGTCAAAA